>JANAVB010029807.1:0-50102 GCA_029216955.1 Iris pallida
TAGAGGCGCACATCCGTAAATGATCACGACCGCTTAGCGAGCTGTAAAAAGCCACAAATGATGGTATGCAGCGGTAGATCTCCGTATTTGGGACAGTAATCCATTACGAGAGGCGCCGAGCTACCCAATTCGAGAATGAAAAGAAAGAAAATAAAGATAGAAATAAAGAGAGAAAATAAAAAAGAAAGATAGAGAAGAAATATAGAAAAGAAAGAAAGAAAAGAAACGTCTTTAATCCATTCTGGCGCGATACGCCAACGACCTTCATATAGTTAAGGAATGATGGTCGAAAGTACAAGCATGTATGTGTCCCGTACACATAGATCCTGCTTAGAGATGCACCTATAACATGACAGGGAAGGAATGGGGCGCATTCACCTTACGTCGGTGCAAGGGTGAGTGCGTCGACTTGGTAAGAAGTCGTGCCACGAAACAAACACGAGATTACTTGCCTGCTTGCCTATTCAATTGAATAACATGCTTGCCATGATAACATGCTTTACGTTTCGAATATGCCATAAATCGACCCTAAGGAAATATAGCAATCATAAGCTAAGTTGCTTGATTCAACATAAATACTACAATGTCGGTTTAGAAAGAATGTCTTTGCATTAGTACATGCGAGGACAAACGTACTGATCCCCACCAGCTTTCATACAGGTACAGGGAATGGATGGCTCGCAGCGAAGCTTCGCTTGAACGCATTGAGGCTTGGAATGCCGAAGCGTATTGAAGCATGCAATCGCTTTGACGGTCGGACTTACACAGGATTGATGCGGCCGAGATATAGAAGGCATGATGTATAGAACGGTGAAATCCTTTGTGGGCAAGAGAGAACCTGAGTGTTGTAGCCAATCTGACATATATTGTTGGGCTATCGAAAGCCTTTGTAATCTCAGTTTCGAATATCATAAAAGAGAATTGTTTCGTATACTCTATTTTCTTTTGTTGTTAATATCTAATCAAAGATAACCATTTGAGAACTTGTCATCTTGCCTTGCACGAGCACAACTCGGCTCGTGCGGCATCACGCCCCCTACGAGGACGATGATTCGGGTGATTCCGGGTCGGGGCGTGACATGCTCGAAGTTTCAGTCCTCATCGATTTGTCACTGGGCTTCTCGGATGCAAATACTGGAAGATGCAGCTTTTGACGAGCAGCAAATCCTTCATCTTGCTCTGCCAATAATAGTAGTTGGTACCATTTGTAGTGCCCCTTCCTGCTCAGTCAATCAGAGGAATCGAACCGCCGATGGCGTTCGACTTAGCCTTGCAACGGATGCTCGAAGACATCGCTCGGTCGAGGCGACCGCTCGCTCAGGTGGAGTAGTTTCGGTGAACTTGCCTCATCTTGCCTTCACATAATAAATCGTACGTTTTCAAATGCACAAGTAGGCTTGATATTTAAATAGACGAATCCACATAGCTAAGGAATAATCCAAAGTCGAGTCAATTGAGTTAGAAAAGGAACAAGGTCCCACAGTCGGCTTAGAATCATTGCACGAGGGATTTCAAATGACACTCGTCCCTTCGTCCCGTGGCTTGGGAGAATAAAGTTGGTTAAGTTGTCACCAAGTTGGAATTAGTTTAAGTCATAGGCGTCGCCCGCATAAATGCTCGATAGAGCATGCACGCTTCCCCCATGCAAGGCTTGGCATAGCCTTTGCTCATCCCTCGGGTTAAGTTGTAGGTTTGATTAAGTTAGGCAAAGTTATGCCGGTCGACCTAAGATATTCCAAGTACCGTTTCGCTCTTTCTGTGATTTGTCAAGTTAAGTAGTCCCACGATCTCAAGGTCCGTCGACTTGGGCAGTAGTGTCGCATAGAGCACAGTTGGCTTAAGGCACGATGTACGGACTTAGTGTCTAAGGCAATGACCACAATTGATTCAAAGTGAGTTTTGGAGAAAGGACTATCAAATAGGCGTTATAAGTTGAATAAAATGATAAGGTAACATGGAAAGAATGCTCGCGACCATGGATCGTCGAGGGGTCTCAAGGATAGAAGTCTTGAACTTGGTTTTGAAAGATATGGTAACACTGAAAGAAGGATGACTGTGTGAGATGTCAGTTTTAGTCGAGTCTTGCATGGTCATGGACAACTTGTCGACAAGGGCGATGGTTCCTCGAGCGGCAACCCGGGGCCACGGGACCGACTCGGCCTATGAGGAAACATGGTATAGTCGTGCATAAGGTTTTAGCACAGGTTAAGCGGGACTTGAACGGAGCTAGCTACTTGCGTTGAAAGGACCCCGATTAACAAAACTATACATCCAGGATAGCTTGTGATGGTAGTGACCTTTCATATAGATGGATCGGCATGGCGGCAATCCGCGTTGTGCCTTTAGATCGAGTCTAGTTGAATGTGTGTACGGTTGGAACACGATGTTTGGGCCTAAGACTGCAAAAATATAGGTGACGTGCCTTGGCACGAGATGTGGCGTCGAGTCTTAAGTGTTGGCATGTAAGTTGCATAAGTAGGATTTGGGTCATTTCGAGTCTAAGTTAGGAAACCGTCGCAAGGCAAAGTTGGTTAAGTGACACTAAGTTCACAAGTCTCGATTGGGTCAGTTGGTGATCAAAGTAGCAAGGGCCGCGAGGCGGCAATATGGTTAGGTCTCACTGAGTTGCGAGGCACGGCCTCAATAAGGAATTAGCACGGTCACAAGGAAGTTGGGTCTTATCGTATAGTTGCGTCTCTGATTATGGGCCTAAAGGCAAGCACGACTTGATAGGTTAACGTTGTTGGCACGAGAAGGGTCTAGAGGGAAAGTAATGAGTTAACATTGTTGCAAGCACGGGATGGTCTAGAGACACAAAATAGGCCAAGACATCTGTCCTAAAACTGATTCTAAGGCAAGAGTAGAAAGACAATACAAAAGGGACTAAGTTGCACAAAGAAAATCAAACGTGATGGTTTTGTATGGGTGGGCGAGGAGCTCATTCCACCAGTACAGTTGAGTACTGACACCACATAGTTTCATGTGCAGGCACAGGTAGAAACTCGTGGTGCGGAGCTCGCTTGGATGCGTCGAGGCACGGAGTTCCTTGGTGATTCATAGCCTGCGACCGCGTGGAGTCAAGACTTATACGGGACATAATGTATGGGCATCGCCTTCCAAAGCATCCGCTGGTTCAAGACATGTATTGAGAGACGAGAGAGAGCTGAGTGACTTGTAATGTGAGAAAAGTGAGCTTGAGTGACTTGAAATCTTGGCCTTGTGCCCCATTATAATCTTTGTTTCAATATCAATAAAGAGCTTCTTTTGAATAACTTGTGTTTTGTTCTAAATTTCCGCTGCTATTATTCAATGTCTCTGCTTGGGACTTCTGTGCTACAACCCGTTGCAGCCGCTGTAATCGGCCGTTATGGAACCCGCCTTGCACGAGCGTAATCTAGGCTCGTGCGGCATCGCGCCTTAGCGACGATCGCTCCTACGGGAGCGGGGCGTGATACCGTTCAGGTTCACCATGCGCACCGCTCCGCATCCATCTCTGCTTCCTGTTTGACTGTCAACTCCTAACACTTCTTTGAATCCAAAGCTCTGATACCACTCTGGAGGAAACAAGCGTGAAAACCATTCCCCAAACCAGAAAGTCCTACAAGAGAACCGAGCAAAAGCACACAAACCAAAAATGCCAAACACAATCGCAGACACAAAGATTTTTGACGTGAAAACCCTTGCGGGAAAAACCACGGGACGATCGGAGTCCAACCCTAAAGAACCTCCACTAATGGAATAAAGAGAATACACCCTCTACAAGCTCCTCCCGATCCAACACGGACAACTCACTTGAAAGAAGAAAAATTTGATTGCGGACTCCGAAGAACAAGAGATGCCAAAAAATTATTCGAAGCAATCTCTCCTTCAATAGTCCTTAATCCTCTATCTCTCTCAAAGATTGTAAAGCACTCTTGTTTTGAGATAATTTTTAACTAGCATGCATCACCCTTTTATAAGCCCTTGGTAATCGATACATGGAAGACGGGTAAGTGCATTTAAACCCTCCTTAGATGTTACGAAAATGTAATTAAAGACTCCTTGATTTGAAAAACCCAGTCCGTTGCAAAAATGCTCAAATCACCCCCCCCCCCTCCCGCCATTAAAAATCATCTTAAAAAAAAGATTTTTCCCCTCCCCTCTCCACCCTCTCTCTCCGGTGGTGGAGGCCGGTCGGGGATGGCTGGCGGAGGGAGGAGGGGGGAGGGGGTCGGGGGGCTGGTCGCCGGCGGAGGGAGGAGAGGGGAGGGGGTCGAGGGGCGGGTCGCCGGCGAATGGAGGAGGGGTCGGGGGGCTGGTCGCGGAGGGAGGAGGGGGGGAGGGGGGCGGGTCGCCGGCGGAAGGAGGAGGGGGGGAGGAGGGGGTCGAGGGGCGGGTCGCCGGCAGAGGGGGGAGGGGGGATGGCCGGCGGTAATGGGGGAGGAGTTGGTGTGGGAATTGGGGGACTGGTAGGGAAGAGGGAAGGATAGTTTAGGTATTTTATTTTATTTAAAAAAATGCCGTTAACGGCCATTTCTAACAGTTAATTGACGGTAAGGGCCTTTTTGCTCGCGCGAAAATCTAAGGAGGTGCAGACTGTTTAAGTTTTCTAAAAGATCTTATTTTGCAAACGAGGCAAATCTATGGAGGGTTTAAATGCACTTTACCCATGGAAGGCCAATATATATATGAAAACTTCTAATATGCATCAATCATATATTTAATGGAAATTCAATCATAATTGGCTTGCCATAATTGGAAGCACAATTATATGGAAAGATACTATATGAAGGGTCCAATCATAAATATATCAAAGTACATATGAAAATCCAATCATATATTTCCTTACCATATATGTTTCAAAATAGGATCCATGCACTCCCCGAGCTTCTCCGACACACGGATGATGCTCGTCGCTCTCCGGGGTATTCTCCACATAGGTTGGGAACCTCACTCACTCTAACAACAGTGACCTCTATGGTTCATGAATATTACAGAGCCTATTTCGATTACGAAATAATACGCTGACCATTCTTCTCATTTATACATTGTATAAAATACAAGGCTGGGCAGTATTATAAGTTTATATAGATAATATAAACTATAGAGTGGTCCATGTAATTAGTTTCGATGTAGGAATAGTTTCTATATAAAACATAGGAATAGTTAAAGTATTTGTCCCAAAAAAAAAGAAAAAACCTTCCAATTTCTTGTCAAAAAATTGAAAACATGAAGGGAAAAAAAACTAACCTTAAAAAAATGGAAGTCAAAATTGTCCTATGTAATAGAATATGGTCACTGAAATAGTTCTGTCTAAGTTAATTCAGCATCGATCGATCTTAACCGTCGTTATATATGAGATCATGGGAACAAATTGAAATTAACTTATTTGATCGAAGCAGTCCAACAGATGGAGCACAATAGTCGTTATGTATGAGATCTTGGAAAACCAAAAAGTCAAACAGAAAATTAGAATTCAACTTCTTTGATCTTCGACACATGCAGGACTAACAAGTCAAAAATTCGTCAAATGGGATCCAGGAAGAACTCATAACTGGAATATTTAAGTTCACGAAAATGAACTTCTTTGATCTTCCTATTTTGGGAGATTTGTGTACTTACTGAGAAAATTTTGGAAAGTAAATTTAAAAAACAATTATACTATTTGGCTCCCAAAATATTTAGATGATACCATCTTCCATTATGTGGTATCTGACATGACAGCTGACATGACAAATTTTAACCCAAAATATTAATTACTCAATTTTTTTAATGTTAATGTTAATGTTAAGATTAATTTTAATGTTAAGGTTAATCTTAATATTAATTATCATATTAATTTAATGTTAATTTAATATTAATTTTAATTTTAATGTTAATTTTTGCCATGTCAGTAACTATGTCATATGTCACATAATGAGAGAAGGTATCACCCAAAAATTTTAGGAGCCAAATAGCATTTTTGTTTAAAAAATGAACCAAAAATAAACTTTTTTGATCTTCCTATTTTGGGATATCTATTTCTCAAAAACTCGAAAAAAAAAACCATAAGAAAAGTCGGAAAAAAAAATCCTAGAAACCATCAACAATGCCCTTCGCTGAACCAAAAAAATCCCTCAAATAACATGCAGACTTATTTTTGGGAAATTTCTGTTCGAAAGTAATTGGTTTCTCAAATCGACAAACAAATTCTCACAAAAGTCGACCATGTCTAAATAATTCTTCCAGATCGAAATGGGTTTACAAAAGAATATGGAAATATGCATGGCAGTTTTGGTTAAGTCTTTAAAAAAATGGCATGAAGTGGTGTCGTGATCGTAGCCTCTTCTCACTTCCAAGGAGTTATGACCTGATCTGGAGAGGAGGAAGTGCAATTTCCTCGTCTGCATCCGCTAAAATTTTGGTGAAGTGAGAATGGAGAAAAAGTTGACCTGCAACGATCGTGTCAAATTCCACCCTATTTGTAACCAAATGCTTGATCTGGACGGATCACAACAACTAACTAAACAAGCCCTTTTGTTTTTCTAGATATAATGTTAGGTAGTTTTTGACATGTTTTTTCTTGCTCCCTCTAACCATTTTAATCCAACTTTTTAAAGTAAATTTAAATGGCCTTAATGTCCTTTTTTAACTTACAAATGGAACCATAGTTCTCACATGTGTGTTGTACACATCTTTTCCGCTCTCTCTCCTCCCCCTTCTTTTTATCCGCTTCTCCTTCCAACTTCTATTGATGATATTCTTTCTTTCTTTTTCTTTCCATTACATCTTTTACAACTGGGTGCTTTCTTCTTGGCTCCTCCTCTACAACAGCAATAACGACAACAACTTTTATACTGTTACTATTATTATTATTTATTTTATTTCTTTGAGAGTACGGGAGGAAACGATGTCAGAGAAGTCGATGATGAGTCGGTTTAGAATGAAAGGTGAGAGCGAAAGTTGGATTAGCGATGCAAACGAGATGAGGAGAAGGAAGTGGTCGAAGCCTTAAAAAAAATTTTGACACCGTGGTTGCGAGTCGGGAGTTTCATGGAGGCTCGGTGAGATTGATTTGCATACGCAAGAGGTCGGGAGAGGATATCGCAAAAGTGGCTCACTTCTTATGGTGTAGGTCGACCTGAGGGAGTCCGAAACGAACTTCCAAAATAAAGTATCATAAATAAGTAAAAAAAATTGTAACCACCATGAATTGAACTAAAAATTTCTATTGTGCAAGTTTAACATGATAAACACTATATCATGATTATTTATATTAAAAGTGACCCATGGTACATACTAGATATATTTTAGATATAATCATGTTAGTGCACCTTTAGACTTGGGGCCTGTATGGTTGCCTCCACCTACTCTGGATCAGGTCGATCCTTGTCATGGTGGGTTCAAGGCTTGATGGTGCGATGAGAGTAGTGCTTATTAGGGAGGTGGGTCTGCGAAAACGGAAGCAATGAGAATGACATTTAGGAATGGAAATGTGCTCTAGTTGTGGTGCACTCAAAAGTGTTAAAAAATGGGGAAAATTTATGAAATGCCCAAAAAACAAAAAAAATTATGAAAAATCCACCGCACAATAACATTTCATCGCGTGCCCAGAATTAGCAAAAATATATAAAGGGATTCCGAATGACCTTTTTGTCCTTTCTAATTTATTGAAAACACCCACAAACTACTCTTAAAAAAAGTTTCGATACTTCCTCTTCTTCCGTATGCTGCTCACTTTCGAATCTAGGTTTTTTCCTCAAAATTTTTAAACTTTACTTCAAAAACACGTCGAAAAATTTCGAAAAGGTTGACAAACGGTAAAACTGCTAAAACGGAAGTCCAAATATCATTTTTTCGCGATTCTAAAATTTTGAAAGGTTAACTAACGGAGAAGAGTTAATCTCGCTCCTCGAAAATACGCTCTTTTTGCGACAAACCGGGCCTCGTTTCGACCTCCCAGTCAAAAGTTATGGCCTTCAAAGTTTCAACAGGCCATAAAATACAGGAGAATGATCATTCTCCGTGGTAATATCGCAGAGAATGGCCATTCTCCGTGCTAAAACCACGGAGAATGGACATTCTCCTTGTTAAATTGATAATGAATTGCTATTCTTCGTGTTAGAATGACGGAGAATGGTCGTTCTCCGTCAATTAACAAGGAGAATGGCCATTCTCCGTGCTAAAACCATGGAGAATGGTCATTCTTCGTGCTAAAACCACGGAGAATGGCCATTCTTCTTGTTAAATTGGCCAAGAATAGCCATTCTTCGTGTTAAAATGACGGAGAATAGCCATTCTTCGTCAATTTAATAAGGAAAATGGCCATTATCCGTCATTTTAACACGAAGAATGGCCATTCTCCGTGTTAAAATAACGAAGAATGGCCATTCTCAGTCATTTTATCGCGGAGCCATTCTCCGTCATTTTAAGACGAAGAATGGTCATTCTCCATCATTTTGACACGGAGAATGGTCATTCTCTGTCATTTTGACACGAAGAATGGCCATTTTCCATCATTTTGACATGGAAAAGGTCATTCTTCGTGGTTTTAGCATGGAGAATGGCCATTCTCCGTTATTTTAACACGGAGAATGGCCATTCTCCGTCATTTTGACACAGAGAATGGCCATTCTCGGTTATTTTATCACGGAGCCATTCTCCGTCATTTTAACACGGAAAATGGCCACTCTCCGTCATTTTGACACGAAGAATGGCCATTCTCCATCATTTTGACATGGATAAGGTCATTCTCCGTGGTTTTAGCACGGAGAATGGCCATTCTCCGTCATTTTAACACCATTCTCCGTCATTTTGACACAGAGAATGGTCATTCTCCATCATTTTGACATGGATAAGGCCATTCTTCGTGGTTTTAGCACGGAGAATGGTCATTCTCCGTGATTTTAACACGGAGAATGATGGAGAACAGTCAACAGAAACCTAAAACATATTTTTTTTTGTGAAAAAAATTTGTCAGAAACAAAAATTCAAGAGTTTCATTCTTCTTTCAAAACGGTGCTAACTCTTATGGAAAAGAAGAAGAAGATATTCTCTTCACAATTGACCTAATCGTCGAAAAACTTTAAATCTCTCCACGATGATGATGATGATGATGAGCGATCATCGGAGTTCGACTGAAGAAAAGCACAGTGAACTACGAACGATCTTTGCGATCTCTGCTGAAGATAAGAGCAATGAAATTCAGATCTCTCGTAAATAAGAAGAAGACGAAAATCACAATCCAAAATTTGAGTTTGTGCGAAGGGTAGTTATGGTATTATAAAGATGTCAATTTTGTAAATACAGAGCATCTAAAGGAATCTTGGAATATTTAACGTGGAAATATATAATTCTAGGCATTTCATAAACCCATCCTGCGGATGGGTTTTTCATATAAACCAATCCCGAAATTGGATTTCTCAGCAATTTCTAGAAAAAAATTGTAGGATCCGATATTAGTTAAAATGGTTGCTACATAACAAATCATAGTCAATTGAAACAACATATAGCGAAAAGGACCAACTATAACCATATGTAGCAAGATAGAACCTTTTTGTCCTTCTAATTTATTGAAAATACCCCCGAACCCTACTCTTCAAAAAAAACTTTTCGATTCTTCCATGCGCCGCTCAGTTTCGAATCTAGGTTTTTTTTCCTCCAAAATCTTTAAAACTTTCTCTCCATTCGTAATTTTCACACCATGTCAGCATCACCGGCATCATCATCACTGGCAACATCACCAGTTAGAGAAGATATACCAGTTGTGAAGAAAATGAAGACAGTTGCAGAAAATCCAAAAGGGAATGACGAAAAACCATGGAAACAAATAACTAAGAAAGTTGCACATAAGGAAAAGAAAAACGATGATAAGCAATAAGAAGTGCAAAAAGAAGGCATAACTTTAAGTTATGTTTATGATTCTGTATTAAAATACGGAGAATGACGTTCTCCGTGTTAAAACGCATGAGAATGTTCATTTTTTGTGTTAAATTACATGGAGACTGTAATTCTCCGTGTAATTTAAATCAAGAATGTCATTCTCCGTATTAATTGTACATAGGATGCCATTCTCAGTGTTAGAACGCATGAGAATGTTCATTCTCCGTGTTAAATTACACGAGGATGCCATTCTCCGTAATTTTAAACACGGAGAATGACATTCTCCGTTTTAATTACATGGAGAATGACATCCTCCGTGTTAAAAAGTATGAGAGTGTTCATTATCCGTATTAAATTACACGAAAAAAAACCATTCTTCGTGTAATATAGCACGAAGAATGCCATTCTCCGTGTTAAATTACACGGAGAATGGCATTCTCATGCGTTAAAATGCATGAGAATGACTATTATCCGTCTTAAATTATACGGAGGATGCCATTGTCTGTGTTAAATTATACGGATAATGGATGACTATTCTCCGTGTATAAAAACGGAGAATGTCATTCTCCGTGTTAAATTACACGGAGAATGTCTTTCTCCGTGTATAAAAAATACGAAGAATGTCATTCTCCTTGTTAAATTACACGGATAATGATATTCTTCGTGTTAAAACGCATAAGAATGACTATTCTCCATGTAATTTAACACGAAGAATGTCATTCTCCGTTTTAAATTACATGAAGAATGGTCATTTCCAGTGTTAAAATCTATGAGAATGACCATTCTTCGTTTTAAATTACACGTTTAATGGCATTCTCCGTATATAAAAACGGAGAATATCATTCTCCGTGTTAAATTACATGGAGAACATTCTCCGTGTATAAAAATACGAAGAATGTCATTCTCCTTGTTAAATTACACGGATAATGATATTCTCCGTGTTAAAACACATAAGAATGACTATTCTTCGTGTAATTTAATACGAAGAATGTCATTCTCCATTTTAAATTACACGGAGAATGGTCATTCCCAGTGTTAAAACGCATGAGAATGACCATTCTTCGTTTTAAATTACACGTTTAATGGCATTCTCCGTGTATAAAAATACGGAGAATGGCATTCTCCGTGTGTGAGGGGTGGTGGGACTTTGCATTTTCCTTAATGACTGTCTTTGAACAACTCTTAATTGCCACCTTCTTTATTGGGGGAAGTTGAGGAGTTTGTGGCATGACATCCACTTGTAACGAACCTATTAAATGAGATTCATTATGCTGACTATTAGGTTCATCTACATTTATTGGCCAATGTGGCCTATAAAAATGGATTTCTTGAGGAGCAAACTCCATCATCTTCATAGCATTCCCATTATGCACGACCCTGACTTAGCTTTAAGAGGACCCTGGCCTGGCATCAGTTGGCTGTTGGCTGTGGGTCTCTTCGTTCAAAGTAGTTATGTCCTTGTAGAAGAACATGTAGTAGTAAATCTCGAGATGCATTGGAACACCTTGTTCGAACCTGAACAACATCTTGGCAGTCCTCGTGCTTTGTCGAAAAGTTGGGGGTCATGCTATGCCCTTCTCAGTAATGGTCTAGCAGTCCGTTATGCTTGAAGAGCCACAGGTTGTGCTCTACCCTGTAGAGGAATATGCTTTGATGGAGATCAATCTTCTAGTTTGTGCACCAAGAAGAATAAGGGTTGCACTTCTGTGAAGATTAACCCCATTCTAGACTTCTTTAAGCCTTTCTGAATCTGTAATAGATCCTTTGTAGAAGAATAATATGAGTCTTTGTAATTAATCATTTGTAGAAGAACAGTATGAGTCTTTCTGAATCTGTAATAGATCCTTTGTAGACATATTAATAAAAGAACTTCTTTCTGTACCTTCTGTTTGAATTTTATTTTTCTGTGTCTGTATCTTTTGTAACATCTGATATGTCTTCTATAATAAATTACGGAGAATGGTCATTCTCCGTGTAATAATGACAGAGAATGGCCATTCTCCATCACTCTTTTACGGAGAATAGCCATTCTCCGTGTTAAATAACACGGAGAGTGTCCAATATGCAGTCAAAAAACTGGAAGCATTAGACATAACAGACTTCAAAATAGCACCATTGATATCAAAAAGGTAAGAAATGTGTTAAAAAAAATGTATTCAAAAAATGACCATTCTCCGTTTTGGATGACGGAGAATAGTCACGGAGAATGATCATTCTCCGTGTTAATACTACAGTACTTTCATAGGTGACACGGCAGAAAACTAGGTCTCCCTTGAAATAAAGATTAACTAAACAACTTGAATCCATTCCCCCCCTGATAACATAAAAATAGAAGAGATCACAAAACATGACAA
This sequence comes from Iris pallida, assembly GCA_029216955.1. Taxonomy (NCBI): domain Eukaryota; kingdom Viridiplantae; phylum Streptophyta; class Magnoliopsida; order Asparagales; family Iridaceae; genus Iris; species Iris pallida. The sequence continues at coordinate 12,195 of JANAVB010029807.1, forward strand.
CACATTTTTGATCATTCTCCGTCTAAAACTAACGGAGAATGATTATTATCCGTCTAAACTAACTGAGAATGCCATTCTCCGTGTGAAATTACACGGAGAATAGTCATTCCAGTGTTTTAAGGCATGAGAATAACCATTCTCCGTTTCATTTAAATGGAGAATGACGTTTTAACGCATGAGAATGACCATACTCCGTTTTAAATTACATGGAGGATGCCATTCTTCGTTTTAAATTATACGGAGAATGACATTCCCAGTGTTAAAACGCATGAGAGTGCCATTATCCGTGTAATTTAATACGGAGAATGTCATTCTCAGTTTTAAATTATACGGAGAATGTCATTCTCCGTTTCATTTAAACGGAGAATGACATTCTCTGTATTAAATTACACGGATAATGGCATTCTCATGCGTTAAAATGCATGAGAATGACCATACTCCATTTTAAATTATACGTAGAATGCCATTCTCCGTTTTAAATTATACGGAGAATGGCATTTCCAGTGTTAAAACGCATTAGAATTGCCATTCTCCGTATAATTTAATATGGAGAATGTCATTCTCCATTTTAAATTATACGGAGAATAGCATTCTCAGTATTAAAACGCATGAGAATGATCATTCTCCATCTAAAACTCATGGAGAATGATCATTCTTCGTGCAAAATTTTTGAAAAATCATAGTGAACGAAGATCTTCTCTCCACAATGAACCTAATCGCCGAAAAACTTTAAATCTCTCCACGAAGATGATGATGATGATGGTGAGCGATGATCAAAGTTCGACTGAAGAAAATCACAGTACTACGAACGATTTTTTGCGATCTCTGCTGAAAATGAGAGCAATAGAATTCATCTCTCTCGTGAAGAAGAAGAAGAAGACGAAAATCGCAATCCAAATCTGAGTTTTTAATTCAAAATCATATATATATGACCAAATTTGTGCGAAGGGGTATTTTTGGTACTATGAAAATGTCAATTTTGTAAATACATAGCATCTAAAGGGAATATTGAAATATTTAACGTGGAATTATATAATTCTGGATATTTCATAAAAGCCATCCTGCGGGTGAATTTTTCATACAAACCAACCCCGAAATTGGGTTTCTCAACAATTTCCAGAATACAAATTACAACATTAAACTCATTTTTTTTAATATACTAGTATATCTACACGTGCATTGTACGTATTTTAGTTATATTTTAATTAACTTTTTATGTCCTTGAAAAGACTAAAAGACACTAAAAAAAAAAAACTAATGCATTAGAATAACAAAAGACATATTTTGTAAATACCCTTAATCCTTAATAGAGTTAATTTTATTTTATTTTATTGGAATATATATGCAAAAATTCACGGTGAAGCTTAACGGGTATAATTTGGAAAGAATGAGAAGAAGTAGGGGTGAGCATATGTGACGACCCGTACCCGCTTTTCCGGATACGAGACGTGTCCAAGCCAGCTGTAACATCCAGTTTTCCAAATGAGGGTAATTTTGAAATTTTGTATTTTAAATCATTTAATAATGATATTTTAGTCATGATATGATTTTTGGTGATTTTTAGTTATTTTAAAACTATTTAAAATGGTGAAATGTGAAATTGGTGTTTTGCTAGTGTAACCTTAGTCATGCATGACCTAGAAGACTAATCATGACCAAGGAGACCTAATCATGTGTTTAGGATTTCAAATTTCTATTTTTTAAGCCTAGGGGTATTTTGATCATTTTGACAATTTTGTGAAATTGTAATTTATATTAATTAAATATTGTGCTAGTCTTTTAGTGGAGCCTTAGCCTATAAGTTAACCTAACTTAGATTAGTCATGAGGTTAAAATTAAGGTTAGAACATTCCTACTAAGTGCCAAGGTTAGTAATATCTAGCTATTATTAGGAATTTTGAGATATTTGTGAAAAGAAGCCTTAAACAATAGGAAAGCTTGGAAATTGTTGGAGGAACCTCAACCACTCATCTAAAACCCTAACCCTAATGTTTTCTACAGCCATACCAGCCCCTCCCTCCTATAAGTATCCCACTTAAGAAATAATTGCCTCCTTTAGAAAACCTAGAAAAGGCCCTACTTGTTCTTCCCTAAAACTCTCCCCATTAATCCAAATTGAGCCCAAATTGAGTCAAATCAATTGCATCATCATCCCCAACAGTAGAGGATACTTGTGGGTGCTTGCTAGCAAGGATCGAGGACGGTTGAACCGGAGAAAACCGAGGAAGACGTCGAATCGAGGCTCTTTACATTGAGTTTGAGCACTCAATAGGTAAAACCCTACAAACCCTAGCAAATTTATGATTTCTTCCTGTAGATGCATTCATTTAGGGTTCCCCTAGGTGTAGCCCAAGTTTGGTAGGAGTTCGTGTCCATTTCGTGTCCGTATCGGACACGTATCGGTCTATTTAAATACGTGTTCGATTAAATGCCACTTAGGAATGAATTTTTATATTTTGCTAAACTAATTATATGTATTGGTAGATCTAAATGTGTTCATGAACTTTTGTGAAGACTGAGTCGAAGTTTAGAAGTTTTTCGTGTCCAAAACAGGGTCGGACTCGCAGCACGACACTGTCACAGTGTGCCCTGCTGCCCGACACTGATTTCGGACACGACACGCCATTGTTTGACACGAAACTTCATGGACACGTGGCCCTAGTGACTGAAAGGACTCCCACGAAATTTTTTGGGTCCTCGTTCAGTGTGCACAGAGTAATCGTCGCTGCACGAGTTCTTCACTACACTGTACACACTGTAAATCCCTCTCTGATACACGACTCAAACTCGGACACGACACGTCCCCGACTCGATACAGGCACCCTTAGACCTAGCCCTAGACCTACCCTAGCCACGTGCATGAGCACGAGACTCCTCGTGCCACGCGTCGAGCTCTATCCTCCTCGACATGGCCGCACGAGGTCACTGTTTCACTGTTTTTTTTTACTGATACTTAATTCCTTTGTCTGTTTGGGCACTTATGTCTGTTTGTTGGACACGAGGATATCTCTCACATGTACACGCATGCCCACACACCTGAAACACCACTGTACACATTAAATTGGGTGTTCATGTGAGTTGGGTTCGATTTGAACTGACAGGTAAATGGGAATCTGTTTTGAGAATCAGTCCTATTTGAACAATCATGTTCAGTTCGTTTTATATGTGCTGTGACACACACTCTATGGACACTGGACACTTAACACATGTTGACACATTCACATCCTTGTGGACACATGGACACGTGTGAGTGTCACACATGACCCCCCCTGACACGAGTGTTTGGGTTAGGTTTGCATGAGTTTAGGTTTGAGTTTTGAAATAATTAGTATATGTATCATTGATGTTGGGTATGAATCGATAATTAGAACACTTGAATCCTTATTTCAGTCATCTCTTATTAAAGTAAAGTCCAATTGTGGATAGTTTGTGGTGAGTTAGAGAGATGTGCAACAATGTTTGATTGTAATTTGGTGTAAGGAAATTGGAAATTCAATTAGGTATGGTCTGTTATGTGTAGAACTGGCAACTGATGCATTTCTGTTTTTTTTTTTTTTAAAGTTCGATTTTAATTTCCTTTCTAACTGAAACATGGATGCTTAAATTATCATGTTAGATTCCTTTATATCAATCTAAGTTTATGAGAAACTGAGATGTTGTGTAAGCTGAGATATTAGTTAGGAAGAACACAAAGATTCAAATCTCTTAAATCTGTGTGAATCCTGAATTCATGTTAAGTTCCTGAGAGTTCAGGACTTGATACCTGAGATTTAGGCCACACTACAAATCTGAGAATTTAACCTATCGACTGAACACTGTCACTCAAGCACTCACACACTGAGACACTTGACACTTGTATCTCACAAAATCCTGAGAACTTCAGTAAAACCTGAGAACTTGGATTGGGATGGCATGGGCTACCATTGCACATCCGAGTTTAACCCATTGCCTTTCAAACTGAAATATGAATTTATACACACACACACATCTTAAATTTGAGTTTAGGTTGGAATTTGGATTCATGTATGTTAGTTTAGTTAGGCAAAACCTGAGAATTTCCAAATTAAATCTGAGTTGAACTTGGGAACATGAGTCACTCACACACTGTTGGAATTATACTGTTTCTCACACCATATGTTGACACACACATTGAATCACAATATTACACACACATAGAGGAACACCTAGCCCACTGCCTACCACATGTTCTGGATTCATGTATGCCCTATCCATGCCCATATGTATGGTTCAACTGCATCTAATTGTCCTAACATTCACTCAGGCTAGTCATTCCATATTTCCATTGATGCATCATGGGGTACATGCACATATGATATATATAGGAGTATATTAGTAGATGGTTTTGGCCAGTATACTATATAGTGGTACTGTAGAATATGCAATATGCATATAGGATACATTATACAATGTATATGTTTAATATCTAATTATATGCATTGTAAATATGTATACATGTAGATAATCAAATGCATTGGCATATAGGTATGTATGCACATATGTATGTATGTAGGTAATGACAGGTAATCATGTAATGCATGTAAGAAATGAATACATGGATGAATGTAGAAATGCAAGCACCTATGAAAATATGCCTATGATTGAATGAATGTAAGTTCAAATATATGAATATAATGTAAGCATGTATATATATGTAATATGTGTTCTCTATGACTTGTGATAGTGCTAGGATTCTAGTCTAGACTTGGTTAGCCCTAGTGAGATTTGTTGGACTAGGATTGACCTAGTTTGACTAGAGTGTTGACCCAGAGTTGACCAAGTTTGACCTGGACCTAGTTTGACCTAGACAGTTGACCAGGTTTGACTTAGAGTTGACTTTGACCTAGATTGACCCAGAAATCATGTAGATTGCATCATAGACTTTATTTACCTTGTTTTAAATACATTATAACCCATACTGCTCTATTTAGGACATTGTGACTCTGTTGCAGACATCTGATATTATATTACTCTTTTCAGAGTATCAGGCGAGTACATTCTCTGATAGTTCTTTCATTTACTTGTCAATTACTGTACTTCAGTTCTAGTTAGCTGTATGTGATTCTCTGTTACAAACACGTATTATTATTTCTGAATCCATGTATGCGACACACATACTTACTCGTCTTACCTCTATTATTCGAATCACCATACGAATCATCATACGAATCACTATTCGAATCACCCTATTCGTATCTTCATATGTTGGTTGGACTTGTATTCGTCTTATGTGTTGGATTACGGATTCATTTGTATTAGACTGGGCGGGGAAATACTGATTAGACATGTAGACATATCCCCCTATTCGAATCACCCCTCTGTGAATTATATTCGAACGATAGCTATCCCTCATCTGATCAGTGAGTGGTGTGCCATATTACCTACAGCCGTTTACATGTCGATCTCAGTATTTTAAAACACACTTGGAGAATTTATTCGAATCATTATTAGAACATCATGTGAATCACTATTCGTATCACCTTATTCGTATCACCTTATTCGATTCACCTTATTAGAATAATGATTAGAATTACATTCGACTCATCTTGTATTAGACTCACTTTGGGATTACACTCGACTTATATTGTACCATCTGAACTCATTATGTTACTCTAGTTCAGCTAGATCTTATTTTACAGTCTTCATTGCTATGTTTCTCTTCTTGTTTAGTTACTTACTTTCTTTGTACTTTATCTGTCTCTCTATACCATCACCTGAAAATTAAACTGCCATATTCATCAATACAACTGTCTATAACTGTTTTATAGTTCTCTGTCATTTACTTGGAATTTCTTGATGAAATGTACTCGTTCCTGTCCTGACTGGACCTGTTGAAAATATTACAGATGATTGCCCTGAGGACATTTCCCCTACTTGTCTTCGAGCAGGAGATGGCTTAGCTCCCTTTGGCCCCGATACTCAGGAGTGATCGGGAGATTCGCTAGTAGACTTGGTTTAGTTTTCATGTTTTAGAACTTGAATTGTAATAACTTGAGATTCGAGTTTGTATTTGAGTTTGTTTGAGATATTATTATTTAGTAGTTTATAAATGTTGTTATTTAGTTTTTAGTTATAAACTTATGTGTTATCTTATCGTGCTTAGACTGTGATTGAGATTTCATTATATCTATACTTGTCCTCCGTTCAGAGTTGAGATATTGACAAGTACATTATATAATTGCGTGAGTTGTTGATTAGATAGTAACCTAGGACAGCGTTCTACCGCCGACACTGCGGCGTAGGCTGGACGTACCCACTTCTCGTGCCCTTACTCTAGGGTGCGGGTCGTGACACCAGCCTACGCCGCAGAGTCGGCGGTAGAACACTGTCAAGCCCGCAAGAAATAAATGCTCAAAAAAATAACATTTGCTGCTCATTCATATTTCTAAATTTGTTACAACATTTACAATTAAAGAAAATATAAGAATTTACAATAAATGAAATTGATACATCTGCTATCTATTTCTAGGTTGACCTCAGCATACCCAAGCCTTCCCAATGCTAAGAGTGATCGCGGCTAAATCTGAAAAATGTTGGTTTTCAGTCAGAAATGGAACAAGTACAAAAACCGACGGCAATGCAAAACACAATAGAATTAACATGACATGAAAATAGCATATGGAATATGAAAGCTAGTAAGAAAACTGATGACATAGCACGATAGAGAAGTAAACAAGGAAAAAACTAATAAAAGACATCTATCTAGGTGGTGTGAAATATCCGTTTCGATATGTGAACGGCTAGGGGTAAATCCGGCACACTGCACGTGTCGTGTGCAGCGGCTATTATTCAAGAATAGACTCATGGGATAGTTCTGGGTAGTTCACATGTTTACTAAGATATTTTCCCTCCCGACTACTCCGTGTGACGAGCGTGTCAACAAGCAGCAAGATATATATATACACATGAAATGAAAAGACTACTATGAATCGGAAAGCAATCAGAAAGTGCACTTGCCTGAGGTCCTTAGCTGGAGAAACCAATAACACTATACCACTCAATGAGCCACAATCAGTCAACACATGTAGAAGTCTCCGAATGCTAAAATAAACATTACTAACGTTCTCATAATAGTCAAATTAGCTAAGATTGCCTGTCCTTAAGTCCAATTCTGGACACAGGGGCAAAACGGTAATTTCGGGCAAAAACGATGTCCGTCGTTGGACCCGCTTTGCACCGAAAAACGTGCCAGAGTCAACGGTCTCTAAAGTCGTCAAACTACATGTCTACGAATCTAATTTTCCGATACGAACCCAACCGTATGTCCAAAGTTGGATTCCGGTGGGCCGTGCACAAAATCGCCCGTTGAGTGGGACCGTGGGGCCCGCAAAACGGTGATTTTATCAACTGTCTCAGAATCGGACCAAACTTGGCATACAGGACCAAAAAAATGATACGGTCCTGATGGCACAACTTTCGTCTCAATCTGACGAGCGTGTACAAAGTAATTGGAGAATTTACAAGGTATACGATACGGTATATTTCGACGGATACGTATTAAATTCGTCGCGCACACCCGACCAATTTGAATTCCGCCAAAGCCCACACGACCACGAAGCCATTACGCATCTTTCGATGTTTTCGGTTCGCGACCACGTCGCCCGGAATGGAGGGACGCACGTCGTGTGGATGGATTTTCTAGTTTTTGAAAACTGTTTTTCATAGTTTTTTCTTGATTTCCAAAATTGATTTCTCTGTGCATACTTAATGAAATCCGAATCTACAAAATGATTTCTGATCTCCTATATATGATCTAAAAGTGTGTTCAAATGGAAATTCTAAAAGGTTACTGGATCGATCGAAATCGATCATCGAACACGGGTGATTGGACTGTCCTACGCTCTGTTTTTGAACGGGTTTTTGGTCAACTTCGTGTCGATTTCTCGGCCAATATAACGCATATCAATTCGATCTAATTGAAAGAAAATACTCTTGTATAGGTTGGGGACGTACCCAAGGAAACGAATCGAAAAATTATGGAGCGAGTAGATCGCTATCCGGCCGCGAAGTCAGCCCCATTGCTGTAACTGCTGCTGTTGCTGTTAAATCCTTCCGTGCGCGTGGTGCGCGCATGCGAAGCTCTCCGGCGACTCCGTCGCCGGCCAACGGTCGCCCACGGTGGGGTGACGCATGCGCAGGTGGTACGCCTAAGGTTGGTGGCGGTCGCGGCGCTGGTATTAGGTTTCGCTCCTCTCTCTCTCGAGCGTACAGTATGATGTTTCTTAAGCGGTTTAATACTGTTTTTTAATACTGCTCGGGCATGTTCTCTCTCTGCTTGGCCTATGGCCTGGGCTGATGTAGGGGAAATAGGTCGGGCTGACTTGGATGGGTTTGCTACAGCTGGGTTAGGGGTTTAAAGGCTCGGCCTGGGATATCGGGCTTGGGGCTTAGTGTACTGGGCTGTGGGAAAGTCTTAGCTAAGTGCATGGATTCTGATGACTGGACTGTTTATGTGACAGGCCACTATTTGCGAGTAGTTTGCTAAGCATCATACACACTCTTTTGGATCAAACAAGACACGACGAAATGCGCATCGTAGGATGCCTTACTCTCTTTGATTTTATAAATAATCAGGTATTGCAATAATTTTCAAGTTGGATAATAATGCTTACTATATTAATATGATATGTCTACACTTAATTAAACTAGGTAGCTTATATCTAAGAAACTCAACTTCTTGCTATTAATATCTATATATATCTTATACACACACACATACATATATTTATATATTATATATATTTATATATTATATATATTTATATATATTTACATACACACACTCACGTATATATTTATATATACATTTATACGACAAAAATAACGTAACCAATAAATAATAATATTAAATAACAATCCCATAAAATAATACTAATAATAATAACAAAAATTTAATAAACCAATAACGGATGTACATACAATTATATTTACAGTCTAATAATCCAAAACGTACAAGAACACCTTATATACAATTACCATTTAATTAAAATAAATAATAATAAAAATATTTCAAGGTTTTCGGGTAGGGAAGCTACAAATCTACCCACCTTAAAAATAATTTTTTCCTCGAAATTCTACTTCGTAATTATTCTTAAAATTCAAAAAGAAGACCTTAAACTCCTTAAATTTTAATTCCTCAAAATAGTTTACAACCTTCCCCTAGCAATTTTGTAACTACGAAATCTCGAGGACTTCTACCCACCTTTGGTCACACTACTCCTCAAAACAGGGTCACTAGAATCTTATGGTCTTCTAACTAGTTGCTAACAATTCTACTGACAAATATCTAGGCATATGGTATCTGTAATCATCTCATATTTATCAAGCAACCCAAAATTTAACAAGTAACCAATTTACACAGGTAGCAAAAATATTTGGTAATTTCTAGTAAGCATGCCCATTCGTCTCTCCGAAATAGGGAGGAATAGAAGATAAGGAAGAATAACCAAGAGCAAATATAAATTTTTCAAGAGCGGTAGCATGTATCCAATGGTACAGATAGAAAGAATATTTATGGACCATTGACTTATTTACTAGATTGGGCTACTCTAGTCCAGTCACTGGCTAATTGGAAGAACCCTTCGCTTTTTAGAGGGGCCTGCAATCCGTGCAATACATAAATTTCGTTCTCAAAATTTTATCTGAACAAGATTTCATAATGGAACAAAATTTGGAAAATCAAGATTGTGATCTTTTCCGTGGTTATTTAAACACACGAGTAAGAGATGTAAATGCAATACAAGATCGTATCGCGACTTCCAGGTAGATGGAATAAGGGTTACGAAAGACTTCACATGGAGACTACATCATAGGTACATGGACCTATTTCAATAGTTCGGTATTTTAGTCCAGCTATAGTGGTATGCATGGATGGGTCCTACTGGTTCTTAATGGGTTCTCTATTTGGACATCAGTCGTTGGTTGGATGAACATTGGGTTTTAATCTATATGGATTGGACAAGATCCCAATGATAAAACTCTTCCTACTAGATTAGGGTATCCTAGAATAGGTTTCTATCCAAGGATTGAGCTAGTTGCCCGTCAAGTTGGTTAGCTAAGTTCATAAAGCTCAAAATGTGACTTTAGTGACTTTGTGTTTAAGGAGCACATGAGGCCTCCGTTGGACGGCACACTAGTGGCATGTGCGTAGTGGGCTTCGAGTAGATCACAACCATATATTGGGTCGAAGGAATGGGGTCGTGGTTAAGGCTCTAATGGGTGTTGGAAAGTATACCGGTACTATGGTAAGGGTTATAGCTAGTCCTCTTAACCTGAAAGTCGTAGCACAAAAATAGAGTACAAGGGAACGGGTTTGAGTGGGACATGATATACCTAGATGAAGGTGGACTCGTCTAGATCTTGCTTATCAAATTTGTTGGATGGTAACAGCTAGTCTCGTGCTCCGAATATTAATGGCACGACCGGGATACAAAATGATCTAAATGAAAAGTGGGAGTCCGTGGGCACCAACTATCCTGCTAATGGAAATTATTCTAATCAATCGGTAATTCTCGTATATCCCAAAATTTTGGGAGGCTTACAGTCTACCCACCTTAGAAGCTAGGACATGGTTTTAGGATCGAAGGGAGGACGAGTAAACTCAAGGCAAGGTTCTAGTCACAGGGCTGGACGATGGTAGCCACACTTGCGTATGCAACTAGCATAGCCAGGGGCAATACTCTGTATCCATCTATCAATTACGAGCTTTCGTCTTTCCAATCAGTGAAAGACAAAAACAATAAAGAGTTCAAGAGAGATGTCATCGAATACAATTACGTGATTCAAAGGCGATCGTATAATTCAAGAGGAGTTGTCAAAGCAGTCGCGGATGAGATCCTAGAGATATCTACATCTCAATCCACGTAAGAAAATTAGATGAAGAGAGAACCAATTGTATCATGGTTGATCAGACCGTAATACAATAATTCTGATTAGACAATATGTAAGCGGGCGTCCCCAATAAACATATGTCTCAAATCAAGCTCGATAAAAGAGTAAGCTTGCAAAACTAGGCTGTAATAGCAACATTGGTCAAGAGAGTCAAAATATAAATTTGCGAGATTTTTGATAGGAGGAATAAGTAGTTTGAGTTTTGAGAGAATTGAAACCCTACATGGTGTTCTTGCTTATACAGTCAATCCTACTATCTTCTATCCATAAGGCCTTGGTCGAATAATGGGTTATGAACTTCTGAATTCTATACTCCAGGTAAACCTATTAGTGTCAATCAATTACCTCGTCAATAGATCACAAGGGCCACATAATGCTAGGTTGGGAGACATGCTACCCAGCTTGCAGAACTTTTCATTAGTATTGGTTTTGGATCTTATGGGACATTGGTTTTGGATCTTATGGGACATACAGGGCATTTTTCTATCCTCTATGGTATCTTAAACTTGTGATCACGTCTGAAATCATTCCATCGAGAATTATGCCTCGTCCGTATACTCTGGTTGTGGCAAACCCTTGGTTCCGTGATTCAGGTGTAATATGCTATAAGGTACTCTATTCTATATTGGCACAAGGGTATCTACGGTCTAAAGAGGTCAACGAGAACATAGTTTTAGCAATGTTCCATAAACCCTGATTCTTCGTGTCACGACCCGCACCCGTTTTTCGGACGCGAGCTCGTGAGCAAGCCAGCTACGTATCGAGCGGACTCCAGTCCGACTCGAGTACGTATAAGCTGTCAAGGTCATGGGTATCATGTCTAATCTAAACTGTATCTCAATCCACATGAATATTATAAAATAAGAATAAACAAGTATGGGTCGTGGTCTGCAGCCCACTAGCATATATGTCCGATAAGACTCTAAAGAAAGTAACAAGAATCTAAAACTGAATCAGGAAACATGAACTCTCATGATAACGTATGAAAGCACGAGCGGATAATAAACGTAATAATGATACCTGAATCCCGCAAGCATATCCTCACTTCCGCCATCCAGAACGACTAGCTAACTCCATGCAATCGCTAAACCTGAAGAGATCATCAGGTCCTCAGGGGACATAGCAAGATACATAAAAATGAGCCTTTCTAACAGTTTATTATGCATGGAGATAAATATAGAATATATAAGTAAAACTGAGCAATGAATAAAGTACGAGTCTATACACTGTCTACACGTAAATGAACTGCTGAACAAGGACTAGAGAACTCATGTCAAGATGTCAACGGATAACCGAAACGAATACTCAAACCCTCGTCCCTAGTGTGGACTCGCAGGTTTGAACTACTAACCCTCGCCCCTAGTGTGGACTCGCAGGTGTGAATCATATACTACTAACCCTCGTCCCTAGTGTGGACTCGCAAGTTAGCATCACCCTCGTCCCTAGTGTGGACTCGCAGGCGTAAACCATATACTACTAACCCTCATCCCTAGTGTGGACTCGCAGGCTAGCATCTACTACTAACCCTCGTCTCTAGTGTGGACTCGCAGGATAGCATCACCCTCGTCCCTAGTGTGGACTCGCAGGCGTGGACCAATAACTACTAACTCTCGTCCCTAGTGTGGACTCGCAGGTTAGCTTAAGACACGGATAACTACTAACCCTTGCCCCTAGTATGGACTCGCAGGTTAGTATCAAGGTTTCAAGACACGGAGAAAAATAGTTCAGTTCACGACTCACGACATGACTCGATCAAGGCTCAAATGAACACGTCCAATAAGATTACAAAGCTAATTGTGAACACGGTCTACATAGCAATGATACAGGTATATAAATAGGATATGAAAGATGCATGGCAATAATATGAGAAAAACTGGATAATAAATAAAGACAGTGCATGTAAATAAAGCTGTGTAGAAAGGCAAGGTATACTTGCCTGGGGGTTGCACGAAGAACTAACAATCTAGTCCACTACTAAGCCATAGCGTCCAAATCATCACAACTGTCTCCGAAAGCTGAAACAAACATTACCAACGTTATCAAAATAGTCAAATTAGCTGCCTATCCTTAAGTCTAATTCTGGACACAGGGACAAAACGGTAATTTTGGGCAAAAACAATGTCCACCGTTGTACCCGCTTTGCACCAAAAAGCGTGCCAGAGTCAAAGGTCTCTAAAGTCGTCAAACTATATGTCTACAGATCCGGTTTTCCGATACGAACCCAACCGTATGTCCCAAGTTGGATTTCGGCGGGCCGTGCACAAAATCACCCGTTGAGTCGGACCGTGGGGCCCGCAGAACGGCGATTTTATCAACTGTCTCAGAATTGGACCAAACTTGGCATACAAGACCAGAAGAATGATACGGTTTTGCTGGCACAAGTTTCTTCTCGATCTGACGAACTTGTACAAAGTAATTGGAGAATTTGCAAAGTACATGATACGGTGAATTTCGACGGATACGCATCAAATTCGTCGCGCACACGCGACCAATTTGAATTCCGCCAAATCCCACACGACCACGAAGCTGTTATGAAGCTTTCGATGCTTACGATGCGCGACCACGTCGCCCAGATTGGCGGGACGCACGTCGTGTGGATGGTTTTATTGAAATTTCCTAATTTCAAAAACAGGTTTTTCCCGAACTTTGAAGATAATTTAACAGCAATATAATTGATGAAAAATAAATCTATAAGTAGGGTTTCCATCTCGTATATGTTGTCTAAAAAGTTTTTCAATCATAGTTTTTAATAAGTCAAAGGGTTGGCAGGAAATCGCCTTCCAAATAGGGTCGGGACTGGGTTTCTCTGTCCTATTTTGGACGGATTTTTCATCGACTTTGGGTCGATTTCGCGGGAAATATAGAACATGACAAATGAATCTATTTAAAGGGAATAGAAGACCTATAGGTTGTGCACACACCTGAGCAATCGGTTCGTGAAACGATCCAACGTGCGTGACGAGAAGTCGATGCAAAGTTGGCTCGAGACAGCTGCTGTGTGGTGTTGCTACTGTCGCGTGTTCCATTTCCACCAGCGCGCGCGCTCTCCGACGCTGCTCGGCGGCGCACGGTGGCTGAGGGTTACGCCAGGGAGAGGTGGAGGTGGCGTTAGGGTTTTTTTTGTGAATTTCGATCACTTCCTCTCTGCTATATATATATATATATATATATATATATATATATATATATATATATATATATATATATCGGCCGGGTGTTAAGTTGTGGCTCGGCTTGGGTGTACTCCTGTGCGGGGGGGGGGGGGGGGGGGGGGGGGTTCTGTCACTTGTTGGGTCGGAAGAGCTCGGGCCTGAGCTGGGATTTTGCTGACCTGAGCATGGCCGGGCTGAGCCGTTGTGTGCATGGGCTCGGCCGGGCCCAGCTACTTGCATGGGGAAATAGAGCCTGGGCTCGGTTAGGCACAGGGTTGCTGACCTGTGGTCGGCTCTGTTTGGTTGAGCATTACTGCTCCTTAGTTAATTCTTTACATTTCTTTTTCTAATTCGAAATAATTCACATATATAATTATACATATATACATATATGTATATACATACTAATATATATATTAATATATATGCACATATACATATTTATTTATATATATACAAATACACACCTATATTTATATATACAAGCCCACATACATTCACATGTATTATATACACATATATATATTTATACCTATATATATACACACTATCATACCCATATATATATATGTATATTTATATATACATACCATATACACTTATATATATATATATATATATATATATATATATATATATATATATATATATATATATATATATATATATATATATATATATATATATTCCCATATATATTTTATATTCATACACACATAATTTATATATTATATATATACTCATTAATAAATGTATATTTCTATTTACACAATCATACACCCATATTTAATATATATTTATATATTAATACACATACACCTATTTAATATTCATTTATATATACATACATATTTACACCCATATATATACATATACACACCGGCATATATATTTATTTATAACATACATAATATCATATATATTCGTATATGCATACATATGCACAAACATATATATATTATCACATTTATCTGACCAAAATAATATAACCAATAGAATAATAATATTAAATAATAATAATCTCAATAACAAAATAATAATAACGAAATTAAATAAACCAATACTAGGCATTGCATCTACTTGAAATATGTCTACATAGGTGTATTTGATCTCACTACATACCTACGAAGGCTTGGATTCGGTTCGGACCCAGCTCGGGCTAAATCGACACAAACGGTCTCCTACAGGTCAATATTATAATTTAATAAATAATTAAAACGTTCTATAGGGTTAAGTCGCAACTTGGCTTGGTTTTCTTAGTTAGGACGTTACTATGACTCGGTCTTCCTTGGCATGACTAATACACTAGTCGAAGCACGCCACTGCACTATTCGTGCCATGATTCCTAGTTGTCTTGTACTCCAAAACTCATCTGTGGCTAAAGTCATCTATCGTAATAATTATCTAAATAATTATTTGTAAAAATTCTAAAATCACTATTTAAATCAAATAAATAATAATAAAAATATTTTAAAAAAATTCCGGGAAGGGAGGCTACACTTCGGAATGATTTCGATTCTATGGGTTGTGCCTTGCCAGTGCACTGCTGGCTGCAGTGAACCCACATTCTCCACTCTCTAATAATTGATGACAGTGCGCTGCTGTCTAACCATTTTGAGCTATCTAACATTCATTTAACTATATCCGTAAAAATTCACGAGCCTCTAGAGATTCAAACAAGTTGACTAAAATAGGGCATAGGTATTTGTCCTATCAGTCACAACGTTTAAAAATAAAAGACTTAACATGGAGGGAATAACTAAATACGAAAGAAACACAAACATTCGAGTATCTATTTCATATGCATTTCAATGGTTGAGGGAATTCTCGAATCGATCTACCTCGAGATTCTATACAAAATAAAAGAATCAGAAATTTTAAATCTATTCTTTACAGCAAAAATAGAATTTAAATAGGCAATTCTAATTTATGATATAAGGTTTATATCTAATACAGCAAAAGAAAATTAAACAGTTCATCAAAATCAAAGTCTTAATTCTAGGTAAGCCTAACTAATCAAGCAAATAGTATATCCGCATTGTGTCACATTGTCATATCAAAAGAGATAGTGTGCCTATAAAGATCCGGCAAGCAATCTAAATTTAACAATTCTATATCTAAATTGCATGGCCTATCTAATAACCTTAACTACCCAACGGTCAACTTGAACAAGGGACTCCTATTCCTAATTATTCTCCTAAATTATTTTAATCCTAATTGTGAATGAGCATTTCCTGGACGCATGCTCGCAATAGTACGACGAACGTACCATCACGAGTTTGCAATCTTTTGCGAAAACTGACCTGCATGGGCCACCACAAAAATTTGTCACGACCCGCACCCGCTTTTCCGGATACGAGACGTGTCCAAGCCAGCCTACGCCGCAGAGTCGGCGGTAGAACGCTGTCAAGCCCGCAAGAAATAAATGCTCAAGAAAATAATATTTGCTGTTCATTCACATTTCTAAATTTGTTACAATATTTACAATTAAAGAAAATACAAGAATTTATAATAAATAAAATTGATACATCTGCTATCTATTTTTAGGTTGACCTCAGCATACCCAAGCCTTCTCAATGCTAAGAGTGATCGCGGCTAAACCTGAAAAATGTTGGTTTTCAGTCAGGAATGGAACAAGTACACAAACCGACGGCAATGCAAAACACAATAGAATTAACAAGACATGAAAATAGCATATGGAATACGAAAGCTAGTAAAAAAACTGATGACATAGCACGATAGAGAAGTAAACAAGGAAAAAACTAATAAAAGACATCTATCTAGGTGTTGTGAAATATCCGTTTCGATATGTGAACGGCTAGGGGGTAAATCCGGCACACTGCACGTGTCGTGTGCAGCGGCTATTATTCAAGAATAGACTCATGGGATAGTTCTGGGTAGTTCACATGTTTACTAAGATATTTTCCCTCCCGACTACTTTGTGTGACGAGCGTGTCAACAAGCAGCAAGATATATGTATAGACATGAAATGAAAAGACTACTATGAATCGGAAAGCAATCAGAAAGTGCACTTGCCTGAGGTCCTTAGCTGGAGAAACCAATAACACTATACCACTCAATGAGCCACGATCAGTCAACACATGTAGAAGTCTCCGGATGCTGAAATAAACATTACTAACATTCTCAGAATAGTCAAATTAGCTAGGATTATCCGTCCTTAAGTCCAATTCTGGACACAGGGGCAAAACGGTAATTTCGGACAAAAATAATGTCCACCGTTGGACCCGCTTTGCACCGAAAAACGTGCCAGAGTCAACGGTCTCTAAAGTCGTCAAACTATATGTCTACGGATCCAATTTTTCGATACGAACCCAACCGTATGTCCAAAGTTGGATTCCGGTGGGCCGTGCACAAAATCGCCCGTTGAGTGGGACCGTGGGGCTCGCAAAATGGTGATTTTATCAACTGTCTCAGAATCGGACCAAACTTGGCATACATGACCAGAAAAATGATACGGTCCTGATGGCGCAAGTTTTGTCTCAATCTGACGAGCGTGCACAAAGTAATTGAAGAATTTACAATATGCACGATACGGTGTATTTCGACGGATACATATCAAATTTGTCGCGCACACGCGACCAATTTGAATTCCGCCAAAGCCCACACGACCACGAAGCCGTTACGCAGCTTTCGATGTTTTTGGTTTGCGACCACGTCGCCCGGAATGGCGGGACGCACGTCGTGTGGATGGATTTTCTAGTTTTTGAAAACTGATTTTCATGGTTTTTTCTTGATTTCCAAAACTGATTTCTCTGTGCATACTTAATGAAATCCGAATCTACAAAATGATTTCTGATCTCCTATATATGATCTAAAAGTGTGTTCAAATGAAAATTCTAAAAGGTTACTGGATCGATTGAAATCGATCATCGAACACGGGTGATTGGACTGTCCTACGCTCTGTTTTTGAACGGATTTTTGGTCAACTTCGTGTCGATTTCTCGGCCAATATAACGCATATCAATTCGATCTAATTGAAAGGAAATACTCTTGTATAGGTTGGGGACGTACCCGAGGAAACGAATCAAAAAATTATGGAGCGAGTAGATCGCTATCCGGCCGCGAAGTCAGCCCCATTGCTGCAACTACTGCTGTTGCTGTTAAATCCTTCCGTGCGCGTGGTGCGTGCGCGCGAAGCTCTTCGGCGACTCCGTCGCCGGACGACGGCCGCCCACGGCGGGGCTGACGCGTGCGCGGGTGGTACGCCTAGGGTTGGTGGCGGTCGTGGCGCTGGTATTAGGTTTCGCTCCTCTCTCTCTCGAGCGTACAGTATGATGTTTCTTAAGCGGTTTAATACTGCTGTTTAATACTGCTCGGGCCTGTTCTCTCTCTGCCTGGCCTTTGACCTGGGCTGATGTAGGGGAAATAGGTCGGGCTGACTTGGATGGGTTTGCTACAGCTGGGTTAGGGGTTTAAAGGCTCGGCCTGGGATATCGGGCTTGGGGCTTAGTGTACTGGGCTGTGGGAAAGTCTTAGCTAAGTGCATGGATTCTGATGATTGGACTGTTTATGTGACAGGCCACTATTTGCGAGTAGTTTGCTAAGCATCATACACACTCTTTTGGATCAAACAAGACACGACGAAATGCGCATCGTAGGATGCCTTACTCTCTTTGATTTTATAAATAATCAGGTATTGCAATAATTTTCAAGTTGGATAATAATGCTTACTATATTAATATGATATGTCTACACTTAATTTAACTAGGTAGCTTATATCTAAGAAACTCAACTTCTTGCTATTAATATCTATATATATATATCTTATACACACACACATACATATATTTATATATTATATATATTTACATACACACACTCACGTATATATTTATATATACATTTATACGACAAAAATAACGTAACCAATAAATAATAATATTAAATAACAATCCCATAAAATAATACTAATAATAATAACAAAAATTTAATAAACCAATAACGGATGTACATACAATTATATTTACAGTCTAATAATCCAAAACGTACAAGAACACCTTATATACAATTACCATTTAATTAAAATAAATAATAATAAAAATATTTTAAGGTTTTCGGGAAGGAAAGCTACAACATATAACGGTTGAAAACCGAAAACCGAACCAAGCCGAATCGAAATATGACAAACGGTTCGATTTTTCGGTTATCGGTTCGGTTTACGGTTTAAAATTTTGAAAATTTGAAATAACGGTTCGGTTTTCGGTTCTTCATCCGAAAAATCGAACCGAACCGAAAACCGATTTAGATTTAGTAATTTATCAAACTATCCACAATATACATATACTAATATTTATTAATCCCTAACTGAGCGCACTCTCTTCTCCTATTCTATGTCGGTGCTTCTTTGAGCACTCTCTCTATCTACCCTCAATCTATATATACTAATATCTTTCACTCTATGTAATATAACAATTCATAAATACAATAATGTCATATATTTTTAATTTTTTTTTAAATTTAAATAGACTCATTTTGCTAAAAACTTGAAGGCCATGCACATTGGTCCATGAAACCGAACCGACCGAAAACCGAACCGAATTAATTCGGTTCGATTTTGTTCGATTTTTATAAAAACGGTTAGGTTTTCGGTTTTGAGAAATACGGTTTACGGTTATTTCGGTTTTCACATAGTCGGTTCGGTTTGAACCGAACCGAACCGAACCGAACCGAACCGATGCTCACCCCTAAGAAGAAGAAGAGAATTTGGGTTTGGATCTTAAACATGAAAACCTATTTGCAATTGGAGCCTTATGGCCCTTATCGGATCATCCAAGAGCCATCCCTAGCTGGTCCTAAATAAGCAACTTCACTCCTATACTGCTATTCTTCTTGACCATGAGCGGAGGAGAGTCGGAATCCGGTGACCCACCGGCGATCGTAAGGGCGACGGAGGCGGTGGACGAGCTCTACAGAGTCCGCGACACCTACTTCCCCGCCGATCCCGAGGAGAGGTCCTCCAGGCTCCAAACCCTAGCCGACTCCGCTCTCTCCCTCCTCGTTTCCTTACCACCAGGTATCCCCACTCCCTCAAACTCAGGGCTTCTACGAATCTCGATACGATCTGGGCGCGGAGACACGGACACGGCATTGGTTTTGGTGTTCCTTAGTGACTAGTGTATTTAGGAGCGTCCTTATCGTGTTCGTCCGTGTCCGACACGATGTGACTCGTACACGGCACTCTCCTTCATGCCGCTTATCTCCACTCTCGCAGAATTAGGGTTTCATTATGGAAACGACATTCCGGATCGGGAGGAACTTCTTGAGGTCTTTGTGTTGGAGGATGTTGAGAGGTACTTGGACAATGTTGCACGGACGCAGATATGGCATGGACACGGCGACACCGAACCATATTGGATTTGGTGTGTCGCAATGTATTTAAGGAGTTTATGTGTCGTGTCCTATGCGTCAAGGAGACACGATGACAAATGGTAAAAATGGGTCGACATTCACTTCTTAAAATATCCGATATAGGTAGGTGGGAACACGGCAAGGCGTCAGATTTATCTTGATGTGAGCTAGAGTAACAATTTTCGGAGTGTCCTTGCATCCTAGAATTGGACAGGAAAAAAATAGTTTGAGTTGGTGGAAACTGTATCCTTTATTGATGTTTTGTATGTATGCACATATTAGTTTTTAGGTCCAGGTAATTACTTCAGGAATTTTCAGGAGTTACTTTGATATGCCTTTGATTCTTGACATCTCCATATGTCTGCACCAACTAATCTTGAAGGGTCCTTCTATATTTGTGCCGTCTTTCATGTGTTCTACATATGTTATTCACAATGCTACACGGAGGCAAAGTGCGTCATGTCTCTTCAGACATGGTACCTTTAACGAGGCAGACACCTCTAGTGCTTAGGTCCGCACCTTTTACGCTATTAAAGCACAATAAATATGCTTAAATGAATAGATAAGATGTAGGAAAAGGAACAAAATTAATACTAATAGATACTAGGTTGTAGAGTAGATCAAACACAGTGGCTTGAGTCCAAAACCATAGCTACCTGGTACCTGGCTCGCGGTTCACTTTGATACGTGGAACCAGTATGGGTACGGGGTACATTACTTTCCCTGTTACGCTGACAAAGTGTATAGGGTTAACAAGTACGCTTTATATATATATATATATATATATATATATATATATATATATATATATATATATATGCGTTGCACGTATTTTTATTATTAGAAAGATTAAAAGACACTTGTAGTCAAAATTTGTTCATTTTTCAATGAATGAATGATACTAAACAAAGTCCATTTGTTCTACTATATAATAGGAAAACTTGGTGGTGAAACTTTTGAATTCCTAAAATACCCTTGAGTATTTTATAAACATGATGTTATTATGTCAACTTACATGATGTTTATGTTTAAGAGTCAAAGCAATGAAGTTTGCATGCTATGAGTTTCCTTTTTCTATACAACTCTTTATGTTCCAATGGTAATAAATTTTTCTGTCCTTCCCATTTTCCAAAGGTTATTATCCTCAATATAAAATTAAAAAAAGAACAAAATTCGTACTTCTAATCTCTTGGTATTGTAAAAAGAAAGCACACACATAATAGTCATATGAAAAAGACGGAAAGACGACAGCTGACCTTATGATATTCTAATCAAAATATGTGCAAAGCACGTACATGTAGACTAGATAAGATGTAGGAAAAGGAACAAAATTAATACTAATAGATACTAGGTTGCAGAGTAGATCAAACTCAGTGGCTTGAGTCCAAAACCATAGCTACCTGGTACCTGGCTCGCGGTTCGCTTTGATACGTGGAACCAGTATGGGTACGGGGTACATTATTTTTCCTGTTACGCTGACAAAGTGTATAGGGTTAACAAGTACGCTTATATATTAGAAAGATTAAAAGACACTTGTAGTCAAAATTTGTTCATTTTTCAATGAATAAATGATGCTAAACAAAGTCCATTTGTTCTACTATAAAATAGAAAAACTTGGTGGCAAAACTTTTGAATTCCTAAAATACCCTTGAGTATTTTATAAACATGATGGTATTATGTCAACTTGCATGTCATTTATGTTTATGAGTCAAAGCAATTAAGTTTGCATGCTATGATTTTCCTTTTTCCATACAACTCTTTATGGTCCAATGATAATAAAATTTTCCGTTCTTACCATTTTCCAAAGGTTATTATTCTCAATAGAAAATTAAAAAAAAGAACAAAATCCATACTTCGAATCCCTTGATATTGTAAAAAGAAAATACACACATAAATAGTCATCTGGAAAAGACGGAAAGATGACAACTGACCTTAAGATATTCTAATTAAACTATGTGCAAAGCACGTACATGTAGACTAGATAAGATGTAGGAAACGAAACAAAATTAATACTAATAGATACTAGGTTGCAGAGTAGATCAAACTCAATGGCTTGAGTCCAAAACCATAGCTACCTGGTACCTGGCTCGCGGTTCGCTTTGATACGTGGAACCAATATGGGTACGGGGCACATTATTTTCCCTGTTACGCTGACAAAGTGTATAGGGTTAACAAGTACGCTTATATATATATATATATAGAGGAAAATGTACCTAAGGTCGACCTCATTTTCCTCACTTTACAACATTTTTTTCTTGAATTTTTTTTATGGGATTCATCTACACCTTATTGATTGGCAACATACCAAATTTCAAGAAAAAATAATATTGTTTAGCCCCCTATCTATCCCTTGCAAAATCGACGGTCTAAAACTTTGCTGCTACACCGTCGATTTTGCACCTTATTGATAGGGGGCTAAACAATATTATTTTTTCTTAAAATTTGGTATGTTGTCAATCAATAAGGTGTAGATGAATCCCATAAAAAAAAATTCAAGAAAAAAATGTTGTAAAGTGAGGAAAATGAGGTCGACCTTAGGTAACTTACCTAAGGTCGACCTTAGGTACATTTTCCTCATATATATATATATATATATATATATATATATATATATATATATGCACGTGCGTTGCACGTATTTTTATTATTAGAAAGATTAAAAGACACTTGTAGTCAAAATTTGTTCATTTTTCAATGAATGAATGATACTAAACAAAGTCCATTTGTCAATGTCTCATTTTTAGATACTCAATGCATTTAAGAGTTGTTGTAACTAGAAATATAAAAGGACAACTCTTGTATTTACCTAGATACTCCATATTAATTTTAATTAGTAAATATAATAAAGGATAATTTTGGAAAGAAAACTTCCACGGTGAAGCCTACTTTTGGCATTAATATATACTAGTCTACATATACGTGCTTTGCACGTATAAGGTCAGCTGTCGTCTTTCTGTCTTTTCCAGATGACTATTTATGTGTGTGTGCTTTCTTTTTACAATGCTAAGAGATTCGAAGTACGAATTTTGTTATTTTTTTTAATTTTCTATTGAGAATAACAGTGTTCTAAATTTTGGCCTAGGCACTAGGCGGCCTCCGGCCGTACTGGAAACCCCCTAGGCGGCGCCTAGGCGCTAGGCGGCCTCCGACCGCACCAAAAACTCCCTAGGCGGCCGGCCTAGGCGTTAGGCGACCTATTTGGGTATGAAATTTTGAGAAAAAAGCAGGAAAAAAAATTCAAATTTGAAAAAAATCCGACTTGAAAATTTAGAGTTAGGGTTGCTGCTGCTACTAGACTTTGAAAAAAAAAAAATCAAATTTGAAAAATTAGACTTGAAAAAAAAATAGATTTGAAAAATTAGGGTTAGGGTTATGAAATTTCTGAAATAAAAAACTTTACCATATGATGCTGGTAGTGGTGGCGGCGGCGGAGGCGGCTGGCGGAGGTGGCTGGCGGAGGCGGCTTGGCTGCTAGTGGTTGTGGTTGTGGTGATAATGGTGGTTACTATGAGGGAGAGGGAGAGGGAGAGGGAGATGGGGAGGGGAGGGGAGAGGAGAGGGAGAGTTATTGCTGCTGCTGCTCTCTCTCTCCTCTCTCTTCTCTTTTATAAAAAAAGTGAAAAAAATAACCACAAAGTGTTGAACATAGGATTCGAACCCACAACAACACATCGACTTATAGTCATCCCGCTAGCCACAAGAGAATACTAACTCTTCATGTTAATATGTAACATACAAACTATGTACACCTATACTACTATACATATTGGAAAAAAAAAATCAACTGGGCACCTAGGCGCCCTTGGCGCTAGGCGGCCCTCCAGCGCACCGATTCCGCCTAGCGAAATTTATAACATTAGAGAATAATAACCTTTGGAAAATGGTAATGACAGAAAATTTTATTACAATTGGAACATAAACAGTTGTATGTAAAAAGGAAACTTATAGCATGCAAACTTTATTGCTTTGACTCTACATAAATGACATGCAAGTTGACATAATAACATCATGTTTATAAAATACTCGTGGGTATTTTAGGAATTCAAAAGTTTCACCACCAAGTTTTCCTATTATATATACTAGTCTACATGTACGTGCTTTGCACGTATTTTAATTAGAATATCATAAGGTTAGCTGTCCTCTTTCTGTCTTTTTCATGTGACTATTCATGTGTGTGTGCTTTCTTTTTACAATGCCAAGAGATTCGAAGTACGAATTTTGTTCTTTTTTTTAAATTTTCTATTGAGAATAACCTTTGAAAAATGGCAAGGACATAAAAATTTATTAGCATTGGAACATGAAGAGTTGCATGGAAAAGGAAACTTCACAGCATACAAACTTTATTGCTTTGACTTTAAACATAAATGACATGCAAGTCTTTATAAAATACTCGAGGGTATTTTAGGAATTCAAAAGTTTAACCACTATATATATATGTGTGTGTGTGTGTGAAGTTATCATCAGATTAATATCTAAAAGGTGCCTCCACTGACTACTGACTACAGAAATCAAGCATTTTCTAAGCAAAAACCTAAAAAGTTGTCATGTGACTCTAGCTCTAGATTTGTTCTTCCTTCTCCACTGAATTGACCATCTTGCACATGCTCTTCTTCACTATATTGTGAATCATACTCTTCTGTATTGCACCATGTTGCACATACTTTCAATGCATGGTTGTGACCGTAGTTACCTGGTATACCCTAGCCTTGGAACAACTTGTACGATCATTCCATTTCTGGGAGGTACATTCTGAGCAAAATCATTATGATACACATAACGAATCACCAAATTTGGCCATCCAAATCTTTCGTTGAATCTCACTATAAAGCTTTTTTTAGAAGGTTCTTTCAATGGAGGAGAAACTTGGAGATTTTGAGATTTCTTGTCAATTTGGAACTCCATAACTACACATTTCTCATGAATTTTGACTGACTTGTTCATGTAGTTGTTCTTAATTGCCTTCCTGAGCATCCACTACGTTTTGCATGTTGCTTATACAAGGAAGAGGAGCTTCAGATGATTTATGTTGTTTCTATATTTTGTAGGAAGTTTTTTAGTTTTTTTTTACCTTCTATTATGTTTATGGTTCATTTATTTGTTTGTTTTTGTCAGGTCTTTCTTTCGTATGACTATGAAAAGTAGTTTACCATTTTATTTGAACGAACTGAAGCAATTTTGAATTTTATTTTTATTTATGTAAGTGTTTTCCCCATATGATAATTGTTGAGTTCAATTCTGAACTAAATAACTAACATCAATCTAAGTAGTGTCTTAAAAAGTATACCATTAACCAAAGTTGTGAATCTACTGAGCCTACCCATAGTGTATCGAAAATAAAGACAAGTAATGTACTCCACTACCGTGAGCTGGGACACGAGCTTTCCAGATACCTATGGGATACATTCTCAATAAGGTGATGTTATTGAATCATTTGGTTCTAGTTGGGTGCTATTGTGCCATATCCTTTTGTATTTTAAGGTGGACCTCACCAATACTGTGCTGTATCCAGGTTTTGTGATTTTGTTCCATTCATCTCGTGTTGTAAATCAACTTACCATTAGCCACTTGCATATCTTGTTTGTTAGCTGATGTTTTTTTCAAGTACAAAGTGCACTCTAAAATGTTCAGTACCAATTGTTTCACTGATTTCTCATTAGGGGATTAGGGTCTGACTTAAATTCTGAAATCTCCATGAACTTTGAGGACTGCTTAGTTGTTGATGAGGCTCTCGTACAAGTTCTTTATGGTTTTTGAAGCATTTGCATGTCTTGTTCATCATGAAGGTCATATTTTAACACGAGTGTTTCATCAGGTGAAAGGAAGTCGCCAGCACAACGTGCAGTTTGTGAATTTTTAAAGGGAAAAGTACTGGATGCATTTCCGGATTATAGAAAAGAAGCAGAAGATCATTTGTCGAAAGCTGTATGTGATAATAGAACCTTTATCTGGTAAAAACTATAGCTGTGAGCTATATTTTTATGAATGGGTATTTGATGTTTCAGGTTAAACTGAATCCATCTCTTGCAGATGCATGGTTATGCCTAGGTAATTGCATATGGAAAAAGGGGGATTTG
This sequence comes from Iris pallida, assembly GCA_029216955.1. NCBI lineage: Eukaryota > Viridiplantae > Streptophyta > Magnoliopsida > Asparagales > Iridaceae > Iris > Iris pallida. The sequence continues at coordinate 38,698 of JANAVB010029807.1, forward strand.
CCTTCTGCAAAAAATTGTCTGTCTTTAGCACTGAGCAAGGTTTGAAATTCGATGAATCTTTGGAATTTCAGTACCGTGTATTGTGGAATTTAACTTGATATTCAGAATTTAATATTATGCAGGGTCCAAATAAGAAAATTCTTTGTCAGCTTTCTATGCTTGAAAGAAGAATTGCTCAAGGCAAGTAGACAACTTAATGGAACTATTTATGATTCTATTAGCGCTATCTTATAAGAGACAAAGACGATGAGCTTATCTTGCAGCATTGTGATGTTCATTAGTCAAGATGGTCTTCCCATGATTCCTTAATCTATCATCTAATTTAAACTGTCAGAGCCAGTTAATATGGCAACCTTTGCTAAATCTTTATTTCCAATATCTTCAAATTGGATGTATGCATCTTCATTGGTTAAAACCCTCTAATCCCGACATGTTTTCCAACTGGTCTTCTTTATGGTTCAGGTTCAAATTTTGATCTGTATGTCTCTACTTGCACATAAGCAACTATCTCCGCCAGTGAGAATTAATCAAATCGTGTCCGACCTGATGCTTCCTTAAAACCATATATTGATTGGTATGGTAATAAGTATTTACCAATTCTAAAAGAAAAAGGTTTGTAGAGATATTAGCTGCTTGGTTTTATACCTCTGATAAAAACTCGAAATAATTTGGAAACTTACAACATTTGGTTTGAAAGTTTAGACTCGGGGGGCAAGGCATTAGGAGAGCCATTTCTCCTCTCCAATGTAACATGATTTGGTGAAGACTCTGCAGATAAACAATCATGCAATGCAAGTAATTAAATGATTTTAGATGGAAGCTTAAACAATCACGCAACAAATTGAATGATTTTAGATATTGTTTAGTGTTTGATTGGTTCATATCCGAAACTGATCATCCATATGGTGTCTATTAGAGAGATTTTGTGTTCAACGTGTATCTTGGTTGTCAATGTCCTTTATAATTTGACAAAGAAAAACTTGATGAAACGAGGTGCGTTTAATTAGTTCCTCTGAATTTGAACTGGATGTTTTGACTAAGTTTGACTACTGGAAATAGAGTTTACTGGCTTTCTTTTTTCCATGGTGGGCGTTTGAAAACATTGACATAAACATCTTTATGCGCATTCTCTATTTATTTATACAGGCACTGAGAATCAAACACAATTAGTTGAAGAAAGTATTCGTCATGCAAAGGAAGCAGTCCTGCTGGATATACAAGATGGGAATTCGTGGTGTAAGTTCTAGATGTCTTTACTTTGAACTTTATTGAACATTTGTCAGCCTTTCACGTAGTTATATCCATGTTGTACTTTTATCGAAAAAGTAAAAAGTCATATTGTTACCTAAGTGCAATAATTTTGCCAACTTAACCTGAATATCTGGTAAAAGTAAACCCACCAAGATATTTGATGTCTCATATTTCATTAGTCATCTAGAGGGCGTCCCTTGGTGCAACTGTAAGGCTTGCTGCTTGCATCCTGGAGGATGTAGGTCTGAGTCATGGAAACCTCTCCATATATACGGGGGTAATACTGTGTACATCTTGACCCTCCCCAAACCCTGCGTAAGTGGGAGCCTTATGACACTGGGACGCCCTTATCCTTATGCGTCGAGACTGTATGGACAAAGTTTTGTTGTACCTGACTATATTAGTGTTCTCAAGTATCTAAACAGGTATGCCAAATATGTGATATAATGCGGTTCTACATACTGTTACTGGGAGATTATGTGTAAATACTCTTCTACCTGGTGTTGGTCTCTCTCTCTCTCTCTCTCTCTCTTTTACATATAATACGTGATGCGTATAAAAACATATGGTTTTAGTTCTCTATTGAAGTCATTGACTATATGAAAGGCAATTATTAACATAGATTCAGTGGTCTAACTTTCTTTGTTTCAATCTGTGTGTTCCCTTGACATCGCATGAAATTTGATTGCAAGTTAACTCTACTTCTGCAAAAGATACTATTCATTTTGTAGATTTCAAAAATCAAAATGCTTCTATGTCAACTATGGTAGGACATGTAGAGATTCTTATGAATTGGATTGTTCCGAGCATATCTCTCTCTTAACAGATCTTGTATTCAAGTTAATTGTGGTATGTATTACTGTATATCTGGCTGTTTGATATCAATATGTAAAGAGATCATGTTTGCCTGCCAAATAAGTTAGAGAATAAAAAACATGCCTATAACTAGACCTATATAGATTGGATAATCTTCGGTGTCTGACCCTACCCGAGTTCTTTGGTTATCGTGTAAGGTTCTAGGATGCAACAAATTTCCTTGAAATGGGAATATGCCATGCAGGAGTGGTACTTGGGTGATGGAAAAGGGAGAGACAAGATGGGGGAAAAGGTTGCTTTAGCTGCTGTTAGTGCATAGGCCAACAGATAGGAGTACTGTAGGTGGTGCCGCTTATGGCATTTGCATAGAGAAGGTATATGAATGGTAACCAATGTACATCAAACAATCTCAATCCTATCCCTATAGGTGACTATCGCTACCGAGCCTACAACAGAAGCTGATTCCCTGTCAGAAAGTAGTTCACTACATGATCTCTCTTTTGTGGGACTCAGCCTCCCATTTTGTAATCCACAAATCCATCCTTCCTTTTCTATCCTTATCCTTTTTCTTTTTCAACCACCACCCTCTTTTCAAGTTATTGGAGTCCAATTTTGAATGAGAAAGATATTTGTGGGCCGGACTTCATGACAGCAAAGTGACTTCACTGCTGCAATATACCAAAACCTATGTTATTATGACATAAAACATGACGTACTAGTTTTCTCTATAATGAGTTTATCTGCAATGTAAGTAGTCGTAATAAGCACTTGAACTAACAGTTTTGTTAGGCCGTTTAATGAATTTTCACTAGGCATCTCAAATTCAGAACTGGCGTTATATTAATATTCTGTATTTATTGTGGTACTCTTGCTTACATCATTTTCATTGTCTTCTATCTGAGCATGATAGTCTAATTATCTGTTCCATAACAAGCTCATCATTTTTTTTATATATCTAAACTTCAAACTTTTTCTTTTTTCCAGACATTCTAGGAAATGCTTGCCTCACAGATTTTTTCGTGACTGGAGCATCGGACCATGCCAAACTTCAACATTCACTAAAAGCGTATCAAAATGCTGTAAGATTGAAATTCTTTGGGAACTTGAGTATTAATCAGTTTTCTACACCTTGTCAACAGATTAGAGCTATTTACTTATGTCAGTAAAATAGATTGCTAGACTTCTGATATTTGCTACCAATATTTCTAATTGGCTGATGGTTACCAGAGAAAATATTCTGACCTTTTTATGCCTTTCAGGAGAAGGATGAACTTATGAAATCTTATCCAGATCTCTATTTCAATTGTGCTATAGTAAGCTCTGAACATCTCAAATCTCTAGTTCATTTAATCCTTATATAGGACCATGTCGGTTAAAGGATAAAATTGGGCAAAATTGCATCACCAAAACATAGACGATTCTACTTTCAGTTTGATATGAAATGTGCTTGTCCCATCTTTTTTGTGTTGTTAGGCCAACAAGTATCTCGAAAACTATGAAAGAGCTCTTCGTGGATTTGAAGCTGCCGCTTTGAAGGATCCAGGACTAAATGCTGACGTGGAAGTTCAAAAGATCATCAATCTCCTTGACAAGCTAGAGAGTTTGATAAGGGTAGATCTTTCTCTCTTAAAAAATTCTCTCTTCTTAAAGTATGCATCCACTTAATTCGGTATCTTAGAAACAAATCTATGATATTTGCTATAGGGTGTCTTCATCACACGTGTTGGAATCTAAAATAAGGGATATGGTTAGTGTCTTCTGACAGATGCACATATTTGATTAATAGATGTCAACCAAGATTTCTCAAAAAAGAAAAGAAAAGAAAAGGAAAGCAGATATTAACATCAGAAAAAACTGACTGATAAAACTTCCCTCATGAGCATGGACATCATTTTGGGATGGTATGGATACAAAACATGCTCATTTCCGAAATAGCATAGGATGGGCATGAATATAGTGTGAGCAGGATACTGTGCTGTGTAGGATAATTAATAAAATTTTGTGGTGTAGGAGAATGAAATATAATACGCTAACCAAAACTTGGATAAAAAGTATTTATAGTGAAATAGAATATTATAATACTCAAAGTACTCTAACTATATTATTATATCAACATCCAATGGTGTATATTAAAAAGAAAAAAAAAAACATTCAAATTGTTTTGCTAGCTTCATCCAAAAAGTTAGAAAACACGGTCAAATCCCAAAATGTTCCACAAACTCACCAAATCTACTTATATAGTATTATCTCCAATGCCTTCATGGTCCTAACATTTAGTAAAATATTTGGCCTGTAGCTCATTGAGTTGGGATCGTTAGGTTGAGAAGTTTTGTCTCCTCTCAGTTATCACTTCTCGGCTTCCTAAACAATCCTTCGTTTCAGAGGGATCACTTCCTCCCTTTGGTTATAATGAGATATCCTTCTTATAGAAACCTGGCGTTTATGTGTTGAACACAAAAAATCTTTTCATGGTGCTGAGATTTTAATCCCCCTTGAATGTATAGATGATCAAGTACTCCAATTTTTTTTCCGTAAAAGAGGAATTTAATTATCCAAATAGCTTTAATGGTAAAATTTTGTAGTTCAAGAGTTGATAACTATCCAGAAAAAATGGTTTAAGTTTCTTTTCTCACAAGGAATTATGATCCCCAAATTCCATTTTACAATATAAAGTTAGCAGACTCTATAATGACCTCTCTTTGTATCTTCAGATCCATTAAATGCCTCTTCCTATACTTGTTCCTCTTAACGACATCTTCTCATATATGAAGAATGGACACTCAGACACAGATACTTTGACATGTTTAACAAATTTCCATCTTGTCCTTAAGTGTCCAACACTCCAACTAAGGGGCTGTTTGGTTGCTCCTAAATAGAAATCCCATGCAACATAAAAGTGGTGTTGCAACTATTGTTTGGTCGCATGTAAACGATGTTGCAGCACACATCCATTGTTTGGATTGATTTAGTTGGCTTGTACAGTTGCAACTTATGTTGCAGTAAATGGAAATCCATTGTTTGTCTAATTTGAACTTATATACCTCTGTCATCACTTTTGCAACTTACTACCCTCCATTAGGCTCCTGGTACACTTTACGGTGCACATGACTATATTTGGACATTTTTGCCCCTAAATGTTATTATTATTATTTTTGTTTTTGTTTTTTAAACTTCCTCTTCTTCCTTAAATAGGTTTAACCCTAACTATGGCTCCCCCAACCCTCACCTACCATCGCCCGCTTACTATTGGAGCATTCCACCCCCACATTGGCCATTGGCACTTCTTTTCTCCATGGACCCACTCATACCCTCTTACTCCATTAATCACCAAATACCCTCTTCCCATTGTTTCTTAATAGGGTTCTTCAATGCTCTCAGAATGAAAAAGCTTTAAGCAAGGGCAAGCAACCATGGTTGTTGCAATTTTTATTGTTTTCCTCAAATTTTTTTGGAAGGCAGCCATGGGGCCCATTGTTTCTTCCCTAATTTTATGTGAAGGCTGCCAAGGTTTGGTTGTTCTCCACAAATTTTTGTTGTTCTCAGGGTAAGGAAGCTTTAAGCAATGGAGGGACTAATTGTTTCATCACTCCTTCCAAATCATGTAGTGACAATTTTCATGGTTCTTCCCTATTTTTTGTCAATTCATCTCCTAAATTGTTCGGATGCAACAACAAGATTGAAACAAGGTGTGGAGCGACGACGTCGAGGTTGTGGTACAACAATGATAAGACGACGAATGGCTGTTAATGAGAGACAAGGAGGCTTGTTCATATGGATTGGATAGGGGAGCCACTCGCTAGGGGCCGCCGACTTGCTGCGACCTCACCAGCGGTAACGAGCCTCACCAGCGGTACCGAGAGATATGGTGGGAAGGGACGAGGCACCGTACTAGTAATGGGGGAAGCTAGGGTTAAATTAAGGAAGGATATAAAATTTAGATCGAGGGTTTTTCATTAGAAACGGAAGTTATAAAATTAGAGTTTATAGAGGGCAAAATTGTCTTTTGATGCTTATTGTTGGTCTTTAACTGCATACTTATGGTAGATTAGGGTATTTTAAGTGTTTACTAAAATAGTACATGGTGTTTATTGCGCAAAAACTGCATAGTTCAGAATATTTAAGTGCAAATTAGTCTCATTGTTTGGTTGTGTATTTATGACATTGAATGGAGACAGAATGTGAGGAATTAATGTAAATGGTGTTGGAAATGTTGACGTAAGTGGCGTTCTGGTCATTTTCCATGCAACATTTCTTGCGGCAGTTGGAGACAATGATGCAACATTTGTTGCACCATTCCCACCATTTACATCAAACCGAAGTACCGAACATTGGAATTGATGGAAATGGTGCAACAAATGTTGGATGTATTTCCATTTACAGCCAACAAACCACCCCCTAATATTATCTTTCACATGTCTCAGGCACTTCTTGTACGATTCCCCTATTCTAATACGTTTTTCTTGAGGGTATTGCTACACAATACTTTTGAGACATTTGTGAGAAATACTTTGATACACAATTACTAACCAATTTAGCTTTGTTTTCCAAGTTGAAATGTAAATTTGATTAAAAAAAGGGATTAAGACAAGTGTCTAAATGGTGAGAAATTTGTGGGAAATACTTTGATACACAATACTTTTGAGACATTTGTGAGAAATACTTTGATACACAATTACTAACCAATTTAGCTTTGTTTTCCAAGTTGAAATGTAAATTTGATTAAAAAAGGGATTAAGACAAGTGTCTAAATGGTGATATTAGAACCTTGAAATATGTATATGTGAGATGCAATTGACAATGGGCAGCTTAAAATTAAAATGACCAATTGCTCAAACAAAATCATACTAATGGCTGAGTGAAATATTTGTATGTGCACATTTTACTGTTCACTAGGGAGTCCAGTGCCATGGGGCTCCTGCTTATGCAGGCTCGGGAGAGGGTCAAGATGTACGCAGTCTTACCCCTCACATTTTACTGTTCGCTGCTTTTAAAATTAAATAGGAGTAACTGTTGTGTTTTGAGGGTATACCATTTGTTTTGTATGACACATTCTACTCTATTGTGTTTTACTGCTTAGTTTGATGATTATTATATGTGTGTGTGTGTTAATGTTACTTTGTTTTCATCTGATTCTGCATGAAACTATTAGAGTGACTTTTGTAATTTTTTTCTGCATGAAACTATTATGTATATATCCTGGTTTTTCCTTAAAAGATATTTTGTGCTCAATTCTTTAATGGAGCTTTCTTATATGCTCCATAGCTGACCCTAATCTAATGAGAAGGCTTGGATGATGATGATGACCTTTTGTCTCCACCTGTTCTTGTAAACTGTTTATTTTAACTGTACATTTAGCTGAGCAATATCCTGTTACTTACAAGCACTTAAATTGTTGTCAGAGCTGTATTTGATTTTGCTAATAATGTTTGCAGGGGCAGAGCAGGGCTAAACGGTTGGTATCGCATGTGTCATCTTTAAGTGAAGTTGATTGTAAGTAGTCCCACCACTCAGCGCTATGACCACTCTGTATGAGTCTACTCTTGGATTTTATTTATAGTATAATTATTTTCTAGAAGATGCTGTTGCAAAGTTGTACAATTTGAAAATCGTATTGTTTGTTTCCTGTAGAATTCTTGACAGGAAATTACTGACAGTTTCTTGTTTCTATGTTTTAGTGAAATTGCCGTATAGAAAAGCTACTATCAATATCCTCACAGAAGGGCTAAACAAAAGAGTAGCAGTAGTTGCGAAAGTACTTCTGTTTATAAAGCATGACAATATAGCTCCACTGTGAGTTACCCCCAACATATTTTTTGAAAGTCATTTCCATTCTCTGGAAACTTTCTATGTATGTTTCCAAAGGTTCATTTGTTTTGAACTGTTCCTCCTTTATATTATCCTTTTGTTAGTCCTCTATGGGAGGCAGGGAGCTCTCACAAAGGAGATCTTACTACTGGCTATTCATATGATTGATACTGGTTCGAAAGTTGCTCTATCATGAAGATGAATTAGATTTTCATTTTCCAGAAAGTAGTGTATTGGCAGCCTTAGCAAATAGAATGATAAGCATGCCCGCAGGAAAAAAGATATTGGTGTAGCTGAACCCATAAATTCGATGCTGAAAGTGAATATGCCCATTTCAAAAACTGACTGGGGTAGCCGGGCCCATAAATTCAAGATATCATTAGAGTTCTCAGGGGTTATAGGCTTATAGCTCATACTAAATGATTATTGCTGCACTGTTATTTGTGCATGTTAAATATACATAGTTGCTAAAAGTCCTACTTCCATTTATTGTGCCTCATCTTAATGTTCCTATATATCCATCTGTATCATCTTATATTATATGTAGCTAAAGTTTTTTCACATTCAGGTACTATGTAGCGTGTGATTCGGATCAGACTCTTTTCATTCTTACAGTGTATGGACTGCAGGGAGAAGCAGTAAGGATCATCTATCTTTGACATGTTAATTATTGTATGATGTGTTTTCGGTCAAATCATTTTATACGCCGTAGTCTGTCTTAAAAATATTTTACTTGATAAATAAGTTGAAACTCCAAATGGTTTGCCTTTTGGTTCATAGATATTCACAATAGTGTAATTCATCATACAGTATGGGTTCCTATTGAAGTGCTAGAATTCTAATTCTGATTTACGTTTGTGTGACATTTCCATATGGCTGCAAGAAGCAATTACAATAATGCTTTCAACTAATTGAAGTGGATGCTACCCTTATGTAGCTTTGTAAACCTTATGGAGCTTTGTAAATTTGTGCTTCATAATCAAGTTTTTGCTAATGGTGTATAGAGCGAAGCCCCAAACTCCTAGGGGCTCAACGAATCTCATTAAGAATCTCGATTCGGCGATTCTTATTTGGGAGCTCGTTTCCCTGACGACGAGAGTTTGTTTCCTCGGCGACATAAGCATTTTCCATAACATGACCATAATTTTAAAAGATATATAAATTTTGGAAAGAAAGTTGGAATTTTTTTAATACACGTTCATCAAACTAACAAGAAACTAAGGATTACTTATCTTGACATCATATAAATTACCATACGAATTATCTCTCTGAATTCTAACAAATATTAAGATATCTATAAATTTTGATAACAATAATTAATAAACATACAATTTTTATTAGCGCCTCACACACCCAACTTTAGACTCTTCTAAGTAGTCGCGCTCCCCCGCTCCCACTCATGACTTATATGGTATAGAGGTTAAACAACATAGGGGTGAGCATTATTCGATTTTGGACCGAAAACCGAACTGAATAAGAGATTTGGTTCAGTTTAAAAAAATTCGGTTCGGTTTTGAAAATACTAAATTTTCTTATTCGGTTTCGGTCCAAAACCGAATAAAAATTAGTATTATATATATATATATATATATATATATATATATATATTTAGCTACTGTAATATTAACAAAAAAAGCACAAATAAACCGAAAATCGAATAGACCGAACCGATTAATTCGGTTCGGTTTGATTCGGTTGTGGGCCATTTCGGTTCGGTTTCGGTTTTTTCTTATTTGGTTTTCGGTCCAATTCGGTTTCGGTTATTCGATTCGGTTTAAACCGAATTAACCGAATGCTCACCCTAAAGCAACATACGGTTTGAAATTTGACATGTCAATTGTCATGTTCCGATTCCGCAGGACCGACCGTCCTCGCATAGGCGTGATGCGCGCAAGCCTAAGTTGTGCTCGCGCAAGACGATTTTCATAAACCGATTACATCAGCTTAACGACAAGGTCGTCGCACAGAAGTCCCGAAGCAGAAGCATAACAAAGAAAAAACAAGTATTCAAACAAAATCAAATCTTTTATTGATACGTAGCAAAATTTACAAGTGGCTCGAAGCCAGATTACAAACACTTAACTCTCTCTTTCTCACAATACAAATACTGTTGCTCTTTCATTCTCTCTCAATTACAAAGCTATCATGTCCGAAGTCTTACAACTTACGGATGCTTCAGAAGACGATGTCCATACATTATGTCCCGTATAGGTGAATATTCCAACGCGACCGCACGCCTCGAAACGCCAAGAAACTCCATGCTCAGCGCGTATAAGCGAGCTCCGCCCCGACGAGCAAGTACCTGAACCTGCACATGCAAACTGGTGGGATGTCAGTACATAACCGTACTGGCGAGTGAGCCTCACGTCCACCCCTACGAAACCAACACGTTCATTTAGTGAGTAGAACTATTCTTGTTGTCTTTCTAATCTCGTCTTAGCATAGTTTCATGGCATAATACTACAAGCCTATCTTCGTGTTACAACATTGAGACCACCCCTACGAAACCAACACGTTCATTTAGTGAGTAGAACTATTCTTTCTTGTTGTCTTTCTAATCTCGTCTTAGCATCAGTTTCATGGCATAATACTACAAGCCTATCTTCGTGTTACAACATTGAGACCATGCCCTAAATTCATTTATGCAAATATCGTAGTCGTGCCTCGCAACATAGTATACACTTACCCATACTTAGCTTCCGACCTTCCCTGTTCACCGATATCACAATACATATTGTACATAACGACTCAGTGCCAAACTACTAATCATAGTGCCACACATCGTACCGAAGCACGTGTCAAACTTCCTTGAAACCAAAGCTACAAATTGTGCCCAAGCACACGACTTTATAGAGGCCAAATCTTGGGCTCAATAATTTTGATGCAAACCGTGCATACATTTTTTTGACTCATTTGTACCGTACATACACTTCTCGACTCAATCCTACGGCATGCACGCGGATTGTAGCAAATACGCCGACTCAATCTATATAAAAGGTCACTAGCATGACAAGCTATCCGTGGACATATAGCCTGACGTAGACGAGATCGATCGGCGCTGGTAGCGAGCCTCGTCGAAAGCTTCGAATCACCTGAGCGGTAGAATCCAACTTAGCTATCGTGACATCCTCCTAGGCTGGATCGGTCCTGTGGCCCCAGGTTTCCATCCAAGAAAGCGAAACCCTTCTGCACAAGTTGTCCAATAACCATGCAGGACTCGACTCAACTTACCATCCTACATAGTCTTTACCCCTTTCAGTGTTACCATCTTTTCCGTACTACGTTGGAGACTCCTAAACGAGGGATCGCCTCGGCGACGAATGGTCGCGGAAACTTTTCATGTTACCATATCTTCTGACTCAAACTCATGAACGACTATTCGATAGCTCCCCCGCTTAACCCAACTTGAACCAACTGTGTTTCGTGTCGTGCCACCAATCAAGTCATACTCTATATGACAAGCCTTTGAAACCGTGGAAACGTGACAATGAAATCGATGGAACGTGTTGCTATATCAAGTGTGGAACTGTGGG
>JANAVB010029808.1:0-43915 GCA_029216955.1 Iris pallida
ATAGGATTGAATGATAGGTTTCAACGGAAAGGTACTCAAATCATAGTTAGAAAAATGTTTTTGCTTTATTCATGCCATTTATATATCTTGCTGATTTGTCTTCCTTAATTAACTGTCCTTCCTAGATTATCGCTTCATTTCTATTGATTCCTTGTTTGATCTGTCTCCAGGTGGCGAGACTAGATCCCATCGCTCCGGACCGGGGACACTGTTGAGAGGTCTGCCACCTCTCTCCTGACCCAGCCCCCCCGATACCACGGCACCAGTTCATCCAGCTAGGGTAGGTATTTCTGCTGCCTTTGGAGGAGCCCCTCCACCAGTACACAGACAGAGCCCGGTAATTCCAGAGATGCTCCAGCAGCAGTAGCCTACCTTCAGGGACAGTTGATGCAGTTCAGCTGTTCACATTCTTTCAGCATATCATGGAGGCCCAGCAGTCCCAACAGTAGCGTCAGACTGCAGAGTTTAGTCGGGGCATTGATCTGGCCCTGACGGTAGTTGAGAGGCAGCAGCTCAGCCTTCGACAGTTCCAGCCAACAAGCCAAAGGAGAAGGGCATCCAGACTTCCAGAAGATGCACCCAGGGACTTCAGGGTACAGAGGGCATTTTATACACTGATGGATAGAGCATATGGAGGAGATTTTTAGACTGGCAGAGATTCCAGCGAGGCTACAGATCGAGGCGGCGGCCAGTATGATGCAGGATTTGGCCCGCACTTGGTACTAGACCGACCCGAGGGTTGGTACACCATGGCAGACTTGGGCAACATTCAAGAAGCTGTTCAAGGAGAAGTTTTTCCCAGATGCAGTGCTAGGAGCCCTCGAGACTCAGTTCGAGGCCTTAGTACAGGGCAGCTAGTCCGTAGAGGAGTATGCATGGGAGTTCTGTCGTCTGGGGAGATTTGTCGAGGGGTGTCCGAGGCGACGAAGGCCCGGAGGTTCAGAAAGGGACTGGTCAAGGAGGTAAAGTCCTATACCAAGAGTGCCCGTGGTGCCACTTTTGAGAAGATCTTGGTGGGTGCCTTAGCAGCAGAGGATAATCTTGAGCTGAGGCTCAAGATGAGACGGGACGCTCACGGTCCCAGCAGTACAGGAGGCCAGGCCAAGAGGCCTCATGTGCAGATTCAGCAGACACGGACACCAGTGGGAGTTCAGTAGGTGCAGCATCAGTATCGGGGTCAGGACTTGAAGGCGATCAGTTGTTCCTACTGCAGGAAGCCGGACACATCTGAGAGCAGTGCAGGAAGAGGCTAAAGGTTTATATTTCTGTGGGTCTGGTGCCCACCAGAAGACAGATTGTCCCATTGCACCTTCTTTTAAGGGAGCTAGGACACCTGTAGCTCAGCACCAGAGAGGTGGAGCTTTTGTGATGGCAGTCGAGGAGACTGACGTTGTAGGTGATGAATTAGCAGGTTTGACCTTCTTGTTCTTTCTTTCCACTTTCATGTATAATTTCCATTAGTACCTGCCAGGATATTGCTTGTGATATGCTAGATAGTATAGCTACCCTGATCGAGACTGTGGAATCATGACCAGTAGGATTGTGTTGCTTCGACTTTGATTGATTGGGGGTTTGCCCTAGGAAGGGTGCGATCATCTTAATTTTGAGGACAAATTTTTTTAAGGGGGGTTTACTTGTAACACCTAGTTTCTGAAATGAGGATACTTTTGAAAATTTGAATTATAATCATTTTTATTGCTATTTAAATCACATTATGAATTTTGGTAATTTTTAATCAATTTAAAACTGTTTTAAGTCATGGCTTGTGATTTTGATGCTTTGCTAGTGTAACCTGAGAGACTGCCTGACCTAGAGCCTGGCCGTGTCATTGGGATGATTTACTTTTACTTTTGAGCATGAGGGTATTTTGGTTATTTGTCCTCTTTGAATTATTTTATGATTTAATGCATTGGTGATTGTTAATTTTGACTTTTTGCTAGCTGTGACTTAAGAGACTGTCCTAGACTTTGACCTTGACTTTGGTGACTTAGTTGACATGGCAAGGACCCTAATCTAACTTAAGTTGGTCTTGGTTGACTTAAGTTGGCTAAGTTTTACGGAGAGTAGGAGGATTTTTGCATTGGACCAAAGGCTAAGGACTTAAGCTAGTTAGCTAGTGCAACTAGGCCCATAGCCCATTAGACTAAACCCTAACCCTAATTTTCACTTTATGACCAGCCGCTAGGGCTTCCCTTTCCCTATAAATATTCTCCTAATTAGTTCTTGGCTCTTTTGTATCATTCCAACACATAGGAAAAAGAAGGTTTGTCTATTCTTTTCCAATCCATATATTTCTCATTTTAAATCCTTTTTAACTCTAGTTTCTTGCATTAGAGACTAATACCCTTCTATTTCCTGTTTATGGAGAGTAATTCCAGATTTTGAGCAATTTGGGGATCCGAGCTAGCAAGGAGGAATACTTCATTTTGGGACTTTTTCTTGCTATTTGCACCTATAGGTAAAAGCCCTTAAATTGTATTATTATTCCGATTTCTTTGCATATTTGGCTGGATCTAGGTGTCCCCTAGCTGTCCCTAGAATTTGGGTGGATTTTGTGTTCGTTTGGTGTCCGTGTCGGACACGTATCAATGTATGTACATAGGTGTTCGACGAAATGCCTCTTAGAACTTTTTGTTCTTGGTTTTCAAAACAAATTATATATTTGGGTAGCTAATCATATGTAGATTATGTATGTATGTGGCTGAGCATGATTTGGGTTAGTTTTTGTGTCCAAATTTGGATACGATCCCTTGTACGAGGCCCCCGAGCAGTGTCCTGCTGCCACACCTCCATATCCGACACAGCACGATTGGGTTAGACACCAAAATTGTTGGACACCTGGGGGCAATGTTTGACAACATGCCCCCAAAGTCTCACACAATTTAGTTTAGTGGTTTGGGAGTTTTCACTCTCGTACTGGTCGCTGTCTGTCGTGCACACACGTGTAAACCAGCTCTGAAATGCGACTGGAACTTGGACACGACACAGGTTCGACCCAGGTCAGGGTGTTGGAATCCTAGCCCTACTCTGGGCGAACCCATATGCACGAGTTTGACCCACCTCGAGCTCTGTGTCGAGCCCATAAAGGCTCGCACGCACGAGGCTGCCTATGCGGTCTTTTTTACTCTGTATAATTCGTGTATGGACACGTTCGTGTCCACTTGCACGGACACGAACACCTCGTTTGACACGTACATATGTGCTGCCATAATTACTAACCTTTTAATGGATGATTTAGGTTACTTTCGATATCTAAATTTACTTTTTCCCTTTCTGAAACTGTGCAGTATCAGTAAGCATTTCCTATTCTCGAATGTTTTAAAACCAATTTTAATGATTAAATTACATGTTTTACATATGTTATATAGCTGAATATGTTTGGATGTTAGGGTTTCATGAGGAGACTTGTTTAGGATTTCGAATGGGTTAGAATGTGTGCACTGTTTTATGAAACTGTCAAGTGCACACCACATCATGTATCACACATACACATCACTGTCATGTATTTACACACACACCCTTCCTGTTAGTATCACACAAACACCCATACACTATGCTAACTTGGGACACTCAATCACTCATTCCACTCTTTATCCTTCACATTGCTCTGCACACAGATACATTGACACGCACACCACTGCTATCTGTTACACACTCGACCACCCCCCTTTTTTTAATGCCTGTGATGTTGATATATATTCAGGATTCACATATGTAGGTTCATATATATTCAGGTTGCATATATATTATAGATAAGTAGGTACGTATATCTGTTTATGAGGGTATCAAGTGCTAGGATATGGGTTAGCTCGGTTAGTATTTCGTTGTATTAGAGGTTGTGGGTAAGGCTTGAGAGTTAGTGTCATGTTTTGGTTGAGATTAGGCTTGAGATTTGGACTTATTGTATTGATTTGAGATTTGTGTTGTATTTCAGATTGTTGAGATGTTGTTATTATTTCAGTAGTAGTAGTTGTCTTTCTATTTCTTAGTTATCTCTTGTTATCTTATCGTGCTTAGACTGTGATTGAGTCACAATATCTTATACTTGTCCTCTGTTCGGAGTTGATCATGATGAGTACATTATATACTGCATGAGTTGATGGTTAGATAGTGACCTAGAACAAAGTTCTACCCGCCGACACTGCGGCATAGGCTGGGCGCTGTTACGTACTCGTACCCTCACAGTGGGTGCGGGTCGTGACACATTTTTAGTGGTGGCCCATGCAGGTCGAGAGTCACATTAGTACGATATCGTGGTAGTACGGCGACTTAGTTGTACTGCTGCGAGCCTGCGATAGGATTGAGCGATAGGTTTCAACGGAAAGGTACTCAATCATAGTTAGGAAAATATTTTTGCTTTAATTCATGCCATTTATACATCTTGCTGATTTGTCTTCCTTGAAATTAACTGCCCTTCCTAGATTTATCGCTTCTATTTCAGTATTGATTCCTTGTTTGATCTGTCTCCAGGATGGTCGAGACTAGATCCCATCGCTCCGGACCGAGGGACACTGTTGAGAGGTCTGCCACCTCTCGTCCTGTACAGCCAGCCCCCGATACCACGGCACCAGTTCAGCCAGCTGGGGTAGGTATTTTTGCTGCCTTTGGAGGAGCCCCTCCACTAGTGCACAGACAGAGCTCGGTAATTCCAGAGATGCTCCAGCAGCAGTAGCCACCTTCAGGGACAGTTGACGCAGTTCAGCTGTTCACATTCTTTCAGCAGATCATGGAGGCCCAGCAGTCCCAACAGTAGCGTCAGACTGCAGAGTTTAGTCGGGGCATTGATCTGGCCCTGACGGTAGTTGAGAGGGCAGCAGCTCAGCCTTCGGCAGTTCAGCAGCCACACAAGCCAAAGGAGAAGGGCATCCAAGACTTCCAGAAGATGCACCCGAGGGACTTCAGGGGTACAGAGGGCATTTTGTACACTGATGAGTGGATAGAGCATATGGAGGAGATTTTTAGACTGGTAGAGATTCCAGCGAGGCTACAGATCGAGGCGGCGGCCAGTATGATGCAGGATTTGGCCCGTACTTGGTACTAGACCGACCCGAGGGTTGGTACACCAGGCAGACTTGGGCAACATTCAAGAAGCTGTTCAAGGAGAAGTTTTTCCCAGATGCAGTGCTAGGAGCCCTCGAGACTCAGTTCGAGCCTTAGTACAGGGCAGCTAGTCCGTAGAGGAGTATGCATGGGAGTTCTGTCGTCTGGGAAGATTTGTCGAGGGGTTGTCCGAGGCGACGAAGGCCCGGAGGTTCAGAAAGGGACTGGTCAAGGAGGTAAAGTCCTATACCAAGAGTGCCCGTGGTGCCACTTTTGAGAAGATCTTGGTGGGTGCCTTAGCAGCAGAGGATAATCTTGAGCTGGGGCTTAAGATGAGACGGGACGCTCACGGTCCCAGCAGCAGAGGAGGCCAGGCCAAGAGGCCTCATGTGCAGATTTAGCAGACACCAGTGGGAGTTCAGCAGGTGCAGCATCAGTATCGGGGTCAGGATTTGAAGGCGATCAGTTGTTCCTACTGCAGGAAGCCGGACACATCTGAGAGCAGTGCAGGAAGAGGCTGAAGGTTTATATTTCTGTGGGTCTGGTGCCCACCAGAAGATAGATTGTCCCATTGCACCTTCTTTTGAGGGAGCTAGGCCACCTGTAGCTCAGCACCAGAGAGGTGGAGCTTTTGTGATGGCAGTCGAGGAGACTGACGTTGCAGGTGATGAATTAGCAGGTTTGACCTTCTTGTTCTTCCTTCCCACTTTCATGTATAATTTCCATTAGTACTTGCCAGGATATTGCTTGTGATATGCTAGATAGTGTAGCTACCCTGATCGAGACTGTAGAATCATGACCAGTAGGATTGTGTTGCTTCGACTTTGATTGATTGGGGGTTTGCCCTAGGAAGGGTGCGATCATCTTAATTTTGAGGACAAATTTTTTTAAGGGGGTTTACTTGTAACACCCAGTTTCTGAAATGAGGATACTTTTGAAAATTTGAATTATAATCATTTTTATTGCTATTTAAATTACATTATGAATTTTGGTAATTTTTAATCAATTTAAAACTGTTTTAAGTCATGGCTTGTGATTTTGATGCTTTGCTAGTGTAACCTGAGAGACTGCCTGACCTAGATCCTGGCCATGTCATTGGGATGATTTACTTTTACTTTTGAGCATGAGGGTATTTTGGTTATTTGTCCTCTTTGAATTATTTTATGATTTGATGCATTGGTGATTGTTAATTTTAACTTTTTGCTAGCTGTGACTTAAGAGACTGTCCTAGACTTTGACCTTGACTTTGGTGACTTAGTTGACATGGCAAGGGACCCTAATCTAACTTAAGTTGGTCTTGGTTGACTTAAGTTGGCTAAGTTTTACGGAGAGAGTAGGAGGATTTTTGCATTGGACCAAAGGCTAAGGACTTGAGCTAGTTAGCTAGTGCAACTAGGCCCATAGCCCATTAGACTAAACCCTAACCCTAATTTTCACTTTATGACCAGCCACTAGGGCTTCCCTTTCCCTATAAATATTCTCCTAATTAGTTCTTGGCTCTTTTGTATCATTCCAACACATAGGAAAAAAAGGTTTGTCCATTCTTTTCCAATCCATAGATTTCTCATTTTAAATCCTTTTTAACTCTAGTTTCTTGCATTAGAAACTAATACCCTTCTATTTCCTATTTATGGAGAGTAATTCCAGATTTTGAGCAATTTGGGGATCCGAGCTAGCAAGGAGGAATACTTCATTTTGGGACTTTTTCTTGCTATTTGCACCTATAGGTAAAAGCCCTTAAATTGTATTATTATTCCGATTTCTTTGCATATTTGGCTGGATCTAGGTGTCCCCTAACTGTCCCTAGAATTTGGGTGGATTTTGTGTTCGTTTGGTGTCCGTGTCGGACACGTATCAATGTATGTACATAGGTGTTCGACGAAATGCCTTTTAGAACTTTTTGTTCTTGGTTTTCAAAACAAATTATATATTTGGGTAGCTAATCATATGTAGATTATGTATGTATGTGGCTGAGCATGATTTGGATTAGTTTTTGTGTCCAAATTTGGATACGATCCACAGTACGAGGCCCCCGTGCAGTGTCCTGCTGCCATACGTCCATATCCGACACAGCACGACTGGGTTAGACACCAAAATTGTTGGACACCTGGGGGCAATGTTTGACAACATGCCCCCAAAGTCTCACACAATTTGGTTTAGTGGTTTGGGAGTTTTCACTCTCGCACTGGTCGCTGTCTGTCGTGCACACACGTATAAACCAGCTCTGAAATGCGACTAGAACTTGGACACGACACAGGTTCGACCCAGGTCAGGGTGTTGGAATCCTAGCCCTACTCTGGGCGAACCCATATGCACGAGCTTGACCCACCTCGAGCTCTGTGTCGAGCCCACGAAGGCTCGCACGCATGAGGCTGCCTGTGCGGTCTTTTTTACTCTGTATAATTCGTGTATGGACACGTTCGTGTCCACTTGCACGGACACGAACACCTCGTTTGACACGTACATATGTGCTGCCATAATTACTAACCTTTTAATGGATGATTTAGGTTACTTTCGATATCTAAATTTACTTTTTCCTCTTTCCTGAAACTGTGCAGTATCAGTAAGCATTTCCTATTCTCGAATGTTTTAAAACCAATTTTAATGATTAAATTACATGTTTTACATATGTTATATAGCTGAATATGTTTGGATGTTAGGGTTTCATGTGGAGACTTGTTTAGGATTTCGAATGGGTTAGAATGTGTGCACTGTTTTATGAAACTGTCAAGTGCACACCACATCATGTATCACACATACACATCACTGTCATGTATTTACACACACACCCTTCCTGTTAGTATCACACAAACACCCATACACTATGCTAACCTGGGACACTCAATCACTCATTCCACTCTTTACCCTTCACATTGCTCTGTACACAGATACATTGACACGCACACCACTGCTATCTGTTACACACTCGACCACCCCCCTTTTTTTAATGCCTATGATGTTGATATATATATTCAGGATTCACATATGTAGGTTCATATATATTCAGGTTGCATATATATTATAGATAAGTAGGTACGTATATCTGTTTATGAGGGTATCAAGTGCTAGGATATGGGTTAGCTCGATTAGTATTTCGTTGTATTAGAGGTTGTGGGTATGGCTTGAGAGTTAGTGTCATGTTTTGGTTGAGTATCAGAGCTTAGGATAGCTTAGAGTATCCTTGTGTGTTTAGATATTTAGTGTTAGCATTTCAGCAGCTAGCAGCAGTAGCAGCATTTGCAATTGCAGCTGCAGCAGGCAAGCAGAGCAGTGGCTAGGCAGTTGGCCTTAGGCTCACTTCATTTGGCTACTTGGATTGACCTTAGGCCTTAGCCTTGAGCATTAGAGTTAGGTATTAAGTATCAGATCTTGGGTGTTAGTTTAGGTATTGATTTCAGTTGGCTTGATTGTTTTCAGAATTCCTTTTCTTTTTTTTTTCAATTTACTTTTATTCCTTTACATTGGTTGTATTGATAGATAGGCTGTGAGTTGGGGATAAGGTAGTTTGGAATAAGGTTGGAGATACTTATATCTATATGTTATTAGTATATGGTTAGCCTTGAGTAGGTTATGTATATATGATGGGTTCATGTATGTGAGCATTATATATACATGGGTAGAGGTAGTATTGGATAAGAGGGAATGCCTTTGTATGCAGATATGTGATACTAGGATATGCAATATGGTTATGGATTAGAGTTAGTTAGAGTGGAGGCCATAGTGTAATATATTATGTCTATGTTATGGGTAATGCTCTATATAGATATATATGTGATTTACCTTAGATGTGCGATATGGTATAGGTAGAGTTTGATTAGATAGTTAACATTTGAACAATGTTTGACCCAATAGTTTAGGATTGACTAGAGTTAACCAAAAGTCAACATTGAGTCTAAATGTGACCAATTGACCTAGTTTGACCTAGACAGTTGACCAGGTTTGACTTAGAGTTGACTTTGACCTAGTTTGACCTAGAAATCATATAGTTTGTATTGTAGCTTTTATTTTCCTTGTATTGAATATGTCATAACCCATATTACTCTGTTTAGGATATTGTGACTCCGGTGCAGACATCTGATATTATATTACTCTTTTCAGAGTAGCAGGCGAGTATATTCTCTGATAGTTCTCTCATTTATTTGTCAATTACTGTACTTCAGTTCTAGTTAGTTGTATGCGATTCTCTGTTACAACATGCATGGATATTTCTAGTTTTATATATGCGACACACATTTATTTTCTGGCCTCTATTACTGGAATCATTTACTGATATCATCATGTTCTGGCTGGACTCATCTTGAATGATGTGTCGGATTTCTGGATTCACTTGCTGGGAGGGAAAATACTAGAGTAAGACATGTAGACATACCCCAATTCTGGAATCACCCTCATGCTGGAATCAAACTGGAATGATAGCCATCTCACACCCGGCCAGGTGTGTGATGTGCCAGATTACCTATAGTCGTTTACATGTCGATTTCGGTATTTTAAAACACACTGTTAGAGTATAGGCTGGACTCATCCTGGAATCATTGATCACTATGACTGGAATCATCTCGTACTGGATTCATCTTGTATTAGATTCATCTTGTATTAGATTCATCCTGTACCGGACTTACATTGGAGTTTACAGTTTTCTACATTTACTGATTGGACTTATCATGTTACTCTAGTTCAGCATGATTCCACTTTATAGTCTTTATTGCCATGATTCTTCTCTTGTTTAGTTACTTTACTTTCCTTTTGCTTTATCTGTCTCTCTATACCACCACCTGAATGTATAACTGCCATGTTCATCAATACAACTGTCTATAACTGCTTTATAGTTCTCTGTCATTTACTTGGGTTTTCTAGATGAGATTGTGCTCGTTCCTGTCCTGACTGGACCTGTTAAAATTTTACAGATGATTGCCCTGAGGACACTTGCCCTACTCATTATGGACCAGACGAGGGATTAGCCACCTATGGTCCCGATACTTAGCAGTGATCGGGATACAGCTTTAGACTTGCATTATTCTTATTTGGACTTGTTGTATTGATTTGAGATTTCTGTTGTATTTCAGATTGTTAAGATGTTGTTATTATTTCAGTAGTACTAGTTGTTTTTCTATTTCTTAGTTATCTCTTCAGTGTTATCTTATCGTGCTTAGACTGTGATTGAGTCACAATATCTTATACTTGTCCTCCGTTCGGAGTTGATCATGATGAGTACATTATATACTGCATGAGTTGATGGTTAGATAGTGACCTAGAACAGCATTCTACCGTCGACACTGCGACGTAGGCTGGGCGCTATTACGTATTCGTACCCTCACAGTAGGTGCGGGTCATGACAAAGAGGAAGTACAGAAGGTCCCAGCAGTCTCGAGGGAAGCTATGATGTCAAATGCATACGTCGTGTCAGTACTGATGTTCACGTGTCCACAACTAGTAGCCTAGTTGATTCAAATATTTCAACAAACAGTTTACATGCATGAATTGGAAACAAAATTGATATGAAATTGTGATCATTTTGATCAGAGTTTCAAGAAAAAGAGGATTTATATCAAGTAATAAGTTTGAGAGAACTCACAGATCGAAGTTGACTGCCGCTTCCGCAATCGATCTACCGCACAAGCCACACACGCTCGGTCGATTATGATTTCAGGAATTCGATTGGAATTGCCATAAATCAAGGATCCCAACATTCAATCCCGATGAAAATTAATCAAATGAGTTCACCGAGACACTAGCTGAGATAGCCGCGATGTCACAACACTGGTCCACTGGTCTCCATAGCCGAGCTCCGCGAGGAGCGAATTAGGAAGAAGAAGAACTAACAAGAAAATCGACAGGGCTTCGCCAGGAATTGGAGGATGATGAAGAAGAAGTCGGGGAAGGCTCTATTTATAGGGACGGAGAGGCAGTGGGCCGTTAGGGATGGATGACAGAGATTAGCCAGACTAGGTCGGTGGGTGGTGAACAACTATGATGGGCTGGTGAGAGGCGGTGGAAACGACCTCCCTAGAGCCATTTAGAAGAGTTGGAGAGGTCGCCTGTGTATGTGTTGACGCTTTCCGTCTATCACACGAAGGTGAAAGGAAAGGAAAGGAAAGAGAAAAGCTTATGTGTCGAGTGTTTGATTAAATAGGAATTCTCTTATCGGGTCGGGTAAATCCAAATGGGTTTGGTTCATACAATATGGGTTTGATGGACTTCGACCAAAACTTAATGCTTTAGGTTTTAATAGGTATGGGCTTGGCTTTACTGGCTTGGCCCAGGAACAGAAAAGAATTGGCTTTGCTGGGCTTCAGCAGTTATGTTGCTAAGGATCAAATGAGAGGTGGGGTCTGACCAAATATTGAGGTCTGGCTCAGAAGCTTAATACTAAAAAAATAGTAAAATACTGAAAAATCCCAAATCTTTATTATTTAGGAACAATGAGGTTACAAATCTATCCACCTTAGAAAAATTTTGTTCTCGAAATTTTAAATAACATGACTAACTACAAAATGCCATGAAGATCAAAATTACTTAGCACGATTATGAATAGGAAAAGAATCTATTTGGCATGACTAAGCACGATAAAAAAAAATCAAAGAGAGAAATTTGAAGATGACACGATAATGATAAAAAATTGTTAAGGCACGATCATGATACAATTTGGCATGATTAGAAGTGGTGTCGAAACATGATAATCACGACTAAAAAGTCAATCAAGGACAACATCAAAACATTTGATCAAAATTACGATCATTTAGATACAATCAAAGGAATAATCACATATAGGAATTTGATGCGACATGATAATAAGGAAAACTGATTAGGCGCAAAATAAAATTGTTATGATCAGTAGAAAATTAACTAGGCACAATCAAAATTTAGGCACGATCGAAATATGACAAAATGATATAGTCATGATCAAGTTAGAGTTTAAGATCTATTCATGATCATAATCATTTAGGGTTGATTAGAGAAAAATCATTTTATTTTAGGCACGTTTTAGGACGAAATGGTACGATCACAATCAATCATGCATGATCTTGAATCGAAAGTTAAGGAAGATTTGGTTAGGCACGATTAAGAAATGATCAAAATTGGTCAAGTACGATCATGAGTAGAGTCAAATTTAAGGGAAGTCATGATTTGGCACAATCAAATTTAGGATTGAAATGATATAATCACAACTAAAACCTAAACTAGGACAGGGTCAAAACACCGATCAAATTACGGTCGTATAATCAAATGAATCATTTAGTTATGATCAAAGTCATTCAGGCATGATTAAGAATACAACTCATTTAGGCACGAATAAGATCAAAATCATTTAGGCACGATATAGTCACGACTGAATAAATCATATAGACCCGATCGAATACTTAACCAAAGACATCTATGCATGGTGAAAGTCAAAACCATTAAGCACGATAATGGATATAATCAGAATAAAATTACCTATGCATGTAAAGTCATATAGGCATGCTAGGCATGGTCAATAAAATCTGTATAGGTCTGGCCTAGTGGAATAGAGTCAAAATCAAAGAGTAGGGAATGCAGAAAGATACAATCAATAGAAATTTCGATCGAAATCTAGGCAATAGAGAAATAGTCACATAATGACAAGAATGGCCTAAACTGTGATTGAGCATTCCTATTTTTTGCAGGCTTCCAATGGTACTCTAATCCATGCACCATTAGAGAGACCTGCATGAGCCACCATAAAAATGTGTCATGTCCCGTGCCCGCATGATCGGGTATGGGTTGTGAGCGCGTCCAGCCTACGCTGTCATTGATAGAGATAGTTAGCTATTTAGTCTTCGAGAATCTGTCACGACCCGCTACCCAAATTGTTGGGCCGGGCCGAGTCATGTCCAGCCTACACTTGAGATAAAGCGTAGTAAGCTGTTCTAAAGATAACATGGAAAGACTAAAATGTGCTAACAGTTCTATATATAAAGAAGAGTCATAAATGCTCCTAACACAAAAGTCATCTCATATAATAGTAAGTCCAAGTACAAGTCCGAAATGTAAAACTGGATACAGGTCCAGTTACAAAATACGTAGTCTAATACATGACTACACTAAATATCCCGAGCAACTACACAAACTAGATGAGTTTCCCCGCAGGTACATCCTCGTAAGATAAAGCATGGTCCTCGGCAGTAACTCCATAATATGAATCACAGTGCAACTCCTCCTCAGTAAGAATACCTACAACGTTATCCTGTCAGGATGGGAGTAAGTACTGATTCTAGTAAACTAAATATACGAAACATGAAATGAACATGAATGTAATAAACTGGAATCATGGCACATCATAATCTATCATGGTAAGGACACATATGTCATAGAGACAAATGTATATGTAATGTTTAAAACTGTAGCAGGTACGTGATCGTCAATAGGTGTACAATATACTGTGGCACATGTAAATAAAATGTACATACGTACAAGTGTACAAGCATAGGTGTACATCCGTACAGAAATGCTGGATAATGGCCTACGGCGCAGTAACATGTAGAATGAAACTTTGCTCGGTACGAATAAGGGGGCATGATCACGTACTCAACTATCAGTTTTCCCATATCCAGATTCTAATCATGTGAGAGATATAAAACAATTCTAAACATGGTAGTGACTGAAAGTACAACATGTGAAGATTTAACTTGCTACCCCAAGGATCGGCATTTAACATGGTTGGATTCGTAGTTCATTGTTGTAACAGTATATAAAGTTTGTAGAAGTACTTGTCTTTAGCAAAGCAAAGCAGCGATAAAAATGCTATAGATGCCTGGTGACTCGTCACTGTAGAAATAACACATAAACTTAGTTTTTATACTAAGTTAAACATTAAAACACTAGTGGTGCAACACGACTTCTGACTGGACACCTAGCCAAATGATGACGTTAGCATAGGAGACCAATGTGGGGTGACACAATACTCAAACTAACTTCCTATGGTCTTTATACTAGTGCGGGGTGAGGTCCAATACGACTATAACTCAAAATAACACAAAATATTATAAGTCGTAATTAATCAATAAATAAATCAAACTATACACCGTGTTCCAACAATTTTTGAGATAGACAAAAAGCTCAATTTTACAGAAAATAAAGTACCAAAGTGATCCTTGTTAATTATAGAAATTTATACTAATTTTTCTGGAATTTATAAACCCTCATAAATAATTATTAAAAATCAGCAAACATAAATATACTGAAAATGAGTTCGATTTTCCTATTTTTTTAAAATATCAAAGCACTTATTAAATGCTAAAAAAATTATAATAAATTGTCTAAATTAACATAGTATTTAAATACAATTTTTCCCTGATTTATACAGCACTTAAAATATATATACAAATTCAAAAATAGCAAGCAACAGTTTCTTGAAATTAATTAATTAATTATTTACTATTTTTGTCCATGTATTCGAAATTGAACCGAAGTCCAGATACAGGACCCAGAGCCATGAATCAAGTCCAATATGACTTGTACAGACTCTGAATATATTAGACACAGTTGGGCCCAAAAACTCATACTAGGTTTGGACATCAATTGGTCATAACAATTAAAATACAGAAATTTAAATAATATATATATTTTTAGAGTGGTAAAAATATACAAATCACAAATTTATATAATAAAATAATCTTTTAAAATTTTACATAATAGCATTTTATTCATGGTAGAATTAAAATACATATATAAATATACAACAACAATATTTATATTTATACATATAAATATATAGATATTTATATATATATATATATATATATATATAAAATATATATATATATATATATATATATATATATATATATATATATATATATATATATATTTAATCCAAAACAGATCTTTATTCAATGAAGGAAAGAGTACAAAAACACTAAGTGTGCCTACATTTGATAGTAGCCTTCTCCACTTGTCTGTGGACTTCATTGATCAACATAGTAGTAGAGAAACCCGAATTTTCATATCTATTTTTGTTCCTATTCTTCCAAAGAACCCAGATCACCGCTGCTGCAACAATCGCCTTCTTGTGCTTGTTCTTCTTTCTCCACCAATCTCGTAGCCTCTCAATGAGAGTCCTTCCTCTGTCCCGAACCTTATAGATTAAATGAATAGCTCCCCAAACACCCTTAGCCAAATCTCCTTTATGCAAAATGTGTTCCAAAGTCTCAATATCACTGATGAGGCAGCAGTGACATTTCAAAGCAAGACTAAAACCCAGACGTGCGATGTTGTCATCTGTAGGAAGTTTGTTGTGCAAAGTTCTCCAAAGAAGAACTGTCCATTTGATCGGTATACATGTGCTCCAGATATGCGCAAAGTCTGGCAATATAGGTCGCTGGATCCGAGCAATGTCCCATGCCGAAGCCATAGTGAACTTCCTGGCTTGAATACCCCAGCTCCAGGTGTCTCCGATCGGATACATGTTGTGTTGCGCCATATCTCTACCCGCAATAAGTCTCTTCCAAACATAAGAGGCATTAGAGGTTATACGAACATCAATAGAAGAAGCAATAGAACAGTACTTCACCATAAAGATTGTCGTCCAAAGACTGGTTTGGGTCATAAACTTCCACCATAGCTTAATAGTGAAAGCATTCATCATGTCCTCTAACCTTTTGATTCCAAGGCCTCCTTCTTGTTTAGTTCTAGCAATACGGTCCCATCCTAGCCACGTTCTCTTAGCAAGTCCGTCCTGAGCTCCCCAAAAGAAGCTGGAGAACATGCTTTCCATACGACGAAGAACCGCTACGGGCGGATTACATGCTTCCAAAGTGTATACTGGAATGGATGTCAAGACCGCCTTGATCAACACAAGCTTTCCACCTGGAGATAGGATTTTGTTATGCCAACCCTCTAACTTAATCCTGATACGATTGAGAAGCTCCTCGTACATTCCCCCATTGCGTTGCCCAGCCATGAGAGGACAGCCGAGATATGTGAATGGTGGCACACCAATCTGAAAACCAGTTCTAGCATCCAGCTCCTCACCCCTCTCTGTCAGAATATTCTTTGATATGTAAACAGAGGATTTAGCCTTGTTGATTAACTGCCCCGAGACAGCCTCATAAGTAGACAAAAGATCTGTAATCTTCGAGACCGAACGAAGATCCCCAGCCGAGAATAGAAGAAGGTCATCCGTATATGCCAAATGAGTGATCGCAGGACAACCACGAGGAGATGAAAATGACGAAAACACTTCTGTATCAGTCAACTTCTTCAGGCTACACGATAGAACCTCAGCCGCTATGATGAACAATGCTGGTAATAGGGGATCCCCTTGTCGAACGCCGCGGAAGGATTGGAAGTATTCAGTAGATTCACCATTAATCAATAGCGCATACCAAACATTGTTCACTAGGCGTAACATCATGTCCACCCATTTGTTATGAAAACCAAAGCGACGAAGCACCTTCAAAAGAAATCTCCAATCAACCCTATCATATGCTTTCGTCATATCAAGTTTGATAGCAGCATTCCCGCCCCTATGCTTCTTGTTCATTCTCGCCATCATTTCCTAAGCTAGCAATATGTTATCAACTATCTCTCTACCTTGAACAAAACCACTTTGTTCCTGTGATATAAGATTAGGAAGAAGAGGAGCAAGGCGACGAGATAGAAGCTTGGAAATTATTTTGTTCATAACCGAACACAAACTAATTGGCCTATAATCACCAAAAGTTTTAGGGGATTTCACCTTGGGGATCAATACCAGAGAAGTGTTTGTAATCGACCGAGGAAGAGCAAACCCGTCTACAAACAAGCCAATCGCCTCGACCATGTCCGGACCTATGATATCCCAACAAGCAGTGAAGAAGAGAGGGGTGAATCCATCTGGCCCAGGCGCACTGTGCTGATCCAGTGACTTAATCGCGTCAAGAATTTCATCAGAAGTTGGGGCCGCAATCAACAGATCATTGTCTTGGTCCGTCACTAGGGAGGGTATGTTCAGAAACAAATCACTATGCTCCTGAATGTCTCCACGTTGATAGAGTTGCGAATAAAACTCCTTGGCATATGCATGAATCAAGCCTTTATCTTTTAATATCATCCCATCTTCAGTGGTAATAGAATGTATTTGAAGAGATCTTTTGCGATTAGTAACACATCCATGAAAGTAGGCAGAGTTCTTATCACCCTCAAGATCCCATTTAATCCTAGCCTTCTGCTTCCAGTATGATTCTTCAATGCTAATACGTTGTTTGAGCATGGCATTAGCTTTGGCCAACTGTTGATGACTCTCAACAGTATTGATATGTTCATGGTTGATTTCTGCAGCCAACACAGCATCCTCCGCTTGTTTCACCTGCTGAAAAATGTCCCCATAGGTAGCACGACTCAATGCAGAAAGAACCTTACGGCAAGCATCAAGACGAAGAGCCAATCTAGTAAGGCCAAGTTTATGATCAACCGATGTCCAGGCTTGTTGAATCATGGGCTTGAACTCCGCATGTTTCACCCAGAAATCAAGAAAACGAAATTGTTTCTTTTCCATGGCCGAATTAGATCTGTAAGTGATCAGTAAAGGAGCATGATCCGATTCAGCTCTATTGAGATGTTCAACTGAAGATGAAGGAGCCCAGTCTAACCAGTCATTATCAACCAAAACCCTATCCAAACGTGATCCCCGTCTACCATCACGCTTCGACTTGATCCAAGTGTAGCAACTACCTGTATAAGGAAGCTTAGTTACCCCAGTGGCAAGGGTAAAGTTGGCAAAGTCTTCAATAGACAACTGGTCAGGGATGCGGCCTCCAATTTTCTCCTTCGATCGTAAGATCGTATTGAAGTCTCATCCGATCGACCATGGACGATTGAGCGAGGGTTGCATATGAGATAATTTATCCCAGAGCAGTCTTCGTCCTTCTTTGGTGTTATCTCCATGAACAACAGTCACAAATACAGAAACAGGCAGCTTGGGATAAGAAAGAGAGACCGTCAAAGCCTGATCAAACGAATCATGCAAGAGTATATCACAATCCGACTTAGCCATGACCCATATGTTACCCCGCTCATTCGAGAAAGCCTTCGAAAACCCCAACTTTAACTGGTAACGAAGAAGTTGACTACTATCAACCTTAGGCTCAATAATGCCAATGAAAACAATCTTGTGAATCCTCACTAGGGTTTTAATTCTTTTGATAGTCATTTGGTTGGCAATACCCTGAACATTCCAGATGAGTGTATTAAGCGTTAAAGGGATGGGTGATTGTACCAGTGAGTGCTTTCTTTGCTGACTGCCTAGTGACTCGATCGGAAGGCTCGATCGCCTTCGTGGCTTTCCTCCGCTTTTGCTGAGAAACTGATGCTTCTGGGGGTGTGGCACGATCAACTTCTGCCCCGGACTCATCCGGACTCCCATCTGCTTCCCCGTCATCCTCAAGGTCTTCGCGCTCGGCCTCATCCGCCCAGTTACCTATGTGGTGTTGTGGAAGAGCAGTGAGGTTTGGAGGCGGGATATCCTCTCGAATTTCTCCCTCCTCAAGAGACAAACCAACAACTGTGTTATCAGCAACACTCGGCTCCTCATTAATGAGTTCAACCGCCACTGCTTCATTTGGCTCTTTATCCAGTGCAACAGACGTCTGCCCATGCACGGGAGAGTGTGTGACGTTAGTGATGGGAATGGTATCTTGAGGGATAGTGGGTTCAATGGAATTAGCCACAGGAGCATTTGGAAGGCTTATATCCGACGGTAAAGGAGAACCTTTGTCGTTACCTGTGTCTTCACCTTGGGGTTGGGGAGAAGGATCTTGATTTAGTGTAGAAGGCCCTGCTTCTGGCTGCCTATTCTCATTAGTACGCTGCAGTATGGACGTGACCTTCAGTCCCTTCGATCCAGTCTTCAAGACCGCCGCCTCACCCTCTGAATGTTGCTGCGTGTCTTGTTGAATAATCTCCTTGCCCTTATTTTTTAGTTTACAGCCAGTAGCAGTATGTCCTTGATGATAACAATGAGAGCAGTAAAGTGGTGTATAATCATATTCTATGTTCTGCCAGAAGCTTCTTCCTCTCGAACGGTTGATCCGAATACGATGTTGTAATGGCTTGCTCGCGTCTATCTCCACGAAGACACGGGCCCTACTCGGCCGAGAAAGATCAGCAGTAGCTTTGTCAATCTTGAGTGGTGTACCAATGGCTGAGGTAATAGCAAATAATACCTCCTTAGCGTAGAGATGATGAGGCAGATCAGGAAGATCCACCCAAACAGGCATGAGAGAAGATTCCACCGTTGGAGAGAAGTCTGGATCCTATTTAAAGACTCTCATCGGAGCGCGAGAGATGAACCAAGTATCTTTCGACCGAAGACGAAGAAAGTCTTCCTCAACAGAAGGCCTTATGAGAATATGTTTACGATCAATGACTCCCGCCTTGATATCTCCTTTGAACTCAAACCCAGATAAGGCTTTGCGGATGATCTCAATGGACGGCTTACTGTGGGAAAATTTTCCCACCAGCGCAAACCAAAGGGGAGACGCTAAGGTCGATTCTTCATCATCCGAGAAGGAGATGGCAGGTGCTCCTTTGTATGTAGACACAGATCTGGCGGCCAAGCGAGGAGGGTCCTCTGCCCGGTCGGAGACAGCATCGACAAAGAATTTAGCCATCCTTCAGTGACACCGGCCCGGCCAAAGGCCTAGCCGGAGTCGAAAAGAGACTGAGATCTAGCAGGAGCTCTGGGCGCGGCGCACTCTAGGGCAACGCGCATCTATCACATATATATATATATATATTTTATATATATATATATATATATATATATATATATTTTTTTTTTTTTTCTTTTTTTAAATATATATATATATATATATATATATATATATATATATATATTATATATACATATACAAATACTGTATATATACATATATAACAGTATATATATATATATATATATATATATATATATATATATATATATATATATATATATATAAAATATATATATATATATATATATATATATATATATATATTTTATATATTTTATATATATATATATATATATATATATATATTTTATATATTTTATATATATATTATATATATATATTTATATATTTTATATATATATTTTACATATTATATATATATATTTTATATATATATATAATATATATATATATATATATATATATATATATATATATATATATATATATATATATATATATATATATATATATATATATATATAGTAATATATATACATAAATACATATATACATATATGTATATATATACATATATAATAAAATAAAATAACACAAAAACAAAACAAAAAAGAAAACAAACAGAGAAGAAGGGGGGGGGGGGGGTCGAACTCGGCCCAGAAGGGTCGGGTTTTGGGCGCGGTCAGGCTAGCCAGGGGGTCAGCCCGAGCCATTTATTAGGAAATAGGTTAGAGTTAGTGTTAGGTTTAGGTTAATGGGTCTAAATCCGATAACAGTTCGGCTCGTGTCCAGACTGTTCAGGACACGAGCAAATGGAATTTGACCCAGTGTCGTGTGTCCGCGCTTAGCACGACACGCACGACACTGTAAACGCGTGTCCAACCCTATGGTTAGGCTCCCCGTGTCCAGGAGAACGTCATGCGTGAGTTTGGGACACGCACGACACAAATTTGGTTTTGTTACCTACGTGTCCGGCGTCGGAGATGATGTCGAAGGTACTAGACGGTGGCTGGGGCGTCGTGGACGCGGCGCTCGGGTGGCGCTGCGCTCGTCTCGACGAGATGCTTCTAGTGGTGGTGATGGATGGTGGTGTAAGCGGCTGTGGGGGTGGCGCTGTGGTAGTCGCCGGAGTTAGGGTTAGGGTTTAGGTTTCGTCGGGGAAGAAGGTGTGGTGGTGGTCGATGGTGAACTAGGGTTAGGGTTTAGACTGGGGGGATATTTATAGGGGGGTAGGTCGGTCGAAGTCGGTCGAGTCGGCCGAAAATGGCGGGAGAAAGTGGTCGTCGGTGGTCGGTCGTCGGGGCAGCTGTCTCGAACGGGGGGGGGGGGGGGGGTATCTGCGGGTTTGCAGTCAGGTCTCCAGAGATTGAGGATTTGCACAAAAGCCCCAACCCAAACAGTTTGCAAATACTTATTTGCAACCTGCAATAAAACAATTCAATTAATTACAATCTAATATTAACATAAATTTAAATATTACAAAATGCTATTAAAATATTTCAGTTTATTACAAAAAGATATATTTTGATTTAAAAACTATTTAAAAATCATTTAAAAATTCTAGAAAAATTCCTAAAAATCATAATAAATTATTTTAAAGCTAAATAGGTCATTAGCAGCTAATTTATACTAATTAAACCAAATTTGAAAAACAGGGGCTAATAGAATCCTCAAGTGCTAATAATATCCATTGATGCTCAAACTAAAACAGAAAACAATCAACACACACACAATCACAGTCCACTGTATCTCTTTTGGTACAAATACATATCAATCTCATCCCGAAGACAAATCCGACCAATCTTCAAAATAATATACAACGAATAGTACATAAATAATTCTACACTAATTCTAAGTCTTCCAAGCAATTCTCACCAACCTGCTATCACCCGATAGACAATGGTCCAGTCAGGATGTGCAATATGATATGCATGCAATGTGTTGATTGAGTACTAGCACTTGCCTCTTTACCAGAAAGTGACAATGCCTTCTAATCACCTAAAATAAGAAATACATTTAAAATATTCAAAAATTAATCCTAAAGTAATTCCTAGCTAAGTCTCCAAAATAATAAACTACTTCTTTGTTCTAAGACTCGGTGCTTGGCCCATAACTATTCCTACATATATGTTGCTAACACAATCTGGCCCAAGTCTTAGTCAGGTCACATGGGAAAAATGTGACCCTAACTGTCCTCGCCTGTGAATTGAGTCTTTCCTTCCTGTAGGAAGCCACCAGAGGGTTCTCTTGTGACGATTCAACTTACTTGCGTCAGACCTCCTCATTCAACAAGCTACTTTTGAATGTCTCCATCACGACAATTTCATTCGGTGCAGAGTTGCTCACCGACACCACCAACGTCTTCCAACTTTCCGTTAGAGAACTCAAAAGTAGTAGAGTTTGAAGATCATCATCAATCACCATATTTATCGTAGACAATTGATTGATGATACCATGAACCTCGTTCTGATGTTGTTCCACCGAGGCACCCTCCGTGTACTTCGAGCTGACGAGTTGGCGAATAAAAAATGCCTTGTTGCCAGCCGTCTTCCTTTCGTACAACTAAAGCAGCTTCTTTCATAATGCCTTTGCCAAACTCTCCATGGACACGTGGTGAAACATCGATTCGTCCAGCCATTGGCGGATGAATCCAACAACCTTTCGATCTAATCGTTTTCAGTCTTCAGCAGCTTTGTTCGATAACTTTGTGCTGTCATCCTCCAACGGACCAAGCAAGTCCTTGTACCAGAGTATATCCTCCATTGTTGGCTTCCAAATTGCCCAGTTCTCTCCTGTGTGGGTGATCATATGAGTGGTAATCAGCTCCATAGACATGGTTGCCAGAACTTCCAAAGCTCTGATACCAATTGTTAGGCGCACGGAAGCATTTGCCAACCCACCTGATCAAACCAACCCCCGTCTAATGGACACCAAGCACAAATAAAGACAAGTATATGGCAGTGACTATGTCACTCGGACAAATCCCAACCTTCTCTCAGATGAAAATTACAAGATTGACAAAAACTAATGTTGAAGCCTTTGTCCTAATAGGTTCAATCCCCTCACCACTCTCAAGAAAAAAAATTAAAGATTACAATTGTGATCACTCGCCAACCCCTAGCAATTTCTCTAACCAAAGTTGACGACTCCTTGATTAGATCTCCTTCCTCCTTCTGTCTTGGATGACGAAGTCCTAAGAGTAAAAACGGACTTTCTTTGAGATTTTCTTATGGACGAGCATCCCGAACCTCCACTTTTTGCCTCCACCCTCACACCATTTATATAGGATGATAAAATCATATTCAAGTCATAATATGATTTTTTAAATATGAATAAAATAGAAATCCTATTATGCCTAAAATATTCTATCAACATCATGTTTTAGATCATAATAGGATTTCCTAAAATAAGAATCCTACAAAATAGCACAACACCAATTATGGACATCCAAATCTAATCAAATCAAATATTTAAATAGAATTGGATTTCATAATATGTTGTTACCAAATCCAAACTGGACTCTAACAAATTTCAACACAAGTGAAATAATCAAGTCGGACCTAAATTTAATACGATTCAGTTCATTTTGTGTGAAAAGTAGGTTGATTTTCAAATATATTAGGTTTGGTTCATTTTTTTTTCAAAGTTAGTTCAGTTTGAACCGAACTTACCGACTGCTCACACCTAGGAGGCATTATAGAGTTGAAAAAGTTATAATAGAGCAATAGTGTCACGCCCCAGAACCAGAATACTGGAGAGCGGGGGACAGACATAGCCAGCTACGTACATTGAAGTATAATCTATCTCGATATACGGTCACGGCTGTCTAGATGCATGAGGGTTTATCTACAAGCCAACAGTCTCTTATGGTCATGAACAAGCCTATTGTCTCAATCTCAACAAGCAAGTAATTGTTACAAGATGTAAGATCATCAGACATACAAAGTAAGGCATCCCAAATATTACATATTCAGATGATCATGAAGCTAGTCATACAAAAATACGAAGACTAGCAAGAGTTTAAGTCATATATGATCAACCATAGGATTTGTCAATCATGTAACAGTCCGTAGGCAGACAAAAATTAAAGTTTCAATACGAGTTAAGACTTGCTCGGCGGCTAAATGCCTCAAAAGAATAATTTACAATAAAGTAGGAGAGCAAAATAAGAAACCCACTCGTTGCCAGGATTACGTCTGGTGTTCACCATCTGGCTGGAAGGCAGGGAGATCCTCGGGAACTACTCCGAAATCTGGCCATACAAAACCAGCTAGGTAAGACCCCAGAAAGAGCAAGTGCCACAACGGAGGCTTCAATTAAGAACTAAAACCAGCATATTAGCACATGATACATAAAGGATAACGAAAGACATGAGTTAGAGAAACAGGGAACGATAAGATAACTAACAGACTATTCCGATAGCCAAGTTACAACCCATAAATCAAACAAGGACCGGGGTTGTAACCCTTCACTTGAATGGAACTTAGTCTCTAACCAATTATCGATAAAGTAAAGCATAAACTAGCATGTCCTGGGATAGCCCTTTACTGGATCTAGGTAAGATTAGACAAGATAGGACTCCATCCATCATTCACGGCCAAGCAAAGAGTACGACTTGATACTTTAACTAATTAGGATTATCATAAGCCTAGTTACTAACAAGATGTATCGAAATGTTCCAACAGCCACAAGCGCTGCAGTCTTAAACCAGGTTATTCGGTCACTAATTGAGAGAGTTGGATTCGGTGACTTAGAGGTGTAACACATGACAGTGTGCTGGAAATGTGCCCTACTCGACGGCAGGCTACAAGTCCAATTAAAGCGCCCAGATAACGGGACTGCATGTAGTTGGAAAACCTCTTCATGAACTACTTGATCAATCTAGTCATTATTCTAGTCAGATTCAGTATGAATTCCTGATCGTAGAAATCAAGAATTCATATCCTAGACATGATGCAAGACGAGATATGTATCTTATACAAGCACAAACACCCACGGTGTCAAGACAAGAGTTACTTAGCAAGTCAGGGTAGCTATCGCAACAACATTAAAGATTTTTATGTCAGGCCAGGTTACTTGTTACTTGTCAAAATTATTTGTCAGGAGTGCACCTCGACGGGCCACTATCAAGAGTTATCATACCAGGTTGCTTGTCAAGAGTGTACTACGACGGGGCACTATCGGGGAATTATCATGTCATGTTGTCTTGTCGTGTGGTTTTGTAGTGATCATGCTTTAGATTAAAAGCCCAAGAATTCACAATCATCAAATCAGGTAGTCGCAAGTTAGGCCAAGTACAAAGGATAAGCAATTAATCATAAAACAAATAATTAAATGATAGATCATGCAAGGGACAAGGGGTACCATGGCCAACAAGTGTCATTAGCCAAGTTGCGCCAGGGTAATAAACTGCTCCAAGCACTAGGGGGTGCCAAGGCTACTGGTTGCGCCCAATCATTAGGTTACGCCTAGGCACTGGGGTGCCAGGCACTAGAATGCACCAGGTCGGGTCAAGTTGCGCCAGGGCAGTGAGTTGCGCCAAGGCAAGTCGGGCCAAGCCAAGTTGCGCTAGGCACTAGACTGCGCGAGGCTAGGTTGCGCCAGAGCACAGGTCAAACTGCGCCCAGATAAATTGTGCCAAGGCCCAAGGGGCTGGGCAAGGCTGGGTTGTGCCAGGCTAGAGAGCACTGGGCTGCGCCAGGCTAAAGAGCACTGGGCTGCGCCAGGCTAAACAGCACTGGG
The DNA here is from genome assembly GCA_029216955.1 of Iris pallida. Taxonomy (NCBI): domain Eukaryota; kingdom Viridiplantae; phylum Streptophyta; class Magnoliopsida; order Asparagales; family Iridaceae; genus Iris; species Iris pallida. Next base: position 25,455 of record JANAVB010029808.1, read on the forward strand.
CTCCCCGGGTTGCGCCAGAGCTAAAGAGCTCGTGCAACACAGTCGCGCCAGTTAAAAATCTTGTGCGCACTGCTCACTGTCTTCCCCCAACAACAAAAAAATTTATGATTTTAATCCATGGTTTCAAAAGTCCATAACTTGGTCAAAACAAGTCCAAATCCAATTTTTCAAAGGTAAAAATTATGCAGAATGAAATTTCCTACAATATAGAATAATTAGTTTTCGAAAATACCAAGTTTTCATAGATCAAAACCAAGAAAGTCATGAGAAAGATCAAAACTTAGATCTACAAAAATCTATCCATCAAAACCAAAAATGACATGTTCTAAAGAGGCTTAGAGCTAGGAGAGGAAGATAATAGAATAATAAAATCCAAGATCCATCATGAAGCAAGTTGTACTTGCCTAGAGCTCTTGGGTGTAGGTGGAGAGAGTAAATAAAGAATATGGAGAAGTTATGAGAAATAAATGGAGGAGAGAGTGTGGAATTAACTTATATATCAACCCTCTCTCTCATGATGAACCAAAACAAACCAACCCAAGCTAAGCCAAAATGAACCAAGGTAAACCAAGTCAAGCCAAAATAGGTCAAATCAGGCTAGACAAGTCAAAATATGGGCCGAAAATCAGTACAAGTATACTGAAAATACGTATAACGGGAAACGGGAGTGACAACTTTACCTAACTTAAAAGAATTCCGTCCTCGTAATTTAATCAAAAGACTAGAGATGTCGGGACAATCTACAATTAGCAACCAATCAGGCAATCATTCATGTAAGCAAGAAATTTAAAAGCATAAGGCATAAGGAAGACATTATACCTTATGAGTCAAACAGGTGTGGATATCTCGATCGAATATCACGTTCCCACATTGACTCACCCAAAGAACGATGACTCCAAACAACACGGACTAAACTAATAGTCTTATTCTTGAGTACCTTCTCTCTTCGGTCCAATATGGATACGGTCCTTTCCTCATACGAAAGATTGGTACCAACAACCAATTCCGAATGATCAAGGATATGGCTTGGATCCGAAATATATCGTCGTAATTGGGATACATGAAAAATGTCATATACCTCACGTAACGATGGCGGAAGAGCGAGACGATAGGACACATCACCTACTCGCTCGAAAATGTCAAACGGTCCTATATACCTAGGACTAAGCTTTCCCTGTACGCCGAATCGAATAACGCCACGGGTAGGCGTGATACAAAGGAATACGTGGTCGCCGATAGAAAACTCAAGGGGGCGTCGATGATATCGTCCCAATGGTGTTGGCGATCTTAGGCAACGCAAAAATGATTTCTGACTTGTCTGACCACCTCGATCATCTGCGTAATCATCTCTGGACCAAGCATATGTCTCTCGCCGACATCACCCCAAGCTAAAGGTGATCTGCACTTTCTGCCATATAGGGCCTCAAAGGGTGCCATCTGGATACTGGGATGAATACTGTTATTGTAGGAGAACTCCACGAGATGAAGGTGATCTTTTAACAAACCATCGAAGTCGAGTGTACATGATCGTAACATATCTTCGAGAGTCTGAATCGTACGTTTTGACTGACCATCTGTCTGCGGATGATGTGCTGAACTGAACTTGAGACGAGTCCCCAAGCTCTCTTGAAGACTATGCCAAAAGTGCGATATGAATCTTGAATCTCTGTCTGATATAATACTAACTGGCACTCCATACGATCTGATAATCTGCCTGAGGTACATCTCTGTAAGTTGATCCGTCGACTGGCCAATTCTGAAAGGGATAAAATGAGCTACCTTGGTGAGTCTGTCAACTATAACCCAGATAGCATCTCTCCTAGCTGGGGGTTTAGGTACCCAGATACAAAATCCATGGTAATATGCTCTCATTTCTATTGTGGGATCGGTAAATGTTAAAAAAGTCCGGCTGGTCTCTGATGTTCAGCTTTAACTTGTTGGAAAACTAAACAACGAGAGACAAACCGGGCTATCTCCCTCTTCATGCCATTCTACCAGAAATGCTGACGGATATCACGATAGATCTTCCTGCCACTGGGATGAATTGAATACTGCAAACTGTGAGCCTCTTCCATAATCTTCTGTCTGATATCACCTCTGGGTACACAAAGACGCCTTTCATGTCGAAGAGTACCATCTTTGTGAATACATAACTCTGGTTTTCGTCCTGCTTCACCCTCTGCCCTAAGCCGGTAAAGCTTAGAATCTGTTGATTGAGCTATCTTGACCATCTCAACTATACTGGACTGAACTTGCATACTGGACATCAATGCCATATTGGTAGGAAGGACTACTTCTATTCTCATCTTCGGAAGATCTGCTGTCATGACCCGCTCCCGAATAATCGGACATGAGTCGGACATGCCCAGCCTTCGTCGATAGACACGACAAAGTAAGCTGTACCAAGCTAGGGAAATCTAACCAGATAAACATAAATGTACACAATCACAACAACTAAGAACGTTCCCAGAACGATCGCCATAATTCACAAATCCATATAACATAAATGTACAAGAGTCATCAGGAATGAAATGTACTAAGAACTCTAAAACAATATCTAGAAGTAAAGCTAAACAGTGTAAACCTGAAGCCTCTAGCTAAGTCATGTCTCCATCATGCTCAGCTAATGCCCCGGGCTCTGGCCCATATGGTAGAATGATATCCTACAAGTACACTTGCAACATATTCAGTCAGAAGCGGAGCAAAGTACAGTTCTAGGTAATGAACAAGAACATCATGATATGGAAATGAGTACAAGAGAACATGAACTATAAAGTACAGGAAAAGAACATGGAAGTACATGAATGTAAATATAGAAAATAAAGTACATGAATGTAACTATGAACTGAAGTACAAGACATGACAAGTGCACCATGTTTGAAATACAACTAGCCTATGTGACCGGCTAGGGTGAGTACAGAAGCATGTACATAAGTACATGAATAAGGTACGGCTTAGGGCCTGCGTGCACGATGCGTGACCTAAGCTATCTACATGAATATAGTAATCGGGGTTTAGTCACATAGCTAGTGTATTTCTCTATCCGACACAAGTAAGTACAAGAAAAAGAAATACAGGAGTACATGATATCGTGTCATGACGTGTCACAAGAAGAGTACAAGATATGTAAATGCACAAGGCCATAGAAAAGTACTTGCCTTGCTCCGGGTAATCAAGAATGGAAAGATATGTCTGTCCACCTGCTATTAAGTACAAGTTGGTTAGTTGCAAAACTAACTATTTGCACTTAATCTAGTTTAGTTCTAATATTTATCTATATAAGAAAATACAACTAATAGACCAGTTAAAAGTAGGTTACCTATATTGTTAACTTCATTAATAGGGTAGCCAACTTATTGGGTCCTAAGGTGATTAAGACTTGGAATCTTTAAGCATATAAAATCTATCACTATATGAAAGTCTCTCTGTTTTTAATCTATTGCCACACCCACTATACAGTTACCATACTGGACCCAAACTCTCACTAAGCCCAACCAACAGGCATAGTCACAACAACAAGTAACAAGCTACTCAACTGCACTTCTGGTCCAAGCAACATGAGTTTATAGATACAGAAACCAAGCACCAATCTAGCTATAGAGTAAACCCATCTATAGGAATTTGAACATGCTATCAACTGCCATTCCATAAAAGCATGTATTTCCAAACATAATTTAATCTTAACCCAAGGCTCCTATTTACTCATCCATAGGTTCAATAACCTATCTGCAGTCAACCCGACATCATCTCCTACGTTCACCATTCATGTGACAAAATAAACACGGAGAATAATATATAACTTAACTCAAACTCAGTATAGAAATCAACGGAGCAATCCCCCACTTCAAACCATTAAAAACATAAGAGCCTCAACCACCTGCATACCTTATTTCAACCTTTGTTCTTCTCTTCCATCTGGAAATACAAAATTTAAAAGAAACATTGAATCAATCTGCTAAAGAACTCAACCTCCCATAGACTACCAAACTTGAATCGAGACATTAAACCAAAAATTAAACAAGAATCATAAAATCACAATCAATGACTCACAAAACTTAATTGAATAAGAATTATAAAATCGCAATCAATGACTCATAAAATCGTAATCAATGATTCACAATAAGAATTATACAAGAATTAATTGAATACCAATAATAATTACACAAGAATTAATTGAACACCTAATAAGAATTATACAAGAATTAATTGAATAAATAAAAACCCTGCTGGTTCCACCCCCGACACACACACTGGGACACGATCGTTATTTCGATCAGTCATGAACAACACAGGATACACACCCTCTGCTGAAATCGAACTAAACTGGATATATCTAGTTGTAGGCACGAACAATGCTTGGACACAACCAACCCGAAGATTTCACGAACTCAGCAAACACAACCAAAAACCCAATCCTTTGCTAAACTCCTGCACCCAAACAAATAGACACCAACCTAGATCAAATGAGCACGATCCTAACACCAGATACGAACACTCGAACTCTCCCCGTATCTCGATCACAGACCTGCCATCCTTCCTGCTCATTATTTCTAAATACGAAAACCATTTACTTCAACATTAGGAGAGCGGAATATACTGAGTATTTATAGTGAATCTTGGAATGAAGAATGAGTTATGCAGTCGGACACAACCACTCTGTGCTAAATTATGATCTCAAGTCCTTCTGTGGCACATTCTTCGCCATTCCCGACTGGTGAGACACTTCAATTGGCAAATTAGACAAAATGGCGCTGCTTCCTCAAAATCGATCAAGAAGAGGATTAGAAGGATCAATTCTAATTTCTAAAGAATTTGAGAAGAATTGATGGAAATTTACCAAGAATTGATCGATCGAATGAAGAATTCGTCGACCCTCTACAGAGTGATCAGACAGAGTTGGAGAAACTACCGATAAAAGAAGAGAATGAACTTGCAATGACGGAGAAACCCAGATCACCTGGAAGTGACGTCGAAGATAGATCATCCTGCCGTCGTCGTCGCCAGAAACGGTTGAAACCGCACTCGCTCACCGTAGAGATTGCCGCTCGCAAGGATCTGGTTGTACGTCGCTGTTAGGAGGCTAGTGCCGCTCGTCGAGGAAGCTCATAGAGGGAGAACGACTCATTCGTTAGTGAACGACCATCTCGCCGCTGTCGATGTGGGCTGGAGTCTCACCGTCGGTCACCAGAGATGGACCCTCGCCAGGTGAACCACCATGGCCGATCCTTGCTCGGTGGTCGCCGAACAAGGATTTGGCCGTCGATAGTTGGGGAAACACTACCGGATCTCGTCGGTGGTGGTGGACCGCCTTCAGGAAGAGCGCCTGGCCGATGCCGCCATCGGCTGGTGGTTGCTATCTCGGCCATGGCTGTCACCGACGAAGTAGTCGCCGCCGGAGCTCCGCCTGGGGCTACTGCTCCTCCGAAATTGGGGCTGAGGAAAAATGGAAGAAAGAAATGAGAGTTGAGAGAGCTCAGTGAATGAGCCTCTCTCTTTAACCGATCAAAAATAAGAAAAAGGAATATATGCACTTTGGTCCCCCCACTAAATGTATATTAACACTATAGCCCTCCCCCTTTTCATAATTACAGAAAGTATAAAGAAAACAGTTATAAAAGTGTATTAATTAGTTATGAAGAGTGGGGCCACAATTAGTTTCTACAACTAACTTTCAAATTCAAAATTCCTGTCCTAACTAATTACCCTCCAAAAGTATAAATCACAAATTTATTATTTAAATCTACTTATTATTATTAGAAAAACTTTAATTTTCAAGAATAGGAAAGTGGAGTTACAAATCTCTCCCCCTTACAATAATTTCGTCCTCAAATTTCAAAGGGTACTGTAGGCATAGTTATCATAAAATTAAGACTGATCAATTAAGTTGGTCATACCATAAGGTTAAATTTAGTCATGAAAATATATATTATCTGCACGATCAACTAAACACGATCCAAATCAAAATTGAGGCATAGTGGAAAGTGGTCATGATCAAAACTATTCAGTCACGATTTCAAATATTCAGACATGATCATAAAATATAGGTACGATCAGGATTTTGGGATATGATCGAAGATTGGGCTTGGAAGGATTTAGCATGGCAAAATAAACAGTGAAGTGGCAGGATCAATAATGACTAAATTGGTCAGACACTAATCGAGATAAGATTTTAATTAATACCCTGTATGATAATTTTATACCGAAAATTGAAATGATATGATCCACAATAATCAAGAATCAAACAGGCACGTATGGAATAAGTTTCAATTATGACTTAAAGGCGTAATATCATGAAGGGCACGATGTCCGAAGCACGATTTGAATCAAAAGTTAGCACTAATAGACTTGAGCAAGATGAGAAAATCACGGTTTAATAGCCATGACTAAAATTGAAGTTTAGATAAAACATGTCGAAATATACGCATGATTTTAAAATCTAGGTAAATGGAATCAGATCTAACAATGTGTAAAATCAACAATCTCAATAAAATACAAGGAGGAAAATTACAGTGTTGAGGGAAAAATATAAACTAATCAGGAGATAGCAATATCAAGTCAAGGTGAGTACATGGATTTGTCATTTCAAGGAAAAATCAATAATCATATGAAAGAGGAATATAGTCTCCATGATATCCAAGAACATATAGATATTTGAAGTCACTTTACTTAGAATCCCTGTCCCGCCAGTGTATGTCTGGCTGCAGTAAACTTTCGGTTCCATGACTTAAATAACAATATCTTACCGAATAACATATCGACTTTATCTATTTTTAAACAATTATTAATGAAGCAACTCAAGAGATCTAAATATGAAGAGTTTAGGACAACATTTCAATAATACCCGAAAATCTATAAATGCTTGAAATTAATTTAACTTGGAGTTCATGCATCGCTAGTGCGCAGCTGGCTGTAGTGAATCCTCAGTCTCCATAATCCAGATAATGGCTGCGTACACAACTGCCACGTCATAATAGATAGTCGAATATTCTCTCAACCTTGTGCATTGAATTTCCAAATGGTTCATGGTAATCCAATGCGAGTTCTAAATCATGATAGAAAATGATGTTATATGTTCTTTACAAAATAAGAAGTTTCAATTGGTACTAAGAAGCAATGAAAGATCCAACAAGGTGTAGCGGGTACTAAAAAGAACAAACAATAAGATTTTTAAATCTCGAACAGGAAACAAAGCTTCAAATAGTAACCAAAATCTCAAATAAAACCAGAATGGTAACAAGATCTCGTATTTGGAACGTAATCTTGGATCGGTAAAGAAGTCTCAAAAATAGCATAGAAGCAAGGTATCAGATAGAGGACAAGATCTCAAAATAAGGAATAAAATCTCATATCGGAAACATGGTTCAATAATATCTCAAATAACCGCAAAATCTCAAACAAAATCTTGAAGGAAAAATAAACCTCCAATAGGATACAAGGTCCCAAATGGAGAACCAATAACAACAAAGTTGTGATTAGAAAAAAAATCTCGAATAGAAATTTACAAGGAAACAAGATATCGAATAGGGAGCAAGGTCTCATCGAGTCGCGAGTTGGAACTGAAGTTTCAAAGTCTGAAAAATCTTGAATATGAGACAAAATCACGAATGAAACCAAAGTCTAAAAAATAGGAAACAGGGTCTTAAAATCTCGCATGAAGTCAAAGTCATGAGTAGAAAAAGAAAATCAATGGGTGAATAGGGAACAAGCATCGAATTGTGGATACTAATCTCAAATAAGAAACAAATCTTCACAACCCTCAAAGGAATCCTCAACAATGTATTGCATAGGACGGAGCTTAAATAAGTTTCGAATGAGGAACAGATTTCGAAATAAAATCTCGAGAAGCGATTAAATATCAAATAACACGAAGTTTGATACAGGAACAAAATTTACGAATAGGAGCCATCACTAGTAAAAGGTTATGAATGATGAATATGCAAATGGTATCTAATAACGGATTTCAAACAATTATCAAATTGTGGATCTAAAACAAGTTTACTGAAATAGGAAACAATATCTCGAAATAAGTTTTGACATCAACCAAGGTTTCAAACAAGAAGTTTCAAGAAATGATTTAGGTGCTAAGAGGAATTTAAGGGAAGGCTGGATTGTGAATCAAGATACATGGTTTTCTCCACCATGCAAAAGAAGCCTTCTGCCTCCAGTCTATCTTCAGGAACTGGAATCTCTTCAACTTCTTCAACTGTCCTGACGTAGATTGGTCCATGTGGTAGTCCTCCATGTGATTGCTGAATTTGAAGATTGGGTCCCTTTGCTGTAGTCTGGTGCTCCTCATGCTTGTCTTAAGCAGTGTGATCAACGGTCTCCGGGCAATCCTTGACTTGATGGACAGGCGATCCGTAGAACAAGCATAGCATCGGTCTCTTATTGCACTCGTCGTAGTGGTGTCCCTGGTGGCGACAGAAATAGCAGGTGATCGTAGTCCGAATCTGAGATATGCTAATAACTCTGGCTGCGCTGTTAGAAATAAACTCCGGCTCTTCTGCTCAATGCATCTGCAACAACGTTGGCCTTCCCAGGATGATACTGCAGGTTGATGTCATAATCCACCAGTAACTCTAACCATCTTCTCTGACGCATATTGAGATCCTTCTGGATGAACACATACTTAAGACTCTTGTGGTCGGTGAAAATCTCCACTTGATCTCCATACAAATAATGCCTCCATAACTTGAGTACGAAAACCACCGCTGCTAATTCCAAGTCATAGGTTGGATAATTTCTCTCATGATCACGAAGCTGACGTGACGCATAAGCTACTACCTTACCATCCTGCATCAAGATGCATCCCAATCCCTTGTCGAAAGTGTCACAATAAACTGAAAATCCTTCAGTCCCATCTGGAAGCGTAAGAATGGGAGCCGTCATCAATCTTCGCTTCAACCTCTCGAATGAACTCTGACACTCTGCTGTCCAAGCAAACTGCACATCCTTGCGGGTCAACCGTGTCAATGGTGCTGAAATCCGAGCAAAGTATGACACAAACCGCCGGTAATAGCCGGCCAATCCTGGGAAACTCCAAACTTCTGCGACGGTGCTAGTTACTGGCCATGTCTCTATGGCAACTATCTTCTGGGGGTCAACTTCCACTCCACCTCTGGTGATGATATGACCTAAGTACGAAATGTGATCAAGCCAAAGCTCGTTTACTGAACTTCGCATATAACTGGTGCTCTTTGAGAATCTGAAGGACTACTTGGAGATGTTGGTCATGTTCTGCTTCAATCTTGCTATAGACTAAGATGTCGTCTATGAACATTATCATAACTGGTCCAAATAGGGCATGAAGATACGATTCATGAGGTCCATGAATACGGCTGACGCATTGGTCGCTCCAAATGACATAACAAGGAACTCCCAATGTCCATATCTAGATCTAATGCTGTCTTCGAGATGTATTGCTCTCTGACTCTAATCTAATGGTACCCTGACCGCAAGTCAATCTTTGAGAATATTGCTGCCCTACTGAGTTGATCAAATAAATCATCTATCCTTGGTACGGGATATATGTTCTTGATTATTACAGAATTTAAAGTACGATAATTAACACATAACTTGACGTACCATTCTTCTTTTTAACAAGAAGCATCGGGGCTCCCCAAGGTGATCCACTAGCACGAATGAATCTCTTGGTTCTGAGTTCTTCAATCATCTTGTACAGGATCTCCAACTCTGATGGTGCTATTCTGTAGACTCTCTCTGATACTGGTACAGTCCCTGGAATCAAGTCGATAGTGAACTATATCTCTCTCTCCGGTAGCATACCTGAAAGCTCTTCGGGAAACACATCAGAAATTCTTCTACTACTCTGGAAAATTGAACTGCTTCTGCTACTGCCATCCGCAATACTGGTGGAGAAGGTTCTACTTCGCCTCTAGAAATGAAAACTCTGGTTCGTCTGGAATACCAAAAATAATCCTGCCAATATGGCAGTCTATTCTTGCGTATTGATCCTTCAACCAATCCATTCCTAGGACCACATCATAATCGGCCATTGAAATTCTATCAACCTAGCGGAAAACTCTCTACCTATAACTACGATCGACACGAGAAAAACTATATCTACTTCCACAAGACCGTTACCAGTAAGTATATTGAGCCTTACTGATAATGACTCGGGCTCCAGTCCTATTTGTGTAGCGAATCGTGCAGACATAAATGAATACGATGCACCCGAATCAAATAATACTGATGCTATAAAAGTTGACAAGAATGGAACCTGTCACCACCTCACCTGATGCCAATTCTTCCTCCACGGTCAAAGCCATCGCTTGACCTTGCCCTCTTGGTGCTGGTCCCCTCTGCTGGTGACCTCTCTGCCTGTTCTGAATCTGAACCTGGGCATACTGCAGAGCCTGAGGCGGCAATGGCCTCAGAGGCTGGTACTGCTGCTGTATTGGTGCTGGACCCCTAACCGATGGACTGGTTAGGTTTGACGACGATAATTGGCTATATTCGGACCGGACCTTATCTTGTGATCCGGTGCCCCACAAGCCAAGCACAATCTCTGTGCTTGCGACACACTGATACTATGTCCTGGCTTCCATAATGAGTGCAGCCTATTGCGAAGGACTGCTTCTGCTTCTGAGGATACGTCGATGTCGAGTATTGAACTGACAAAACTGTGGTCGCCCTCGAGGAGCTCCAATAGTCAAAGCCCTAGCCGCCGAGGCTGGTGCTGAAGACTGGGATATCTGCCATGAGACCTCTTCCGTCCTTCGCTTCTATCTATAATCATATGCGAAGTATACTCATGCCTCTTCTCTGCTCGCAAGACGGCATCAAACGTCTGGTGCTTAAACTACTGCACTGATATGATAATCTCTAGGTGGAGCCCCTGCTGGAATCACTGGGCTTGATTAATTCGGTTGCCACCAAGGTAGGTGAAAACCGACTGAGTCTAGAAAACTCGGCCGCATATCCATCGACTGTCCTTTCCATCTACTTAAGATTAGTGAATCTCGTCTACAGATCATACCGAGCTACTGCATCAAAGTACTTGGTCTGAACTTGTTGCTGAATACCGCCCATGAGACATGCGTCGGTAATCCAACTACTAGCATCGCCCACCGGTTACGGGCTAAGTCTAATAACTACATGCACACAACGGCCACCTTCTCATCCTCAGGAATCTTAGCTGCTTCCAGGATAACCTCTGTGTCCTGAAGCTGCATCAGCAGCAATAATCTTCACTGTCGTCAAAGAAAGGAGGGTTCATACGCTTGAAGCTATTGGCCACGTTGTTCCCTTGGTAACCAACTCTGTCCATGGCATCTTGTGCGGTCTGGTACAGGGCATCGCCCTGACATCTTGTGATGCAAGCAATTTCCTGATGAGATCCACCAGGGTTCCATTATCAGGCTCTGTAGGCTGGACTGGCTGAACTGGGGGCTATGGATCCCCAGAATGCATACTCGGGAGGCTGCTCCAGAGTGCTGGGCTTGGTTCCAGGTTGCTGCTGGTACACTGGAGGTGCTCCGCCTTGCTGATCGGTAGACCAGGAACAATACCGTGAAGAAATGACATAGGGAATAATAAGGAAGGACCATGATAGATCGAGGATATAAACATGTGATCAGGTCAAGATTTCAGAAAGATTAGAAGACATGAGTAGCGATCAAAGGCGAGTGCTGATTGAGACATCTATTCAGTGAAACCCTCACATATCTTGATTTACAAGACCTGCATGGGCCACCACTTAAACCGTGTCACACCCCAGAACCAGAATACTGGAGAGCGGAGGACAGACATAGCCAGCTACGTACATTGAAGTATAATCTACCTCGATATACGGTCACGACTGTCTAGATGCATGAGTGTTTATCTACATGTCAACAGTCTCTTATGGTCATAAACAAGCCTAGTGTCTCAATCTCAACAAGCAAGTAATTGTTACAAGATGTAAGATCATCAGACATACAAAGTAAGGCATCCCAAAATTACATATTCAGATGATCATGAAGCTAGTCATACAAAAATAAGAAGACTAGCAAGAGTTTAAATCATACATGATCAACCCTAGAATTTGTCAATCATGTAACAGCCCGTAGGCAGACAAAAATTAAAGTTTCAACACGAGCTAACACTTTCTCGCGGCTAAACGCCTCAAAAGAATATTATAATAAAATAGGAGAGCAAAATAAGAAATCTACTCGTTGCCAAGATTACGTCTGGTGTTCACCATCTGGCTGGAGGACAGGGAGGTCCTCGGGAGCTAGTCCGAAATCTGGTCATACAAAACCAGCTGGGTCAGACCCCAGAAAGAGTAAGTGCCACAAGGGAGGATTCACTTAAGAATTAAAACTAGCATATAACACATGATACATAAAGGATAACGAAAGACATGAGTTAGAGAAAACATGGTGATAAACGATAAGATAACTAACGGACTATTCCGGTAGCCAAGTTACAACCCGTAAACTAAACGAAGACCGGGGTTGTAACCCTTCACCTGAACGGAACTTAGTCTCTAACCAATTATCGATAAAGTAAAGCATAAACAAGCATGTCCTGAGATAGCCCTGTACTGGATCTAGGCAAGACTAGACAAGATAGGAATCCATCCATTATTCACGGCCAATCAAAGAGTACGACTTGATACTTTAACTAACTAGGGTTGTCACAAGCCTAGTTACTAACAAGACGCATCGAGATGTTCCAACAGCCACAAGCCTTGCAATCTTAATCCAGGTTATCAGGTCACAAGTTGAGAGAGTTATTAGGTGACTTAGAGATGCAACACATGACAGTGTGCTGGAAATGTGCCTTACTCGACGGCAGGCTACAAGTCCAATTAAGCGCCCAGATAACGGGACTTCTGTAGCTGAAAAACCTCTTCATGAACTACTTGATCAATCTAGTCATTATTCTAGTCAGATTCAGTATGAATCCCTGACCGTGGAAATCATGAATTCATATCCTTGACATGATGCAAGACGAGACATATAGCTTATACAAGCACAAGCACCCACGGTGTCAAGATAAGAGTTACTTAGAAAGTCAGGGTAGCTGTCGCAACAGCGTTCAACATTTTTATGTCAGGCTAGGTTACTTGTTACTTATCAAAATTACTTGTCAGGAGTGCGACTCGACGGGCCACTATCAAGAGTTATCATATCAGGTTGCTTGTCAAGAGTGCACCACGACGGGGCACTATCAGGAAATTATCATGTCATATTGTCTTGTCGTGTTCGTGAGGTCATGTCGTGATCATGTTTTAGATTAAGACAAGTCAAGCCCAAGAATTCGCAATCATCAAATCAGGTAGTCGCAAGTTAGGCCAAGTACAAAGGTAAGCAATTAATCATAAAACAAATAATTAAATGACAGATCATGCAAGGGGCAAGGGGAACCATAGCCAACAAGTGGCATTAGCCAAGCTGCGCCAGGCACTAGGGGGTGCCAAGGCTACATATTGCGCCCATCATTAGGTTGTGCCTAGGCACTGGGGTGCCAGGCACTAGAATGCACCAGGTCGGGTCAAGTTGCGCCAGAGCAAGTCGGGTCAAGCTAGGTTGTGCCAGACACTAGACTGTGCGAGGCTAGGTTGTGCCAGAGCACAGGTCAAACTGCGCCCAGCTGAATTGCGCCAAGGCCCAAGGGGCTGGGCGAGGCTGGGTTGCGCCAGGATAAAGAGCACTGGCTGCGCTAGGCTAAAGAGCACTGGGCTCCCGGGTTGTGCCAGAGCTAAAAAGCTCGTGCAACACAGTGGAGCAAGTTAAAAAGCTTGCGCGCACTGCTCACTGTCTTCCCCAAACATCAAGAAAATTTATGATTTGAACCCATGGCTTCAAAAGTCCATAACTTGGTCAAAACAAGTCCAAATCCGACTTTTTAAAGGTCAAAATTGGGTAGAATGAAATTTCCTACAACATGAACAATTAGTTTTCGAAAATACCAAGTTTTCATAGATCAAAACCAGGAAAATCATGAGAAAGATCAAAACTTAGATCTACAAAAATATATCCATCAAAACCAAAAATGACAAGTTTTAAAGAGGATCAAAACTAGAAGAGGAAGGCAATGGAACAATAAAATCTAAGATCCATCACGAAGCAAGTTGCACTTGCCTATAGCTCTTGGGTGTAGGTGGAGAGAGTAAATAAAGAAGATGGAGAAGTTATGAGAAATAAATGGAGGAGAGAGTGTGGAAATGACTTATATATCAACCCCCTCTCTCATGATGAACCAAAACAAACCAACCCAAGCCAAGCGAAAATGAACCAAGGTAAACCAAGTCAAGCCAAAATAGGTCAAGTCAGGCTAGACAAGTCAAAATACGGGCCGAGAATCCGTACATGTACACTAGAAATACATATAACAGGAAACGAGTGACAAATAGGGTATTTAACAATAAATATAGGAGATCATAATAACTTGCATCTTCTATTTTGTCTTGCATCAAGGTCTTGTGCAAAGGAAGCTCGAGGGCGAGCCAAAATAGATGATGACTCTCGCCAAGAAAGGAAGGAGGAGTAGACAAAAGAATTATAATTGTAGCACCCACTGCCTTCGCTCTACTACTCACGCCATTGCTTCCTCGTCACTATTTTGCAATGTTAGGCACTTTCTTGTCTTTGTGCACCAAACCGAATGAACGGTTGAAGATTACATATATAGGGTGTCCCTACTTATTAGGTTATCACCATCTTATTTTAGTGTGGGGATGTGTAAGGGAACATGGACTACTTTCTCACTAATTAGAGGCTGAACCACTACATAGTACCGTGAACATGATGTAGCTCCGTAGAAAGCTGCCAAATTGTTGTTTAACGGTTATATATGACTTTTCTTTTCTGTAAAATCTATAAATAATCCATCTTGGGGCTGAATGGAGGACCTAGAAAGCTAGTGATCTAAACTGGACAACCTAGAGCTAGTCACTAAACTCCTGAGCAATTAAACCTAGAGAAGATCATAAAAGAGTTTACATCTGCTTCTTAAGCACATCAAGTCTCGACAATCCTGGATTATTTCAGAAGCATATAAGCAATTTTTTTATCACTGTCGAGAAGAAGCTACAATCTTTATTCAGATCGCCAATGGAAGAAAATGATCATGTATTGATCAAAATTCCATCGTACAATTTTCAAATTTTTTGTTGTTGTAATATTTATAGATTCTTTTTAAGCTTTTGCGTAAGTGTTGTAACATGTTCTCTACAATTAATACATAAGTTCTGGTTCGCTTTATTTTCATCGAAAAACACAACATAGCCAAAGGACCCTAAAGTTTGGCTAGAACTACTAGTTTAAGACCCATTTTAGCTTACAATAAAGCTTATATGGTATTTTAGATTTTATTAAAAAAAATTGGAAATTACGGGAGAAGTTTTACTAAGAAAAGTAAATTATGTCTTATAGGATTTGTTTTAGCCAACTCCTATATAGTTGTAGCTGAAAACTTCAACCATAAGTTTCTAATAGCCTATATTAGACACTAGAATTTTTATAGTTTTTTAAATTTATTTGATATCATTCTAGGTCTTAAAAAGATTTTTTTTATAAACCCCCATGATTTTCCTTAATTTTGCAATTTCCAATTGCTGATCATTTAATTTATAAATATTTAATTTATTAACTTTGCATATAATAATTTCAGTTATATCATTGTTGTTATCATTTAATTTATTATTGCTATTATTACGTATGTTTAACGCATTTAAAAAAAGTATGGTTAATATAATTATCATATGAGTTCTTTATTATTATTATTATTATTATTATTATTTTATTATTATTATATTATTATTGTTATTATTTTATAGATAAATTGAGTTATTAATTGATGACATAATTAATTAATAACTTGATAGCTATGTATTGTAAGAAAGCTCTAATCAACACCTTAACTAAATAAACCTATTAATCCCCTAGACTAGTTAATACTACTTCCTATACACGCAACCCATATAGCCTTAACCCATCTCATTCCCTCTAACCTCTATTCAATAGCTAAAAACCTTGCCATTACTAAATCAAACTCCTTTTAAGACTCTTCAGAAATCTTTCATCTTCCATACAATGTTAGCAACATTCACACCCAACTAATACATGCATAAATACATACATACATTTTATATTTAAATCTAAACCTTCATGTGCAAAAGAACTTGCACAATTGTCACGTCTTAGTCCCAACATATGTAGTAACTAGGATACACGACAATGACCAGCTACGCATGTAATGCCCAGTCCCAAAATACATAGGGCTAGGTAATATAACATGACAACCGTACAATAAATATACGTAAGCTGTATATGTAGTATATAGATAGTCATGGCTCACTAAATCTTATCCACAGAAAGGAAATGAACGAATATATCATTGTATCAAAATGAAAGTGTCAATGAACAAGTTGCTGGGTGGAGACAAATCCACTACCAAGTGAGTCTAAAGAATAGATTGGAATACATGAGATAAAGAATAACAATAAAATAAGTCTACTATCTAGGAGAAAGTCACATAGTCCACAAAGGAAGACTCGAGTATTGAACCAAACTCCTCGGGATATTGTCTATCGTCTATACCTGGAGAGATCACCAGGTCATCATAAGGACGTAAAAAAATATAGAAAAATATGCCATATAACTGAATATAAACTGGTCAATATTAATACGGATCACAACATGGTCCAATATTCTATCATCGAAGTAGTAACCACACATACAACCAAATAAGGACAAGGTGTGACACACTATTCTGCGACTAAATACCATACCATGCCTTGATCAGGCATAAGTACATGAACCATACAGAAAATTACGTATAACAGAATGGATAAAGGTCACCTAACTATACTATGTGATATGCACTTTTGAAGACAACTTCCATGAAGGGGCTCTTCGAACAAACAAAAATAAGTAAAGGATGGTAGTAAGTAGCACTCATCTGAGTCATTATCGACAGACATGTGCATAAAAGTGTGTAAAAGTAAATAGTAGCCCCTACACCTAATAGTTGTCTCCTCCCCCATGAAACACAAATATACATGTGTCGTCTCCATGACACACAAATATGCGTTGTCTCCACAATGCAGTTTTATCCTTAATAACTTCTAAGTCTTCTATACAAATCAATTAGTAGTTATATCCTAACCCATGCCTATATGCACTGATGATCAGTTAGTACGCAAGTCCATATCTATATACGACTTGCAACTTCATGGCACACATGTGTCATGGTCAATGATTGTAGCACAAATAAAGGATGGTCTCTTAACTCTAGGTTAATGTGCATAGAAATAAAAAATAATGAAAAACATGACTAAACGATAATTTGCATCTAAGTACGATTTAGAAGAACAATATATATGGCATAAAATAAATAAATAAATGAATGCGTATGATGAGCTAAAAGTAAATAAACAATAAATGGCAAGATATCTTGCCTAGTGATGGTATGATGATCTAACAATGTCCATGATCATCCGATAGCCAGGTCGATGTGAAGAGGCCCGAATTCACGAGGAAATAAGACGCATAATTAGTCAAGATCAGTGATGATAATCGAAGAAAAAATTACAAAAAATAAATACATATACTATTTTTTTAGAAAATATTTATAATATTTAAAACTAGATATGCCTTTATTTGGAAAATATTTATAACTTATTTTTAATAGTGGAAAACTATATTTTTTAACAAATATTTTTAGATAAATACTTGAAATCAAGGAAATTAGGAAATAAAATTAGTTTGTTTTTAATAGTATTAGCATACATGAGTATATATATATACATGTATACTATATACCATATATTTAATCAGGAAATATTTATACATATAAATATTTGAAATGATGTAAAATATTTTTTCTTATTTAAATATTTAATAATACATATTAGCAATATTATTATAACCCTAATTTCCTAAAAAGGTTTAAATAAAATATTTGAAAATATTGAAATATTCCATAAATATACATACCAAATATATATTATATATATCCACACATATCTAGCGCTTATGTATTCTCATTTATATATGTAGAACACTTTATACTATGATTCTCATAGCTAATGGTTTGTATTTGTACAAAATTTATTTAATTAATAAAAATAAAATAATTTAGGAAAATACATTATACATAATTTATTCTAAAATTAATAAAATATATCAAAAATTTGGGGAAGGGTTCTCATGCACCCCATGCATATTTGGGGTTGATTAGGTTAGGGTCCAACCATATCTTCTTGTTAAATCGAACCCAAAAAGTCAACCAATGAGTCTTGGGTCATTCACAAATAAATAGCACATGAAAACTCGATTGAGTGACACACCTTGGCATGTGTGTCGTAGGCTCAAAATGGGTCAAAACCATATATTGGGTCAAATGTTTTGATCGATGTCGAGTTCCGAACTCAAGTTGGAAGTTAGGTTTAGAATTACGATAAACGACCAAATGGCCTAAATTGATCCGAAGTTCTGCGAATTCAAAGA
>JANAVB010029809.1:0-49783 GCA_029216955.1 Iris pallida
CTTAGAAGACTATAAGATTTTAGTGACCCGTGTTTCAAGAGAGTAGTGTGACCTAAGGTGGGTAGAAGTCCTCGAGATTTCGTAAATACCAAATGACTAGAGAAGGCCATAAATATTTTTGAGAAATTAAATTTGAGGAGATTAAGGGAATACTAGACTTTGAATTTTAAGAAATAGTTATGAATTTGAATTTCGAGGACGAAATTATTTTTAAGGTGGGTAGATTTGTAGCCTCCCATCCCGAAAATTGTTGAAATATTTTTATTATTTATTTAATTTAAAATGGTGGTTTTTATTTTTTTATAAATAATTATTTAGTTAATTGTTACGGTGGATGATTTCAGCCATGATGGAGTTTTGAAGTACCTAGACGACTAGGAATCATGGCACGGATAGTGCAGTGACGTGCCTTGACTAGTGTATTAGTCATGCCAAGGAAGACCGAGCCATAGTGATGTCCTAACTAGAAAAATCAGGCCAAGTTGTGATATAACCATTATAAATAGTTTATTTATTTATTATTTTGACGTTTAAGTGATCCGGTTGTACCAGACTGGTCCGGACTGGACCCGGACCGGACCAAGTCCACGTAGTCATGCGGCACGTCCAATGACGTTCGTGTCAATAGAATTTGGTATGAGGGTATTGCATTTCGTTTTAATGGTTTAATGAATATTTCTAAGTATTCTTATTTAAATATTATAAACATCATTATTAGTTGATATTCAATATTTACATAAAATAGGCTCTGTACATTTTGGGATTATTAGACGGTGTAATTTGGTATACACACCATTATTGGTTTGTTGAATCTCGTTATTATCATTATTATTTTATTGAGGATATTATTACATAATATTATTTTATTATTATTAGCTATATTATTTTATCAAATAAATATTATAGTATAAGTGTTCGTATTTATGTAGGAAGGCCCTATACTAGTTTGTAAAAAGTATTTAGGTATTTAGATTTTTTACAGATTGTCAGATAAGTAAATATGTATCTAGATATCTATATATAGAGAGGAAATAAATACATATATAAATACGTGTGTAGGTATATGTAAATATACTATAAATATGTATGTGTGTATATATATAAATATAAAATAAATATTATATATGTATGTGCATATATATATATAAATGTATATAGAAATATGTGAGTGTATATTTTTATATATATATATATATATATATATATATATATATATATATATATATATATATATATATATATATATATATATAATGACTTAGTAGTGTGAAAAGCAATTTAATATATAGTAGTAATGAAATAGAAGTAAGAAGACTATTAATAAATATAAAATAGCTAAACTAATTATATTGATGTATATGAACAGGCCGAGCACCCCATGAGCCCGACCTATAACAGGCTTCCAGCCCGACCCTCAGCTCGGGTTAAACCGTGCATACATATAGAAATATCGAAAGAGATGTAGAGTCATACGAAACCCTAATAACCCTCCACCGCCACCACCCTCAGGCGCAGCCCTCTCCACGCGTGCCACCGCCGGGCGCTGCCGCGAGCGCCGCCGGCAGGGCACGAGAGCCAGGCCGCGCGCGCGCCAGGCGGGTGACAGCAGGGCACCAACAGTGCACAGGTAACCTTCGCTCGCATATTTCTTCTTCCCCGATTAACGAAATCTCGATCCGTAAAATCCTATAGAGAGCCGATATAACCATCTAGAGACTCTATTAATTAGGTTTTGATCAAGTCCCACGACCTGTCCTCGAATTCGACACGAAGTCGAGAGAAAAGCCTGTTCGAAAACAGGGTGAAGACAGCCCAATCACCCGTATTCGCGGATCGATTCTGATCGATCCAGTGACCATTTAGAATTTCTTTCTAAACAGAAGTTAAAGCCAAAATATAGGGCTAGAGAACCCTTTTTACAGAAATTAATTTTGATCACTCTGCGCCGAGAAATCGGTTTCCCGATATTGAGAAAAACCTGTTTTAAAAACTAGAAATTTTATCCACACGACGTGCGTCCCACCATTCTGGGCGAAGTGGTCGCGAACCGAAAGCATCGAAAGCTGCGTAACGGCTTCGTGGTTGTGTGGGCTTTGACGGAATTCAAATTGGTCGCATGTGCGCGACGAATTTGATGCGTATCCGTCAAAATTTACTGTATCGTGTACTTTGCAAATTCTCCAATTACTTTGTGCACGCTCGTCAGATCGAGACGAAACTTGTGCCAACAGGACCGTATCATTTTTTTGGTCCTGCATGCCAAGTTTGGTCCAATTCTGAGACGGTTGATAAAATCACCATTTTGCGGGCCCCATGGTCCCACTCAACGGGCGATTTTGTACACGGTCCGCCGAAATCCAACTCTGGACATACGGTTGGGTTTATATCGGAAAACCGGATTCGTAGACATGTAGTTTGACGACTTTAGAGACCATTGACTCTGGCACACTTTTCGGTACAAAGCGGGTCCAACGACGGACACTATTTTTGCCCGAAATTACCGTTTTGCCCCTGTGTCCAGAATTGGACTTAAGGACCGGCAATCCTAGCTAATTTGACTATTCTGATAACGTTGGTACTGTTTATTTCATCATCTGGAGACTTCTTCATGTGTTGATTGATTGTGGCTCATTGAGTGGTATAGTATTATTGGTTTCTCCAGCTAAGGACCTTAGGCAAGTGCACTTTCTGATTGCTTTCCGATTCATAGTAGTCTTTTCATTTTATGTCTATACATATATCTTGCTGCTTGTTGACACGCTCGTCACACGGAGTAGTCGGGAGGGGAAATATTTTAGTAAACATGTGGACTACCAGAAATATCCCAATATGTCTATTCTTGAACGATAGCATCTGCACACGACACGTGCAGTGAGCCAGATTTACCCCTAGACGTTCACATGTCGAAACAGATATTTCACACCACATAGGTATATGTCTTTTATTTTTCCTTTACTACTCTATCGTGTTATGTCATCAGTTATCTTCCAGTTTTTCATATCTCATATGCTATTTTCATGTCTTGTTAATTCTATTATGTTTTGCATTTCCGTCGGTTTGTGTACTTGTTCCAATCCTGACTGGATAACCAATATTTTTCAGGCTTATCTGCGATCACTCTTAGCACTGGGGAAGGCTTGGGTATGCTGAGGTCAACCTAGAAATAGAAAGCAATTGTATCAATTTCATTAATTGTGAGAATCTTGTATTTTCTTTAATTATAAATGTTGTAAATGTTGTAAAAAGATTTAGAAATATGAATGAGCAATAAAGTTTATTTCTTGATCATTTACTCTTGCGGGCTTGACACCGTTCTACCGCCGACTCTGCGGCGTAGGCTGGCTTGTACACGTCTCGTACCCGAAAAATGGGTGCGGGTCGTGACAAGCTCCTGCCGTAGATCTCCATTGGGTACATAAATGCGATCACCACATCGCAATGTCCCATCTGAGTGGATCCTCAAACCTGTCTGCTCTCCTACTTCAGTCCTCTCTTTGAGCCGTCGAAATCTAGCGTCATTAGGCAATGCTGCCTTGATGCGCTCTACTAATGATGATCGTACTTGGAGGTTGGCTAATACGCCGTCTGCTCCAGGCAATACTACCTCAATACCAAGCTGCTCCAAGTCTCAAATCAATTCCTTCTGTGCAGTCAAAAAGTGTGCCATGGGCTTAAGGCTTAATGCGTCTGCCACGACATTAGCCTTATCCGGATGATAATGTAGCTCAATCTCATAATCCTTTATCAACTCCAACCAATGTCGCTGTCACATATTCAACTCTTTTTGTGTGAACACGTACTTGAGGCTCTTATGATCAGTGTAGATATCAACCTTCTCGCCGTACAAGTAGTGTCTCCATAGCTTCAAAGCAAAGATAACCGCTGCGAGCTCTAGATCGTGGGTCGAATAATTCTTCTCATGCACTCTCAACTGTCACGATGCATAAGCTACTACACGACCGTGCTGCATCAATACGCATCCTAATCCTTTCCCGGATGCGTCGCTGTAGATCACAAATCCTCCTAGGCCCGATAGTAGTGTCAAAATAGGTGTTGTGGTCAATCGCTTCTTCAATTCGTAAAAAGTGGCTTGATATTCGTTTGTCCATACAAACTCCTGATCCTTGCAAGTCAATCAAGTCATAGGCCCCGCTATTCGAGAGAAATCTTCCACGGACCGTCGGTAGTAACCTGCTAGTCTGAGGAAACTTCTTACTTCAGAAGCTGATGTGGGAGCGGGCCATGATTTGAATGCTATGATCTTCTCTGGGTCCACTGATATACCATCACCCGTAACAATATGACAAAGGAATGATACCTCCTTGAGAAAGAAATCACAGTTGCTAAGCTTCGCAAAGGGTCTCTCGTTCCTCAATGTTTCCAAAACTATCCGTAGATGCTGCTCATACTCCTCTTGACTCTTGGAGTGAATCAAGATATCGTCTATAAAGACTACTACAAATTTGTCCAAGTACTGGTGAAAGATCTTGTTCATTAAATTCATGAAAACAGCGGGAGCATTGGTCAAACCGAAAGGCATGACCAAGAACTCGTAGTGTCCATACCTTGATCGAAAGGCCATCTTGGCAATATCTTCCTTCCGAACCTTCAATTGGTGATAGCCTGATCGTAAGTCAATCTTAGAGAATACTTTTGCTCCACTCAGCTGATCAAATAGATCGTCTATACGTGGCAAGGGATACTTGTTCTTCACCGTCACTGCATTCAATGCTCTGTAGTTAATGCACATGCGCACTGTCCCATCTTTCTTAGGCACAAAAAGAATGGGTGCTCCCCATGGTGATGCACTGGCACGAATAAATCCCTTCTCTAATAAGTCATCAATCTGCGTCTTCATCTCTACCAACTCTTTAGGTGCCAGATGATATACTCGAGATGAAATAGGCTCGGCTCCGGGAATAAGCTCAATAGAAAACTCAATATCTCGGTTAGGTGGTAGTCCTGACAACTTCTCAAGGAATACATCCTCGAACTTGGTGATAATAGGGTGCTGAGGGGTGTCATGCATCATCATATGAGTCCCCGATGTGGGTGCATCACAACTCTCTCCGTCTTCTTTGGTGAACTCAAACTCTGCCGCATTCGGTGGTCTAAAGATAATACTGCTCCTATGGCAGTCTATGAGAGCGAAATGCTGGCTCAACCAGTCCATTCCAAGAACCACATCAAATGTCGGCATAGGAAATACAAGAAGTCGTGCCATCATCTCTCTACCATTTATCACTACAGGACAAAGTCTACAAACGCCACTAACAGGTACAACTCCTCCTCCAGTGAGGATTTTAACATTCTTAGCTAAAGGAGTGATGGGAATGTTGTGTCTAGTGGCAAAACTAGTGGCTATAAATGAATGTGTGGCTCCAGTATCAAATAATGTAATAGCAGGAAAAGATGTAACTAGAACCATACCTGCTATAACTTCTGCCTCTGTCTCTATATCCTCAACAACAAGTGAGAATACCTGCCCATAATTCTGTCCTGGGCCCTGAGCTCTGGCCTTGTTGTACTGTACACCTTGGGGAGCCAATGGTGGACGAGGTGCTCCTGCTACGGGCCGTGGTGCTGGAAGAGCTGGGGCTGTGGGTCTCGGGTTCTGCCGAGCTTGTACTATTGCATGTTGCTCCGGACAGTCCTTGAGCATGTGCTGATTGGATCCTCATCTCAAGCATAATCCAAGGCGAGTCCTGCAGTCGTTCTGGAGATGTCCTTGCTTTCCGCAGTAATGGCAAACGGGCTTCTGATAAGGTGAGGGCCTCTGCTGGAACTGTCCTGTGGCCCTCCTAATAGGTCCATTCTGAGTAGCTCGGGCTGGTGTAGCTGCTGGTGTATGACGCCTCGATGTTTGTTGTTGTTCCTTGCGAAGAATCTCCTGAGCACGAGCTTCTTCCAAGACAGCTGAATGGGAGACTCGAGACTGGGTAGTCGTATAAGACTTGAGCTCTGGTGCAAGCCCCTGGTGAAATCTCCTCGCCTTCTCTAACTGTAAAACCCCTAAATTTCTACTATTTTTTTAATTTAAATTTTGGTACCGATTTGAATTTTATTATTATACGTCGCGTAGTCGTATTGTACGTCGCGTACGAAATTGTTATTTTTCATAATTGCTCGACGAGTGCGAATATGTACGAGCGTACATATTTTAGAAAATCGTTTTTCTATTTTCGAAGTGATATATATAAATATTTATTTTTTCCATTATACAAAATTTATAAGTTTGTTATTTTAAGCTTTTTTTTCTAACATTTACTAATAATAAATTATATTTCATTGTATACTAGAAAAACATAAATTTGTATAAATAATTATGCATACATATCTCATAATCAATTATTAGTTTATTTTTAAATAATAAAATAATTTTCAAAATTATTAATAAATATTTTCTGAAAACATATTTCAAAATTTTGTGACAATTTAAATTTTGATTTAATTTTATGGAATGATTTAAATAAATAAAGTAATATCTATATTTGATATTGATTTGATTTTAAACTAACAGAATTAAATTTGATTTAAATTGGATTTGTATTTGGATTTGGATTTTGGATGTTTATTGATTTAAATTAAATTACGAGTTATCTATTTTTGGGTTTTAAATCTTCTCCTAATCCTATCCAAATGGAAATTTCCACATCCTATAAATAGGCAGGTACTCCTCCATAATTCGCAATCACAACCAAATTCTCCTCAAAATTCGTGCAATGTGCTGTGCATCGTGTCGGTGATGCAGAATCTTATTCCAGTTCTTTACAGTCATCCACGTCGTGTCCACAGTCCGGACACGATGCAAAAAAATCATACAACCGACACCAACCATCCACCACCACCATCTGCAACCAGTAAAATCCCGTCACCATCGTCCCGTCTCTACCACATCGTCATCTTCGACACCCTCGCCACCATCACCACCTTACTCCGGTCATCCCTAGTACGACCACCACGACCCCAATTTGAACCCCCATTGCCATCGCCACCTCCATCAGCAATTTCCCACCAAACCTCAACAACCACCACCAGCATCATCTCCTCGCCACCTCGGTCCGCCACAGCACCACTCCCGTTCGCCACAACCACGGCATCACCACCGCCGGCTCCACCCAAACCCCAGGGATCACCACCACCACCATCACAGAAGAAGAAGAAGAGGGGGAAGACCCTAACCTGTGCCGTTCCGCCGCATCCTGGTATGTTCCCGACCGCACGCACACGCCACTCCGCTCGACTTCCCGCCGAGCACCGCACCAGCCCCGACACCGCCTACCGACCGAGCGTCACCGCTATTGGGTTCACCACCTCGCCAAGGTGCGGCGCCGTCTCTCCCAGCCACTGCCGACCGCCGGGTCGATCACCAGCACCCGCGCCAGTCCCGGCCACCGCGTGGGCCGCGCAGCCTCTCTTGTGCCGCCGACGCCGGCCCGTCGAAACCCTAGGGTGAGCCGCCCGTGCCGTTCCCCTGTGCCGCCGCCGCCTCGACGAACTCCCTCCACCGTCTCCTCCAAACCTCGTCGCCCGATGCCGCTGGTGAGCCCTCTCCCTGGCCGAAAACTCCCATCATCGCACCGCCGCGCCACCAAGCAGTTCCGTGCGGCGCCGTCGACCCCTCTTCTTCCTCCAAGTACCAGATCCGTCGCCCCCGGCTTGCTCCGCCGCACCCAGGGGCTCTCCGCCCGACGCGCCGCCGGCGAGCGCGTGCAACCGAGCCTCGGTAAACCCCTCACCACTCTCTCTCTCTCTCTCTCTCTCTCTCTCTCTCTCAGTATACACGAATTTGGGGAAAAGTAAACGAGTTTTTTTGGGTTATATTATTATTATTATTTATTATTATTATTACTATTATTAAGTTATTATTATTATTATTATTATTATTATTATTATTATTATTATTATTTTAAATACTTTATTACTAATATTATCAATACAAGCTATAACAAATTATTATTAATATTATTATTATTTTAGTTTTATTATTGGTAACACTACTACTATTATGATTATTATTATGATATTATTATTATTATTATTTAGCATTACTATTTTATTATTAAACTATTATTAGTTTGTTGTTTGTTAAAATTATTATTTACACTATTACTATTATTTTCTAGCAAAATTTCAAGTTAGTTTTTAAACACAAAAATATTCTTTTCGATTATATGTACATATACTTGACCAATTATACTTTTTGGTCTAAATGAATTAGAAATATTTTTTAAATATTTATCTAAAATAGATATTTTAAATTATGAAATATATTTTCCCCCTTAAATAATATTTTACAACTTGGAGTATTTTGACTAATAAGATAAAATTTTCAATATAAAATTATTATATGTAAATATTTTCAAGTATTGTCGTAAATAAAAATTTTTACAAGTAAACATGTTTTTTTTAAAGTAATGTAAAATATTTTCTAAGAAATTGTATAATTATCTACTTCCACAAATTCTTCAATTATTCTCATTATTCATGACTAATCATCCTCCCATATTTTCTTGTGAACTTTGGTCCACCGACCACTGCAACCATGGTTAACAGACTCTTCAGGACTTGTCGGAATATTGCATCACACCAGACAAGACACCTTGCCTTTACTGTTTAAATTTTCTGCTCAATATCATGCATGCTTTTTCTTTAGGTTGTTCTTTCAAAATTATATATATAAATATGCAAATTATCATATTTTATGCAATTGGCTTAGAGTTAAAGGACCATCGCATGTTTAGTATATCTCATAAACTGTCACGATGTGCCACGGGTTGTGTGTGAGTTGTGAGTCGCATATAGCTTCGGACTTGCGTATCGACCGTACATCGGTGCGTAAAGGCCGTACATTAGGATGTAACTGCTAATAGATTTTTTTTGTAGAAGACTTGGCAGTTATTAAGGATTAAACATTGTCATGGAGGCGACGCATGTATAGTATCATGGGGAGGGGGGAAGACAATTATTAGCGTAGGGGCTACATGTTCAGTACACACATAGATTTGGGCCGATAGTGTCTCGGATGAGCGCTACTTACTGCCCCGGGGCCGATAGTTCTAGTATGAGAATTCTGCCCATAGTCGATAGTGCCTCTTATGAGCGCTACCTACTACTACTCTCTCTCCATCTATGCTGAACACCTAAGCTCCTGCGTAGAACGTTGTCTTCTCAAAATATATATCACGTAGAATGGTTAGGAACCTTACGCATGTATATTTCTATTGAGCTCTTACTATTCAGTTTATGGCATGATATTATGTGTCTTGTTACGTCCCTCTGAGGACCTAGTTTTTCCCCAGGTGTGTGTTTTTGTGATTTCTTGCAGGTGTTCTAGCTAAGGCCATTCCTTCCTTCGTGATGATTGCTCTTGGACTCGCCATTGCTCTCGCTTGCTAAATTATTTCCTTGTATATTTTTCCATATTTAATTTAGTTGGTAGTGGACTTTGTCTCCGCCCAACGATTGTATTATAAATATTCAAGTTGATTTCTATATTATTATTCCTTTCATTGTGGATGAGATTTAGTTGTCTTGGATTACTACATTTACAGCTTATGTATACATACAAGCTCCATGTATTTCGTATGTATACAGCTGGCATGTCTACGTACTTGGTCCTACGTATTTTGGGACTGGGGCGTTACATGTTTTTGTGGTGGCCCATGCAGGTCAGTTTATCACTTTGGTTACCTTACCGTACCGATGTGAGCCTGCAACATAGGATTAGAGTGTAGGATCTCATCCACCCACTTGACATCCTTTCTTGACTTCAAATTTTGAACTCTCGTTCGAACTCCTCGATTTGCATCTTGCTTGACTCCTTCTACCGTAAATTCTTAAGTTTCGTGCTTAGTGACAAATAGAAAGATGATTACACTCGTATATGCTTATAGGTCAAACACATGGCTAAAAGGATTACCTTGACAATTAGTATGCATTAAGGTCTTATTTGTGTATAAAAGTATTTATGTTTCCTAGAAATTTGATCTTAAGGATTAGTTTATTCCAAGTTGGGTAGTAATATATTGCCGCCATCAAAAGGATAGTTTAAATTTTATTTTTATTTTTAATTTACAAGGTGGTATACACAAGAGGATAGCTAGATCGAGAAAACAAAATTTTTATGAATTTTGAAATTGTGAAGTAGTTATGATTTATTAGGGATATGAAATCAATTTGAGAGATATCTTGAGTTTTTTTATATTATGACACTTGTGTCACGACCCGCACCCTAGAGTAAGGGCACGAGACGTGGGTACGTCCAGCCTACGCCGCAGTGTCGGCGGTAGAACGCAGTCCTAGGTCACAACATCTAACAACTGAAGTAATAGCAGTTATACTCCCTGAATGGGGGTGACATAAAAGAATATAAAACTCAATCACAGATAAGGTAGAACAGGTAAGATAGATAGATAATGAAAGATAACAATATCCAGAACAGAGAGTCACAGAGGTACAAACCAGAGTTCTAAGTGTCTAAAATAAATACATCTCAGAATATCTCAAAGTCTAGTACAATAATCCAAAATAGTAAGACAATCCTAAACTAATGGAGTGTCGTCTACTGCTAATGGATCCTGCTGCTGGTCTGAATCCGGGCACTCATCTAGTGTGGCACCGTAGTAAGTAGGGCAGAGCGTCTCATCCTCGTCCTCTGTAATATTTCAACAGGTCCAGTCAGGACGGGAACGAGCACATATCTCTCAACAGTTCATATCAGGTTAGGAGTATAAATCATTGCAATAGAGTAAAATACAGGAAATGCTGAATGGAAGTACAAGTAAAACAGGAGATATTTGTAACTGGAAATAGATACATGATAGTAAAGACTGTAAGTGACTACGTGATTTAGAGCACAATATGGTTATGTAAACGGCTTGGGGGCACATGAATACAAATAAGGAGCACATGAATACCTACTGGGGATTGTGTCCACATAACCAATTCTACTCACCCCGCCCCAATCAATACACAAGGATTCGTTCAAGTTATGTCATAAGCACATGAATACAGCTAAGATACGTGAACTCATGAAATGAGTAGTACATGAGCACATGATAAGCACATGAGCACATGAAGCACATGAGAACATGTAAAAACATGAACTAGTACGAGTACAAGGAGTACCTGATGCACATGATAAAGTACATGAACATGAAATACCCGATGCACCCGTAGAGGGATAACATCTCAGGAAGGGATCCATATAGTAATAATCCGTGAAGATACGTGTCAGCATCAAGTAGAGTAATCTAGAGCATGAATATATCCAGACAGGTATGAAAAGATCAGAGAATGTACTCTCCTGCTATCTGAAAGTCCGAGATGAAAGTACTGTCCGAGGAGTGGTGTCTGGCTCCTATTTAGAACAGTACGAGTCACAACAGGTCCAGAATAGAAATGTAATGCACTACAATGCGTTCTACATGAATCTAGGTCAATCTAGACCAAAGTCAACTTTTGGTCAACTCTGGTCAACCCTAGAAGTCAAACTAGGTCAACCAAGTCTAATCTAGGTCAAACTAGTCTAAACTATGTCTAGCAAGACTATTCTAGGCTTTCTAGACTAATCTAGGCAATACCAAACTATTTTAGGCTTATAATATGACTAACAGGCAAATTCATGCTAAAAATCTACAATTCACCCTAACAATATACAATACCTTAGTCCTAGGGTATTCCATACTCTATGACACATATCACCATTATATATCTAACTAATATATATGTATAGGACTAAAACATCACAAGGCACATTTATATTATATATATACCCATGTACAAAACACACATTCCTATATGTAGGAACCCACACATATTTATATATAAAAAGAGTAAAGGGGAAACACAAGTGTAGGTGTGTGTGTCATGAGTGAATACATGAGAGTGTCAAGAGTGATTGTCAAGGACAGTGAACAGTTTACTGTGGGTGTGTGTGCAATGGCATGTGAGTGTGATATATAAATGTTAGTGTATGTGTGTGGGGAATTACATGTGAGTGTAGGCTTGTGTGTGTGAGTGGCTAGAGGAACAACAGTGAAGGGGTGGTGTGGTGCATGAAAAACAGTGTGAGACAAGGCAATCAGTGAGGAACTCATGATAACACATAATCCTATTCTCAGATTATACCTTAACATTGAAACACAACAGTCAAAGGGAAAAAAAAAACTGGAAGCAATCAATTCAGTAATGAACTACCTCATTCTCAGTTTTTAAAACACCATACCAACTTACATAATTCAGATTCCTGAACACCCCCTCCCCCCATATCATAACAGTTTAAATAGATAACTTAGTGATTTACACTAGTAAACAAAAGGAAGCTCATTTCAGTCAACACAGTAATTCTCAGGAAACTGAACTTCAACTCAGTTTTGCATTGAACATACATCAATCTCTGTCCTAATACATTAACTTCAGATTTCAGTTTGAATACATTCACAGGCTTTACAAAGCATGAACTCAGATTTTTAAACTTCATTCTCAGTTTTCAATGACAGTAAACCAAATGAATAGCCCACAGGAAAACTCAGTTTTTGTATCCAAACCACATCCATTTCAATCCAAACTCCACATACAACTAGGTAATACATAGATGAACATGTTAGGGACTTAATTATATGTAAATAGCAGTGTTAAATAGGTAGAAAATGATGACAAAGTTCATTCTGAAAATCTGGACAGAAAAGTAAACTTGGGACTGATACTAAGTTTTAGGAATAGGGAAAATAGAGAATCTTTATTGAAATTTATATTAAAACCCAAAAACTTGGTTGGTAATGTTAAAACATAAAGTATACATGCTCTGTGATTTGTTTGTGTCCACAGAAGTGGACACAAACGTGTCCATTCACAAAAACCTAAAATCAGTAAAACAAAGGCACAGTGACAGCCAAGCGTCGTGCACGTGTTCGTGTCGATCGTGTGCACGACACACAGCGACACGACTCACGAGAATTGGTCTACGTGTTCACCTAGACTAGGGCTATCGACTGGACACCCTGAATCGTGTCCAAGTCGCGTGTGCACGACACGACATGCACGTATCAGTGCTCAAACCAGCGGAAAAACCGCACAGGCAAAAACTCGTGTACGAGCTCGTGCGTGTCCGACACGCCATGTGGGCCTGTGCAACTTGACACATGGGGTAACAGATGTTGCTCCATGATGTGTGTCAAGTTTCACGCATCGTGGACGCGTGTCCGTGTCGAAAATGGCCCCACACAGCAGGGCACGCACAGCCCCCGCGCGTGCGTATGCACGACCGAGTGTACACGTGTCCGTGCAGCCTAGACACGACACTAAGACACGACACCAACTACAAAAATGTGTAAGCGAGACCCAATCATAAATTCCTATTCAAACAAAACACCAAAAACCACACGAAATGCCCATTGGGGCATTTCATCAAACACTAAGCAGCACACACTGATACGTGTCCAGAATGGACACGAAATGACACGAAAATTTAGGAAACTCTATTCCTACAGTTTGGCTAGGGTTAGGGCAACCTAGAAATGATTTTTACAGAAATTTAGAGGCATTACAAAGGATTATACCTATAGGTGTACCAAGCTCCAAAAAGCTCCAAAGAGGAGGATCTCTCAAAGCACCAAAAGCTCCCCAAATTGATTGCTCCCTGTCAAAACTTATTTCCAACAGCAAGAGCACAAGATTTAGAGCCTATAGGAATTTGTTTGAAGGAAAAAGGACTTAATTTGGATTTAATATGAATTTATGAAGATGGAACTTACCTCTTTCTAAAAACTTGATAAATCCTAAGAGAGAGGCTAGCCCTAATCCCTAGGAGAGTATTTATAGAGGGGGGGGCTGTCATGTGGCTGGCCATAGGATTTAGATCTAGGGTTTTGGCTAGTTGGTTGAGTCCTAATTAGTTTAAGTCATGATTTGACTTGTGACTTCACAAGCCAATCTTATGCCAAACTAGCTCCTAATTACCCCAAACCAATTCTAATGAACTTGAAATGAATAACTTAGGTCACACTAGAGTTTCTTAACCTAACCTGGATGTCTTGACCTAGGTTAGCCAATAGGACAGTCTCCTAGTCAACATGAGTCAATGTCAACTATAGGGTCAAAAACAAATCTACCAAAAATCACCAAAAATTACTAAAAATCATATTAAATATATTTAATAATAAAAATCCCAAAATAATTCCAAAATTTTGAAAATGACCAAAATACCCTCAAGCTAGAAAAGTAGCAGTGACAAATCTACCCCCCTTAAAATAATTTCGTCCTCGAAATTAAAGGCGAAACTAAACTGCTGAAAATGATAGAAAAGTATACCTCAGGGTCCAAAAAAGATAGGGGTACCGCTCGCGCATCTCATCCTCCCACTCCCAGGTAGACTCTCCTGGAGAATGATGCCTCCATGCGACGCGTACCAAGGGTATCACCTGGTTCCTCAATACCTTCTCTCGGCGATCCAGAATCTCCACAGGCTGTTCTGGATAACTGAGAGTAGGTCCAACCTCTATCTCCGAGTGATCGAGCACATGGCTAGGGTCAGCCACGTACTGTCTCAGCTGTGATACGTGGAATACGTTGTGGACGCCCACTAGTGCAGGTGGCAAGTCTAGCCTGTATGCCACGTCACCGACTCTCCCGCTGATAACGAAAGGGCCGATGAAGTACGGGCTAAGCTTCCCACCTCCACCAAAACGTATCGTACCACGAGTCGGAGATATTCGCAGAAAAACCATATCTCCAACCTAATCACAAGCAAGGTCTCAAGTTACAAAAAATCAAACACGATCAATCAAACAAAACAAAATACAACCTACTTCTAATCCTACTCTAAAACTGTACCTCAAACTCTAGCGGCCTCCGGTGGCTATCGGCCCAGTGCCGATGTCTGTCCTGCACCACGCGAAGTCTATCCCTGATGAGCTTCACCTTCTCGGCTGCGTCAACAACCATCTCTGGTCACAGTAAAGCTCGCTCTCCAACATCATCCCAAGATAAGGGTGTACGACACATACGCCCGTACAGAGCCTCAAACGGTGACATCTCAATGCTGGCCTGAAAACTGTTGTTGTAAGCAAACTCTACCAAATACAGGTGATCCTTCCAGGAACCTCCAAAATCCAGGACGTACGTCCGCAGCATATCCTCCAGGGTCTGAATAGTCCTCTCTGACTGTCCGTCCGTCTGGGGGTGGTATGCAGTACTGAACTTGAGCTGAGTGCCCAAGCTAGTCTGCAGACTCCTCCAGAAATGAAAAGTAAAGCGGCTATCCCGATCTGAGACTATGCTGACGGGAACTCCGTAAATCCTGACTATCTGTCTCATATACAACTCCGCCAGCCTCTATGTAGACGTACCCACCTTGAATGGCAAGAAGTGGGCCGATTTGGTCAACCTGTCAACGATGACCCAAATCGCGTCTTTTCCTCCTGGTGTACGGGGCAATCCTGATACAAAGTCCATGGTAATGTGCTCCCACTTCCACTCTGGAATGGGCAGCGACTGCAATAATCCTCCAGGCCTCTGCCTCTCAGCCTTGACCTGCTGACAGATCAAGCATCTAGCTACGAAGTTGGACACCTCCCTCTTCATCCCGTACCACCAGACATGCTCTCGAAGATCCCTGTACATCTTGTTGGCACCAAGATGTATAGAGTACTGCGATCTGTGAGCCTCCTGCATAATCTGCTCTCTGAGCTCCCCGCTAGGCACACATAACCTGGCATCGTGCCTCAGGGCACCATTCTCTGCAAGTGAGAACTCAATATCCTGCACTCCCATACTGATCTGCTCTCGGATACTCCGCAGAGCCACATCATCAAACTGTGCCGCCTTGATCCTGTCCATCAAGTCCGACTGTATCTGTAGGCCCCATAACTGCATCTGCACTCCGGGCACGATCACCTCAATCCCAAGGCTCTCCAAATCTGCAAGCAGGTGCCGATCTATAGTCAAACACATGGCTGTCGGATACCTACTCAAGGCATCGGCAACCACGTTGGCCTTCCCCGGGTGATACTGGAGCACGATATCAAAGTCCTTCATCAGCTCAAGCCACATGCGCTGCCTCATGTTCAACTCCTTCTGAGTAAACACGTACTTCAAGCTCTTGTGGTCTGTGAAGATCTCCACCCTCTCGCCATACAGATAGTGCTTCCATAACTTCAAAGCAAAAATCACCGCCGCCAGCTCCAGGTCATGGGTAGGGTAGTTCTTCTCATGAGGACGTAATTGCCTGGAAGCATAGGCAATCACCTTCCCATGCTGCTGTAAGACGCAACCCAGCCCCTTCCCTGAAGCATCACTATAAATAGTGAAACCACCTGATCCTGAAGGCAATGTCAGAATCGAAGCTGTCGTAAGCCGCTTCTTCAACTCATCAAAAGCTGCCTGATACTCCTCTGACCAAACATACTCAGTATCCTTCTGGGTCAACCATGTCAACGGCTCTGCAACCCGGGAGAAATCCTGCACGAATCTCCGGTAATACCCTGCCAGCCCCAGGAAACTCCTGATCTCTGCTACTGAAGTCGGCGCTGTCCAAGCCTCAACTGCTACAATCTTCTTGGGGTCAACTGAGATACCATCTCCAGTCACCACATGCCCCAAGAAGTCCACCTGGTCCAAGAAAAACTCACACTTGGAGAGTTTTCCATAAAGCTGCTCCTGCCTGAGAGTCTCTAGCACTATCTGCAGATGCTCCTCGTGCTCCTCCTCAGTCTTGGAATATATCAATATGTCATCAATGAACACCACCACGAACTTATCCAAGTACTGGTAGAACACCTTGTTCATTAGATTCATAAATACTGCTGGTGTATTGGTTAGCCCAAACGGCATAACCAAAAACTCAAACTGCCCGTACCGCGTCCTGAAAGCGGTCTTGGGGATATCCTCCATCCTCACCTTCACCTGGTGATAACCCGACCTCAAATCAATCTTGGAGAACACCCGAGCTCCGCTCAACTGATCAAACAGATCATCGATCCGCGGCAGTGGGTATCTGTTCTTGATTGTCAGGTTGTTGAGTGCCCTGTAGTCGATACACATACGTACCGACCCATCCTTCTTGGGTACGAAGAGTACCGGTGCACCCCAAGGTGAAGAACTCGAGCGAATGAAGCCCTTGTCCTGCAGCTCATCCACTTGCTTCTTCAGCTCCACTAACTCGCTGTTGTTCACTCGATAGACATGCTGGAAGATCGGTTCCGTACCGGAAACCAAGTCTATCGAGAACTCTATATCTCTGTCCGGTGGAAGCCCTGGCAACTCCTCTGGGAAAACGTCCATAAACTCTGCGATCAAGGGATGCGGAGCCACCTGCTCCTCGACTGATGCTCCACAGAAGACTCCGCCGTCCTGCTCTGCCTGCCGTCGGGTGTACTCAAACTCTGGCTCTCCTGGCGCCCCGAACAAAACTCTACCCCGATGGCAATCAATACGGGCGTAGTATCTACTCAGCCAGTCCATACCTAATACAATATCGTAGTTCAGTAATGGCATGACTAGTAGACTCACCCCCAACTCTCGGCCTCCCAATATAACACTCCGCCCTCTGCAAACATCACTCACGAGGATGACCCCACCCTCGGTCGTGATCTTGCAGGTCCTAGGCAATGGTTCAAAAATCAAACTGTGTCTAATAGCATACGATACAGACACAAAGCTGTGGGAAGCCCCGGAATCAAACAATGCGAATGCTGGAAGGGAGTCGAGAAGAACCGAACCTGCTATCAGCTCTCCGATGACCTCAGCATCCTCAGCTGCCATGGCGAAAGCTCGTCCCTGGTGTCCACCCCATGCCTGCTGCTGGTACTGCTGGAACCTCTGCTGCTGGGTCTGCAGGGCTGGTCCCCTCTGCTGGCCTGCTGGAGCCTTGGCTCCACCTCCCTGCTGTCCTCGTCCAAAAGCCCCTGGGCAGTCCCTCAACTGGTGATCTCCAGCACCACAAAGTAGGCACTTGCCTAGCTTCTTCCTGCACTCATGGATCATGTGCCTCGGCTTCTTGCAGAAGGCACAAATGACTAACTGACGAGGTGCCTGCTGTCCTCTCTGCTGCTGGTGCTGCTGCTGAAAGGGTGCACGACCCTGCTGCTGAAACTGTTGCACTGGCCTCTGCTGCTGAAACTGCTGCTGGAAATGAGGCCTCTTGGCCTGCCCCTGACTGCTACTGCCTGACTGAAAGTTGCGACCTCTCTTCTGCCTCAGTCCCAGGTCTTCCTCTGCCGCCATGGCCCCAGAATAAATCTCAGCAAAAGTAGCATTCCGGTCGCTCTTGGTCAGCGACAGAATCTCCCTAGTCAAACCTCGGCGAAACTTCCTCGCCTTGGTCTTGTCGGTCAGATCATCAATAAACCGGGCCAGTCGACAGAACTCCCCGGCATACTCAACAACTGTCTGGTTCCCCTGAACCAGAGCCTCGAACTGTGCCTCGATCCCACCCAAGGCTACATCGGGAAAGAATTGCTCCTTGAACAGCTCCTTGAACTGGGCCCAAGTCTGGCCCTCCACCCCCACTCTGGGATCAGTCTGGTACCATGCACGGGCCAAATCCTGCATCTGGCTGCCCGCTGCCTCAATATGAAGCCGAACTGGTATCTCTGCCAGTCGGAAGATCTCCTCTATGTGCTCAATCCAATCGTCGGCATAGTGAATGCCCTCTGTACCCAAGAACTCCCGAGGATGCATCTTCTGGAAGTCCTGGATATCTCTCTCTCTACGACGGGGCTGCTGCTGGGCCCCCTGACCAGTCACCATCTCAACAGTCGTACGTACTAGCTGGTGCACCTTATCAATCCCCTGTCGGAAATCTGCAGTCTGCCTCTGACTCCGCTGGTGCGAGGACTCCAGAATCCTCTCCACGAAGGAGAAGAGATGAGCAGCATCAACCATCCCCGCAGGCGGAGGCTGCTGCGTGGGAAGGATCTCTGGAAGAACCAAGCTCGGCCTCCCAACTGGTGGAGGTGCTCCTCCAAAGGCTGCCGAGGCACCAACTCCCAAGGGCTGCACTGGCCCTGTGGCAGGGGGAGCTGCCTGCTGCCGGGGTCGAGAGGTGCTAGACCCCTCACCAGCATCTCCCTGTCCAGGACGCTGCGATCGCGTCTCAACCATCCTGGAGACACAGATCAAACAAGAAACAATTACTGAGAATGAGTCGAATTATCAAAGAAGGACAGTTAAAATTCTAAGGAAGACAATATGCAGCAAAGTAGATATACAAAATTTGATAAGGAGTTTTCCTAGTGTGATTGAGTACCTTCAGAAAAAAAAATTACTAATTTCTACTGCAGGCTGCAGCGGTATTCTAGTTCGAACACCACTACATTTCTAATCTAGACCTGCATGGGCCACCACTAAAAACGTGTCACGACCCGCACCCTAGAGTAAGGGCACGAGACGTGGGTACGTCCAGCCTACGCCGCAGTGTCGGCGGTAGAACGTTGTCCTAGGTCACAACATCTAACAACTGAAGTAATAGCAGTTATACTCCCCGAATGGGGGTGACATAACAGAATATAAAACTCAATCACAGCTAAGGTAGAACAGGTAAGATAGATAGATAATGAAAGATAACAATATCCAGAACAGAGAATCACAGAGGTACAAACCAGAGTTTTAAGTGTCTAAAATAAATACATCTCAGAATATCTCAAAGTCTAGTACAATAATCCAAAATAGTAAGACAATCCTAAACTAATGGAGTGTCGTCTACTGCTAATGGATCCTGCTGCTGGTCTGAATCCGGGCACTCATCTAGTGTGGCACCGTAGTAAGTAGGGCAGAGCGCCTCATCCTCGTCCTCTGTAATATTTCAACAGGTCCAGTCAGGACGGGAACGAGCACATATCTCTCAACAGTTCATATCAGGTTAGGAGTATAAATCATTGCAATAGAGTAAAATACAGGAAATGCTGAATGGAAGTACAAGTAAAACAGGAGATATTTGTAACTGGAAATAGATACATGATAGTAAAGACTGTAAGTGACTACGTGATTTAGAGCACAATATGGTTATGTAAACGGCTTGGGGGCACATGAATACAAATAAGGAGCACATGAATACCTACTGGGGATTGTGTCCACATAACAAATTCTACTCACCCCGCCCCAATCAATACACAAGGATCCGTTCAAGTTATGTCATAAGCACATGAATACAGCTAAGATACGTGAACTCATGAAATGAGTAGTACATGAGCACATGATAAGCACATGAGCACATGAAGCACATAGAACATGTAAAAACATGAACTAGTACGAGTACAAGGAGTACCTGATGCACATGATAAAGTACATGAACATGAAATACCCGATGCACCCGTAGAGGGATAACATCTCAGGAAGGGATCCATATAGTACTAATCCGTGAAGATACGTGTCAGCATCAAGTAGAGTAATCTAGAGCATGAATATATCC
Source organism: Iris pallida (assembly GCA_029216955.1). Classification (NCBI taxonomy): domain Eukaryota; kingdom Viridiplantae; phylum Streptophyta; class Magnoliopsida; order Asparagales; family Iridaceae; genus Iris; species Iris pallida. Next base: position 20,411 of record JANAVB010029809.1, read on the forward strand.
AGACAGGTATGAAAAGATCAGAGAATGTACTCGCCTGCTATCTGAAAGTCCGAGATGAAAGTACTGTCCGAGGAGTGGTGTCTGACTCCTATTTAGAACAGTACGAGTCACAATAAGTCCAGAATAGAAATGTAATGTACTACAATGCGTTCTACATGAATCTAGGTCAATCTAGACCAAAGTCAACTTTTGGTCAACTCTGGTCAACCCTAGAAGTCAAACTAGGTCAACCAAGTCTAATCTAGGTCAAACTAGTCTAAACTATGTCTAGCAAGACTATTCTAGGCTTTCTAGACTAATCTAGGCAATACCAAACTATTCTAGGCTTATAATATGACTAACAGGCAAATTCATGCTAAAAATCTACAATTCACCCTAACAATATACAATACCTTAGTCCTAGGGTATTCCATACTCTATGACACATATCACCATTATATATCTAACTAATATATATGTATAGGACTAAAACATCACAAGGCACATTTATATTTGTAACACCCACTTTTCCAAAATAAGGGTAAATTTGAACTTTTGTATTTTAAATCATTAAAATATTTGATTTTAGTCATGACATGATTTTTGGTGATTTTTAGTTATTTTAAAACTATTTGATTGAGTGAAATGTGAATTGGTGTTTGCTAGTGTAACATTAGTCATACATGACCTAGAAGACTAATCATGACCAATGAGACCTAATCATGTGTTTAGGATTTCAATTTCTACTTTTAAGCCAAGGGGTATTTTAGTCATTTTGACACTTTTGTGAAATTGTGAATTATATTAATTAAATATGTGCTAGTTGAATTGTTGAGTCTTGACCTAGAAGTTAGCCTAATCTAGATTGTTAATCATGACCCTAGAGACTAAGTTAGAGGGTTTCATTAAAGTAATTACCTTAATGAAATATCTAGATATTTGTTAAAAGATATTTTGGACTAAAGGTTAAATGGGCTACTTTAATTGTGAGCCCTTAGATTAGCTAGAAATTGTTGGAGGAACCATAGCCCCTCATCCTAAACCCTAACCCTAACCTAATGACAGCATCTTATCCTTTCCCCCACTATAAAACCCCTCTCAAACTTAGGGCTAGCCTCCCTCCTTAGAAAATTTGAATCCAAGAAGAAAGAGGTAATGTTCCAACTTCACAAATTCATAGAAAATCCAAATTAGCTCCTTTTTCCCTCTAGTAAATTCCTATAGGTTCTAAATAGTGATTTCTTGCTGTTGGGATTGAGATTTGACAGGGGGCACACAATTTGAGGAGTTTTGAAGCTTGAAAGGATCTCTACTTTGGTGTATTTTTGGAGCTTGGTGCACCACTAGGTAAAACCTCCTCTAACCTATTAAAAATTCTGTAAAAATCATTTTTAGGATGTCCAAACCCTAGCCAAACTGTAGGACTAGGTTTTCCTGGAATTTCGTGTCATTTCGTGTCCATTCTGGACACGTATCAGTGTTCACTGATAAGTGTTCGATGAAATGCCCCAATGGGCATTTCGTGTGTAATTTAGAAATGTATTTGAATGGAATGTTAGATCTTAACCTCGCTTACACGATTCTATGAGTTGTGTCAAGTTTTTGTGTCGTGTCGAGCCGTGTCGGGCACGTGTACACGCTGTCGTGCACACGCGCGCGCGGGCACTGTGCTTGCCCTGCTCATCGGGGGACACAGCGCCCTGGACACGACTCCCCGACACGTGAGACTTGACACACGTGATGGGGCAACTTCTGTCACCCCGTGTGCCAAGTGGCACGAGCCCACGTGGCGTGTCTGACACGCACGAGCTCGTGCATGTGGCTTGGCCTGTGCAGTCCTTCACTATTTTTGTGCACTGACACGCACGTTTTGTGTCCAGTACACGTGACTTGGACACAGGACAGGGTGTCCATTGGATAGCCCTAGTCTAGGTCAACCTTGGGACACGAGCACGAGGGTTGTGTCGTGTCGTGTCGTGCACTGTGTTGGTGTGAACACGTGCACGAGGCAGTGTTGGTTCTGTGCACAGTGTGTAGGCTGATTGTGTGGCTTTTGATTCTGGACACGTTTGTGTCCACTTTTGTGGACACAAACCATTTGTATAGCATGCATACATTGTGTTTTAACATTACCAACCTTTTAATTCCTATTTTTAAACAATTTTCATAATGAAATCTTCATTTCCCTGTTTAGTTAAAACTGTGTATCAGTCCCTATTCTAGGTTCTGTCCAGTTTTGTAAAACTGAGTTTTGGACTCCAATTAACCCATTAAATGCTATTGTTTGCACGTAATTTAACCCTTTACCTGTTCTCCTACATGATCCCTACTTGTATGCAAATTCTGGACTGAATTGGTGTGGTGTAGGTTCAGGAATCTGGAATTACAACTTGAGACTGATTTTGGGAGACTCTTTGTTAACTTCAAACTGATTAGAACTTGCAATAGGGTCTGTTATGGGTTTGTTTTAACTGTTAACTGTTGTTTTACTGAATGAGTTTAACTTCCAGTTCTTTGAACCATGTTGACAGTGTCAATTGATTTCCTTTTCATTTTACAACTTTGTTTAGTTCTCATAAAACTGATTTTTGGGTGTATTATGTAATGAGAGATAACTAAGTTTACATTATTTAGATTCAAAGTTCATCATTAAACTGTTGTGAACTGAATGATTTTCCACATAAAACTGATTCTCTTTTTCCTGTGAGCTATTCATTGTAAACTGTCATTCAAAAACTGTGAATGAAGCTTGAACCTGAGATTGAAGTTATTATTAACTGTTTTGTGAATCCTTGAACCATTTTTTCACATTGTCAATTGATTTCCTATCCATTTTACAGTTTTGTTTAATTCTCATTAAACTGTTATGAAAATCTGAGCACTACACATTGCTTCACTAGCTTGAACACCCCCTTGACTGTCACACACACACTCTTGTGATAGCTAACACACCCACACACTCTAGCACTCTCTTGCACACACCTATGACACTTATCACTCACTGTTTTCAGGCCTAACACTCTTATTCACACACACATCACTTTTGCCTTGTACTTGAGTGCCCTCTCTCTCTATTTTCCTATGTATATGTATATATTATGTGAATTGTAATATATAAGTTCCAATAGATATTGTGTGTGTTTTATATATATATAGATATATGTATAGTGTATGAGTGATATTGTGTAGTGGCTATAGGTTAGGTATTCCAAGTTACATTGTAGCCTAGACAATGTGTGTATTGTTAGACATGGATAATATCTTGTGTAGATTTATGTTATAAGTTGGGTTAGGCATGTTATTGCCTAGAAACCTAGATATGACTTGTTAGACCTAGAATAGACCAAATTAGACTAGTTTGACCTAGGTTGACTTGGTTAACCTAGTTTGACTTCTAGGGTTGACCAGAGTTGACCAAGAGTTGACTTTGGTCTAAATTGACCTAGAATCATGTAGAATGCATAATAGGATTTCATTATATCATTTTAGACTTGTTATGACTTGTGCTGTTCTGATTAGGAGCCAGACACCTCTCCTTGGACAGTACATTTGCTTCAGACATTCAGATACGAGGCGAGTACATTCTCTGATCGTTTCATACTTGTCACGATTTATATTCTCGCTTTAGATTACTGTTACTTGATGCTGTCACGTTATCATCACGGATTAGTACTATACGGATCTCTTCTTGGGATGTTATCCCCCTTAGCGGGAGCATCGGATACTTTATGACATGTGTTTCATGTACATCATGTATTCTTCGCTTCTGCGTTATTCATGTACACTCATGTTCTCTCATGTTCTTACATGTACGTTCATGTACTCTCATGTTCTTTCATGTACGCTCATGTTTTCACATGTGTTTCCTGTATAACCAAAACATCATGTACGTAACGTAACTTGGCTAGATCCTTGTGTATTAATTGTGGGTAGGGGTGAGTATAAATGGTCATGTGATTTACCCATCATGTTCACTCTGTTACTTTTCATGTTTTATCATGTTCGTATCAGTCTTATGGGCTGATGTCCCACATGTTCACTCATGTACATCATGTTCAACCTAAGCCAATTACATGCCATCTCGTACTCTAAATCACTAGTCACTTACTGTTCTTACTTATCATGTATATATTTCCAGTTATCAAATATCTCTCCTGTTTCATGTACATCTTCTTACAGCATTTTATGTATCTTACTCTATTGCCTGCTTTATATTTCCTGCCTTGATATGAACTGCATGAGATGTACTGTGCTCGCTCCTGTCCTGACTGGACCTGTTGAAAATATTACAGAGGATGAGGATGAGGCTCTTTACACCACCTATTACGGAGCAGGCTTAGACGACACCTGCGACCTGGCTCCTCTGGAGGACCTAGCTGCAGTTCAGGATACTACTCCCATAGTCTAGGCTAGTCAGCTAGGCTTTATCTTTCTTTTTAGCATTGTTTTTGGCTTTCAGTTGTTGTTTTGAGATGTATATATTCTTTCATGTTCTGTAGTTGAGACTTGTACTTGGAATGTTTTCTGAGATGTTATCTTAGACACTAGACTCTTCTGATTATCTGTACTTCACTTTTGAGTTCTATATCATATCGTACTTTTCTTCCTTAGTTGTGATTGAGTATAAACTGCCTGGTATTATATATTGTTAGATGTTGTGACCTAGGACAGCGTTCTACCGTCGATACTGCGGCGTAGGCTGGACGTACCCACTTCTCGTGCCCTTACTCTAGGGTGCGGGTCGTGACACGTTTTTAGTGGTGGCCCATGCAGGTCGAGTTTATGTAGTGGTATTCGAACTAGAGTATCACTACAGCCTGCAGTAGGAGTAGAATATTTTGGGGTACTCAATCACAGTTAGAATTCCTTGAGAGATTCCTGGGATGTCCCTTGAGAATCTCATTCTGAACTTCAAATTTGAAATCCTTTTCTCATGTTTTGATTTACCCTTACTCCTTTATATTTGAATCTGATTTTGATGGATCGTTGTTGATTTGATTTTTTTTTATCGAGATGAATTTTATGATCCGACTTACGATATCTTCTGATAACATATGTTGACGGAAATAACAGGGATGGTAAAACGTCTACTTTATTATGGAACCTAGAGTTTACCGCAGCTATATTAGCCGGCGTGGCAAGAACATAGGGACCTGACTTCGGATGTACATATCTTGATCATGAGATTGGAAATTCTCGCAGCTATACTAGTCGGCATAGCGAGGATTCCAGACGACTTGATCATAGAGATGCATACCCCAGTTATGGACTCTACCGTTCATTGCAGCCTTGCTTACTAGCGTGGCGAGGATTCTGAGTATCATGATTCTGGACAGACGCATGTGATTATCAGATTATATCTTGAAGGTTTTTAAAGTATCACCTCTTTCATTTCTCTTCTGTAAAAAAAAATGTGTTTTCCATCATCAAATAACTTAGGAGTAGGGATAACTTTAGTTGACTAGTCTAATTCCTTGTAGAAATTCATTAGTTATAACTCTTTCTTAGTATGATGATTTGATGAGTTGTGATTAGGCCTTTATCTTAGGAATGATAGTATAGCCCTGGCTTTAGAGTAGGGACCCTTGTAGCTGGTTCTCTGTTGTTTATATTTACCAGTTTTTATATAGAATAATAGACTGCATTACAGCCTTGATGATTTGTTGTTTCTGTAATTTTTCCAGTTTAGCACCCCAGATTGCTTGTATGTTTGATACCCTATGACCGTTTTGGTTTAGCTTGACTAGTATACCTAGATGGGACCTTCAACTGCCATCGTATGCCATGACCCTGTATGTCATTCTTTAAATTGTATGATTTAGGTAAGTTCTGAGACTATGATTGTTGGGGACGAGACTCTAGAAGAAGTACGACCATCTTAATTTCGAGGACGAAATTCTTTTAAGGGGGGTAGACTTGTAACACCCACTTTTCCAAAATAAGGGTAAATTTGAACTTTTGTATTTTAAATCATTAAAATATTTGATTTTAGTCATGACATGATTTTTGGTGATTTTTAGTTATTTTAAAACTATTTGATTGAGTGAAATGTGAATTGGTGTTTGCTAGTGTAACATTAGTCATACATGACCTAGAAGACTAATCATGACCAATGAGACCTAATCATGTGTTTAGGATTTCAATTTCTACTTTTAAGCCAAGGGGTATTTTAGTCATTTTGACACTTTTGTGAAATTGTGAATTATATTAATTAAATATGTGCTAGTTGAATTGTTGAGTCTTGACCTAGAAGTTAGCCTAATCTAGATTGTTAATCATGACCCTAGAGACTAAGTTAGAGGGTTTCATTAAAGTAATTACCTTAATGAAATATCTAGATATTTGTTAAAAGATATTTTGGACTAAAGGTTAAATGGGCTACTTTAATTGTGAGCCCTTAGATTAGCTAGAAATTGTTGGAGGAACCATAGCCCCTCATCCTAAACCCTAACCCTAACCTAATGACAGCCATCTTATCCTTTCCCCCACTATAAAACCCCTCTCAAACTTAGGGCTAGCCTCCCTCCTTAGAAAATTTGAATCCAAGAAGAAAGAGGTAATGTTCCAACTTCACAAATTCATAGAAAATCCAAATTAGCTCCTTTTTCCCTCTAGTAAATTCCTATAGGTTCTAAATAGTGATTTCTTGCTGTTGGGATTGAGATTTGACAGGGGGCACACAATTTGAGGAGTTTTGAAGCTTGAAAGGATCTCTACTTTGGTGTATTTTTGGAGCTTGGTGCACCACTAGGTAAAACCTCCTCTAACCTATTAAAAATTCTGTAAAAATCATTTTTAGGATGTCCAAACCCTAGCCAAACTGTAGGACTAGGTTTTCCTGGAATTTCGTGTCATTTCGTGTCCATTCTGGACACGTATCAGTGTTCACTGATAAGTGTTCGATGAAATGCCCCAATGGGCATTTCGTGTGTAATTTAGAAATGTATTTGAATGGAATGTTAGATCTTAACCTCGCTTACACGATTCTATGAGTTGTGTCAAGTTTTTGTGTCGTGTCGAGCCGTGTCGGGCACGTGTACACGCTGTCGTGCACACGCGCGCGCGGGCACTGTGCTTGCCCTGCTCATCGGGGGACACAGCGCCCTGGACACGACTCCCCGACACGTGAGACTTGACACACGTGATGGGGCAACTTCTGTCACCCCGTGTGCCAAGTGGCACGAGCCCACGTGGCGTGTCTGACACGCACGAGCTCGTGCATGGGGCTTGGCCTGTGCAGTCCTTCACTATTTTTGTGCACTGACACGCACGTTTTGTGTCCAGTACACGTGACTTGGACACAGGACAGGGTGTCCATTGGATAGCCCTAGTCTAGGTCAACCTTGGGACACGAGCACGAGGGTTGTGTCGTGTCGTGTCGTGCACTGTGTTGGTGTGAACACGTGCACGAGGCAGTGTTGGTTCTGTGCACAGTGTGTAGGCTGATTGTGTGGCTTTTGATTCTGGACACGTTTGTGTCCACTTTTGTGGACACATACCATTTGTATAGCATGCATACATTGTGTTTTAACATTACCAACCTTTTAATTCCTATTTTTAAACAATTTTCATAATGAAATCTTCATTTCCCTGTTTAGTTAAAACTGTGTATCAGTCCCTATTCTAGGTTCTGTCCAGTTTTGTAAAACTGAGTTTTGGACTCCAATTAACCCATTAAATGCTATTGTTTGCACGTAATTTAACCCTTTACCTGTTCTCCTACATGATCCCTACTTGTATGCAAATTCTGGACTGAATTGGTGTGGTGTAGGTTCAGGAATCTGGAATTACAACTTGAGACTGATTTTGGGAGACTCTTTGTTAACTTCAAACTGATTAGAACTTGCAATAGGGTCTGTTATGGGTTTGTTTTAACTGTTAACTGTTGTTTTACTGAATGAGTTTAACTTCCAGTTCTTTGAACCATGTTGACAGTGTCAATTGATTTCCTTTTCATTTTACAACTTTGTTTAGTTCTCATAAAACTGATTTTTGGGTGTATTATGTAATGAGAGATAACTAAGTTTACATTATTTAGATTCAAAGTTCATCATTAAACTGTTGTGAACTGAATGATTTTCCACATAAAACTGATTCTCTTTTTCCTTTCATTGTAAACTGTCATTCAAAAACTGTGAATGAAGCTTGAACCTGAGATTGAAGTTATTATTAACTGTTTTGTGAATCCTTGAACCATTTTTTCACATTGTCAATTGATTTCCTATCCATTTTACAGTTTTGTTTAATTCTCATTAAACTGTTATGAAAATCTGAGCACTACACATTGCTTCACTAGCTTGAACACCCCCTTGACTGTCACACACACACTCTTGTGATAGCTAACACACCCACACACTCTAGCACTCTCTTGCACACACCTATGACACTTATCACTCACTGTTTTCAGGCCTAACACTCTTATTCACACACACATCACTTTTGCCTTGTACTTGAGTGCCCTCTCTCTCTATTTTCCTATGTATATGTATATATTATGTGAATTGTAATATATAAGTTCCAATAGATATTGTGTGTGTTTTATATATATATAGATATATGTATAGTGTATGAGTGATATTGTGTAGTGGCTATAGGTTAGGTATTCCATACATTGTAGCCTAGACAATGTGTGTATTGTTAGACATGGATAATATCTTGTGTAGATTTATGTTATAAGTTGGGTTAGGCATGTTATTGCCTAGAAACCTAGATATGACTTGTTAGACCTAGAATAGACCAAATTAGACTAGTTTGACCTAGGTTGACTTGGTTAACCTAGTTTGACTTCTAGGGTTGACCAGAGTTGACCAAGAGTTGACTTTGGTCTAAATTGACCTAGAATCATGTAGAATGCATAATAGGATTTCATTATATCATTTTAGACTTGTTATGACTTGTGCTGTTCTGATTAGGAGCCAGACACCTCTCCTTGGACAGTACATTTGCTTCAGACATTCAGATACGAGGCGAGTACATTCTCTGATCGTTTCATACTTGTCACGATTTATATTCTCGCTTTAGATTACTGTTACTTGATGCTGTCACGTTATCATCACGGATTAGTACTATACGGATCTCTTCTTGGGATGTTATCCCCCTTAGCGGGAGCATCGGATACTTTATGACATGTGTTTCATGTACATCATGTATTCTTCGCTTCTGCGTTATTCATGTACACTCATGTTCTCTCATGTTCTTACATGTACGTTCATGTACTCTCATGTTCTTTCATGTACGCTCATGTTTCCACATGTGTTTCCTGTATAACCAAAACATCATGTACGTAACGTAACTTGCTAGATCCTTGTGTATTAATTGTGGGTAGGGGTGAGTATAAATGGTCATGTGATTTACCCATCATGTTCACTCTGTTACTTTTCATGTTTTATCATGTTCGCATCAGTCTTATGGGCTGATGTCCCACATGTTCACTCATGTACATCATGTTCAACCTAAGCCAATTACATGCCATCTCGTACTCTAAATCACTAGTCACTTACTGTTCTTACTTATCATGTATATATTTCCAGTTATCAAATATCTCTCCTGTTTCATGTACATCTTCTTACAGCATTTTATGTATCTTACTCTATTGCCTGCTTTATATTTCCTGCCTTGATATGAACTGCATGAGATGTACTGTGCTCGCTCCTGTCCTGACTGGACCTGTTGAAAATATTACAGAGGATGAGGATGAGGCTCTTTACACCACCTATTACGGAGCAGGCTTAGACGACACCTGCGACCTGGCTCCTCTGGAGGACCAGCTGCAGTTCAGGATACTACTCCCATAGTCTAGGCTAGTCAGCTAGGCTTTATCTTTCTTTTTAGCATTGTTTTTGGCTTTCAGTTGTTGTTTTGAGATGTATATATTCTTTCATGTTCTGTAGTTGAGACTTGTACTTGGAATGTTTTCTGAGATGTTATCTTAGACACTAGACTCTTCTGATTATCTGTACTTCACTTTTGAGTTCTATATCATATCGTACTTTTCTTCCTTAGTTGTGATTGAGTATAAACTGCCTGGTATTATATATTGTTAGATGTTGTGACCTAGGACAGCGTTCTACCGCCGATACTGCGGCGTAGGCTGGACGTACCCACTTCTCATGCCCTTACTCTAGGGTGCGGGTCGTGACAATATTATATATACCCATGTACAAAACACATTCCTATATGTAGGAACCCACACATATTTATATAAAAAGAGTAAAGGGGAAACACAAGTGGGTGTGTGTGCCATGAGTGAATACATGAGAGTGTCAAGAGTGATTGTCAAGGACAGTGAACAGTTTACTGTGGGTGTGTGCAATGGCATGTGAGTGTGATATATAAATGTTAGTGTATGTGTGGGGAATTACATGTGAGTGTAGGCTTGTGTGTGTGAGTGGCTAGAGGAACAACAGTGAAGGGGTGGTGTGGTGCATGAAAAACAGTGTGAGACAAGGCAATCAGTGAGGAACTCATGATAACACATAATCCTATTCTCAGATTATACCTTAACATTGAAACACAACAGTCAAAAAAAAAAAACTGGAAGCAATCAATTCAGTAATGAACTACCTCATTCTCAGTTTTTAAAACACCATACCAACTTACATAATTCAGATTCCTGAACACCCCCTCCCCCCATATCATAACAGTTTAAATAGATAACTTAGTGATTTACACTAGTAAACAAAAGGAAGCTCATTTCAGTCAACACAGTAATTCTCAGGAAACTGAACTTCAACTCAGTTTTGCATTGAACATACATCAATCTCTGTCCTAATACATTAACTTCAGATTTCAGTTTGAATACATTCACAGGCTTTACAAAGCATGAACTCAGATTTTTAAACTTCATTCTCAGTTTTCAATGACAGTAAACCAAATGAATAGCCCACAGGAAAACTCAGTTTTTGTATCCAAACCACATCCATTTCAATCCAAACTCCACATACAACTAGGTAATACATAGATGAACATGTTAGGGACTTAATTATATGTAAATAGCAGTGTTAAATAGGTAGAAAATGATGACAAAGTTCATTCTGAAAATCTGGACAGAAAAGTAAACTTGGGACTGATACTAAGTTTTAGGAATAGGGAAAATAGAGAATCTTTATTGAAATTTATATTAAAACCCAAAAACTTGGTTGGTAATGTTAAAACATAAAGTATACATGCTCTGTGATTTGTTTGTGTCCACAGAAGTGGACACAAACGTGTCCATTCACAAAAACCTAAAATCAGTAAAACAAAGGCACAGTGACAGCCAAGCGTCGTGCACGTGTTCGTGTCGATCGTGTGCACGACACACAGCGACACGACTCACGAGAATTGGTCTACGTGTTCACCTAGACTAGGGCTATCGACTGGACACCCTGAATCGTGTCCAAGTCGCGTGTGCACGACACGACATGCACGTATCAGTGCTCAAACCAGCGGAAAAACCGCACAGGCAAAAACTCGTGTACGAGCTCGTGCGTGTCCGACACGCCATGTGGGCCTGTGCAACTTGACACATGGGGTAACAGATGTTGCTCCATGATGTGTGTCAAGTTTCACGCATCGTGGACGCGTGTCCGTGTCGAAAATGGCCCCACACAGCAGGGCACGCACAGTCCCCGCGCGTGCGTATGCACGACCGAGTGTACACGTGTCCGTGCAGCCTAGACACGACACTAAGACACGACACCAACTACAAAAATGTGTAAGCGAGACCCAATCATAAATTCCTATTCAAACAAAACACCAAAAACCACACGAAATGCCCATTGGGGCATTTCATCAAACACTAAGCAGCACACACTGATACGTGTCCAGAATGGACACGAAACGACACGAAAATTTAGGAAACTCTATTCCTACAGTTTGGCTAGGGTTAGGGCAACCTAGAAATGATTTTTACAGAAATTTAGAGGTATTACAAAGGATTATACCTATAGGTGTACCAAGCTCCAAAAAGCTCCAAAGAGGAGGATCTCTCAAAGCACCAAAAGCTCCCCAAATTGATTGCTCCCTGTCAAAACTTATTTCCAACAGCAAGAGCACAAGATTTAGAGCCTATAGGAATTTGTTTGAAGGAAAAAGGACTTAATTTGGATTTAATATGAATTTATGAAGATGGAACTTACCTCTTTCTAAAAACTTGATAAACCCTAAGAGAGAGGCTGGCCCTAATCCCTAGGAGAGTATTTATAGAGGGGGGGCTATCATGTGGCTGGCCATAGGGTTTAGATCTAGGGTTTTGGCTAGTTGGTTGAGTCCTAATTAGTTTAAGTCATGATTTGACTTGTGACTTCACAAGCCAATCTTAGGCCAAACTAGCTCCTAATTACCCCAAACCAATTCTAATGAACTTGAAATGAATAACTTAGGTCACACTAGAGTTTCTTAACCTAACCTGGATGTCTTGACCTAGGTTAGCCAATAGGACAGTCTCCTAGTCAACATGAGTCAATGTCAACTATAGGGTCAAAAACAAATCTACCAAAAATCACCAAAAATCACTAAAATCATATTAAATATATTTAATAATAAAAATCCCAAAATAATTCTAAAATTTGAAAATGACCAAAATACCCTCAAGCTAGAAAAGTGGCAGTGACAACTTGATTTACGGTTAACTTTAAGTTGGACATCTCGAGATTTTTTTAGAGTTTAAATTATGATTTTGTAGATGACTAGAGAGACGAAAGTTTAGAAGGGAAAGAACATGAGGTTTTAAAATTTGTGCTACGAGTTATAAGTTTATTTAAATTTTGAAGAGATGAAAAAAAATTAAATTTTTGGAAGATCTCGACTTTGAAGGAAAAATTCAAATTTCCAATTTTGTCCTATGACCTATGATTTATAGAGTTATTTAAATTTCGAGTTTAAGGCCTTTTTATGGATATTTAAATTTTGGTAAAAAGTATGTTCATTTTGCGATATACAAGGACTATTTCGAGATTGATTAGAGATTTCAATTAAATTTGACAGTCTAAGATAATTGGTAATTGTGGCGGCGTATCTTGAAAATTTTATTGAGAAACTTCGAGGAACTTGAAATTTAGATTAGATTATATTGGTAGAGGACCAAGAAGCAAGAAAGGCCACCCTAGTGAGATAGAAGTATTCTACATTAGATTGTCATGCCACCTATGATTATGATATTGCATATACACAAGTATAGTTAGTCATCGACCAAACCGATAAACATATCGTTTGACCCACTCGCCTTTCCCTCAAATCTATTATTCGTGACCATCTAATTGTTTGAACTTATAAATGATTGGAATCATTCCTTTGACCATACCCTTATCTATGAGATTTTTTTCTTCTAGAAACTGTACTCCAAATTTATTTTACCTTGATTTGTTAGAATCTAAGATCTTTATTTCATGCTTTAGCTCGGTCATTTATTTTGTTCGTTGATCATTATCTCATGAACTCCCACTTTCTATTTTAAATTATTTTGTGTCCCTTACCGTGACTTTGATATTTGGAGCACAACAATAGACTTTTCCTTCCCACAAATTTTACAAGCAAGACCTACACGATCCCACCTTCATGTAGGTATATCACGTGCCACTAGAACACGTCTCCTTGTACTCTAATTTCATATTGCGACTTTCGAGTCAAAAAGACTGGACTCAAATCCCTACCGTGAAACCAATATACTTTAAACTATAGATGAGGCTCGACCTCGACTCAATTCTTCCCACCCGATGTGTAAAGTTTGACTTGTGCTTTACCTTGATTGCTTGACCCATTGACCCCTTTACACTACTAGTTTAACTCTTGTAAGTTGGGTAAAATACCTCCCGACCTAACCAACCTTTTGTGGACCATATTGATAAGTTCATGGGACTATAACAACCAAGCCGACTGCCTAGGCCCAAATTTTGGACGGAACTTAGATTTTATAAAATCATGGACTAATTGATTTCTTTCATCATTACCCTTTACATATTATTTTAATAACCTATGATGCTAAAATAGCTTAGTTTTGCAAGCGTATTCTTTATCAAGCTTGATCATGACGTATGTTTTATTGGGTCGCTCCCACTAACATACTGTCTAATCAGAACCGGTGCATGATGGTCTGATCAACCTAGTGCACTTGGTTCGCTCTTTGTATATTATTCTACGTGGATGGAACATAATTAAACTCGGCCTTAGAATCCCATCCACGACTGCCTTGACAATTCTTTTGAAATTATTCGGTCGTCTTTGCACCACGTATTGCATTCGATAATATCGTCTTTTGAACTCCCTATTGCTTTCGCCTTCACCTATTTTAGAGGGACGAAGGCGTTATACTAGAACTTCCTCTAGCCATCCTATCGATTACGACCACAGTATTATTTTCCTATGATCTAGATCGCAATTTCTTACGGCATAATTTTGTTACAGATTATTCTTCATCGATACCCTTGCGTCTTCTCATGTCACGACCCGATCCCAATTTCTTGGGTCGACTCGGATCATGCCCAGCCTGCACCGTTGTTGAGACGGCGGCAGTAAGCTGTGTTCCATATGCAGGTACAATCAACAACATTTAAAACTATAATTGCCACAACATTTAATTAAACGATAATATAAACTTGTCCATTACAAAGCTTTTCCACAACTTTAACATAACATTTATTTTATTTAAAAGATAAATTAAAACTTCAACTAAGCAGAAGTGTCATCATCATCTCCATGGACCTCGTCTGGGAGCACAGCAGGGTACAGCTCCGGGTCGTAGTAACTACTAATCAGTAGCTCTGAGTCATCAATAGAACCTATTGGGTGTGGGAGATCCAGTCAGGAAAGGAGCAAGTACAATTATGAAAAATTAACAATTTGCATAATGAATAGAAACTTGCAATATTAAATAATTTTGAAACAATGATTTCCAACTATAAAACAATTGTGATTTGAGTAAGCAGTATCTATGACCGGTTTAGGATGATTCAATTGTATCCTATTGATACGGTCCGGCCTAACCCCGTGTGAAGAGGGGCAAGCTCGCACATTCATTAACTATTTGGCTTTGATCTTAGATAACTACGCTACTTCCCATTATCCCGATGCAATGATTCAATATTACTCTAGGAGAGAGTACGTGTAACAGTTGTGTATTTAACATGCAAAATTTCTAAAATTAATTAAACTGTAATTAACCACAATCGTACTTGCCTTGATTAAAACTGGACTTCGATGGTGGTTCCGAAAAGATGCTAGTTACGCCTTCGTAATCCTACAAATGGAGCATCTATATTTATCAAACTGTTTCAAACCAACTAAGTGTGCTTAATTACAATCTCTATTATCTTTCCTAATAAATTTTATTACAATTATCAATTGGTTTACTATTTACAAGAAAACATCAACATAAAACTTTTCTTTTTGGAAAAATTGCAATTTATCATTAAAACTTGCATTTTGTACATAAAATTAATATTTATTTAATAAGTGAGAAAAATCACTAATTAATCAACTAAATATATATATATTTATTATCTATAGTTATTCTAACATTTGCATTATACTAATACATCCAGAAAATAATAAAATAAAATCTAATTATTACATTCTTCCAGCACGAATAAGTAATTGGGCTTATGCCCTTACAACCCGATTTACATGAATTTAAATAAGACGAAAAATGGTTAGCCTCAAAATTAAATAACTATAAAACTACAATTTCTAATTTAAATTATAAAAACATTGTGAGTCTCAGACTCTGGTCCAGTCTTCTCGTTTAGCTACTCTGCCTCAACGTCCGGTCGAACCGGTGCGTTTGCATTTCGCTGGGGCCCAGTGACCGTTAGGTCGTCGCCCAAAATATTATATTTTTATTTCAAAAAATCATTTAAAAATCATTTCTATTAATTTGCAAAATTTTCAGCAGCATCTCCTCTATTTTTGGTCAACCCAAAAACTGGGAATGCACCGTAAAAACCTGCAAAATAACTCCAAAAACTCCAATTTTTTATTTACCACAGAAATAGTATTTTTTTTCCAGAGCTAAATCCAGCATTCACGCAATTTCTGAAACCCATTTCGGAAATTCCGAAGTTACTGGAAAATTCCCTCAGCACCTTAATCCCATAAAAAAAAACCATTCTCAAATTTTAACCAATTGTCCCATAACCAACAGAACCATAAACTTAAGACTAACAGAACCTTTAGAACCATTAGAATCAAACCACAAAATCAAAAATATAAATTCCGAATCATGTCGCAAATTCTCGGAAAACTAAGAATGCCGAACACTTTAGAAAAGGGTTCTCGAACATCCCTAGAATTTCCAAAACATAGAACTAATGTTCTGTCTAAAAAAATCCAGAATTTACAATCAGCGATAAAAATGATTTTCCCATAGATTTCGGAAAAATCGATATAGTAACGTAGTTTCTACGTTACCGAAATCAAATTCCAGAAGGAATTTGTAGGACCAGATTTCATCATTGACTACGAATAATATAGGAAAATTATAGGATTAGAGGTTACCCAAACGTCAACGTGGAACCGAAATGAAACCCGAAACGGAACGTCACTGTTTCGGAAACGAAACCCGAAGAGAAATCGTCCAGCAGCGAACCGAAGCGCTCAAGTGGACAGGGGCGGCCACCGGGGCAAACACCGGCGGTCAGCGGGTCGCCGGAGGGTCGGGCGCCGGCCAGGGAGCGGCGGCGGAAAAGGGGGGCGGCCTGGGGTCGATCGGCCCTGTACAGCGCGGGCTCCGGTAGGGGTGCTCGGCTCGGGTTCGCCGGGATTTGGGAATTAGGGCACAGACTTGGAGTAATTTATGATGGAGAAGGATGGATGAGGGTAGTTTATATAGGAGAGGAGAAATGGGGGTTACCGGAGTGAGAACTCGAAGGGCCATGTCGACGGTTACGGAATGCTCGGTCGCATACGTTGGAGAGAAGAAGAGACTCCATCGTTGGTTAAATGAAACCAACTCATGGTTAGGACAAAAAGAGAAGAATACATTAAATACCAAATAAATGGTGCACCTACACTTACTGATGATACCAAAATAATGTCCATTTCTATATTAATCTCCAATTATGGGTTTTTAAGCCCAACTAAAAAAAGCCCAACTAAAACTTTTAGCCCAAATATTAGTATTAACCCATTGTTATAAAAAATCTATTTAATTTTTTAAAAAAAACATTTTTTTAACCAATAAATTATTTCTTTTTAGACAAAAATCAATTTTAAACAAAATTTCTAAAAATTAACTAATTTCATGAAAACATTTTTATTAATAAAATTTCTAAACATTAATTATTAGAAAACTTTTGATACAGGGTTTCACAAGCTTCCCTCCTTGACAAATTTCGTCCTCGAAATTTAAAGAGTTAGATTGAGAAAAATTACCTCAGGTCTCAAACAAGTACGGGTACTTCTCCCGCATCTCATCCTCTCGCTCCCAGGTAGATTCGCCTGGGGAATCATGCCTCCACATCACTCGAACTATGGGAGTCACTGTGGTTCTGGTCTTCTTCTCGCCTCGGTCCAAGATTGCCACTGGCTTCTCTGGTATAGTGAGGCTCGGTCCGATCTCCAACTCTGAATGGTCCAAGACGTGGTTCTCATCAGGTACATACTCTCTGAGCTGTGAGACGTGGAAGACGTTGTGCACGCCCTCTAGATTAGCTGGTAGAGCTAACCTATGTGCCACTTCTCCAATCCGGCTCAGAACATCGAACGGACCAATGTACCTGGGACTCAGCTTCCCAGCTCTGCCAAATCTGATTGTACCTCTGGTAGGAGAAATCTTCACGAAGACCTTATCTCCTTCTTCAAATGCTAGTGGTCGACGACTGCTGTCTGTCCAGTGCTTCTGTCTGTCTTGAGCAATCCTGAGCTTGTCTCTGATAACTTACCTTCTCTGCTGCGTCGGTCACCATCTCTGGACCCAGCAGTACTCTTTCTCCTACGTCGTCCCATGCCAATGGTGTACGGCAACGACGTCCATAAAGAGCTTCAAATGGGGTCATACCAATACTGGCTTGGTAGCTGTTATTGTAAGAAAACTCTACCAAGTGCAAATGGTCTTCCCACGATCCTCCAAACTCCAAGACACAAGCTCGCAGCATATCTTCAAGTGTCTGAATTGTCCTCTCGATTGCCCATCTGTATGGGGATGATAAGCTGTGCTGAACTTCAACTGTGTCCCTAGGCTGTCATGCAAACTCTTCCAAAAATGTGAGGTAAAACGAGTGTCTCGGTCAGAAACAATGCTTACCGGTACGCCATGAATCCGGTAGATATGCCGCATGTACAATGCTGCCAACTTCTCAGTGGATAAACCAACTTTGAAGGGGATAAAGTGAGCTGACTTGGTTAGTCGGTCCACTATTACCCAGATGGCATCCTTCCCTCCTTGGGAATGAGGCAGTCCTGACACGAAATCCATCGTGATGTGCTCCCACTTCCACTCTAGAATGTCCAGTGGTTGTAGAAGTCCGCAGGTCTTTGTCTACTAGCCTTCACTTGTTGACAAATCAAGCATCTAGCGACATACCTGGTGACATCCTTCTTCATTCCACTCCACCAGAATAGTGCGCATATCCCGATACATCTTATTGGCTCCAGGATGTATGGAATATTGAGACTGATGCGCTTCCTTCATCAACTCGTTCCTCAGTTCGCCAGACGGTACACAAAGCCTCGTACCATTCTTCAGAGCTCCATCACTGGCGATTGAGAAACCCCAGTGTTCCTGTTAACACTTGATCTCTCAGTTTGCAAAGTGCCTCATCTTGAAACTGCATCTCCTTGATCTTGTCCATCAGGTCGAGCTCACTTGCAACTTCATCAACATAGAATCTGAATCCCGCTTCTTCTGTCCAGGCAGTAAATCTCCAATCCAAGCTTCTCTATGTCCTCCAGCAGGTGCCTCTCCTTGGTTAAGAACATCGCCACTGGGTATCGACTAAGTGCATCAGCGACCACATTAGCCTTACCCGGGTGGTATTGCAGGTCGATGTCGAAGTCCTTCATTAACTCCAGCCATCGCCTTTGCCTCATGTTCAACTCTTTCTGAGTGAAAACATACTTCAGACTTTTATGATCTGTGTATATTTCCACTCTCTCTCCATAGATAATGCTTCCAAAGCTTCAACGCAAAGATGACTGCAGCAAGCTCCAGATCATGAGTGGGATAGTTCTTCTCATGAGTCCGTAATTGCCTAGATGCATAAGCAATCACTTTCCCATGTTGTTGAAGAACGCAACCCAGTCCTTTGCCTGAGGTGTCACTAAATTGTGAAACCACCGGATCCTGCGGGTAGCGCAAGGATTGGTGCAGTAGTGAGCCTCTTCTTCAACTCCTCGAACGCTGCTTGGCAGTCCTCCGTCCAAATGAATTCCTCATTCTTCCGAGTCAGCTTCGTCATTGGTTCAGCAATTCTAGCAAAATCCTTCACGAACTTCCGATAGTAGCCCGCCAAGCCCAAGAAACTTCTGATGTCAGCAACTGAGCTTGGGGTAGGCCACTTCTCCACAGCAGCTATCTTCTTAGGATCCACAGAAATTCCTTCTCCTGTGACAACATGGCCAAGAAAATCTACTTTGTCTAGAAAGAATTCACACTTGGAAGCTTACCGTACAGCTTCTCCTTCCTCAAAGTTTCCAGAACTTTCCTGAGGTGCTCTTCGTGTTCCTCCTTCGTCTTTGAATAGATCAGTATGTCATCAATGAAGACGACGACAAACTGGTCTAAGTATTCATGGAAAACCTTGTTCATAAGGTTCATGAACACAGCAGGAGCATTCGTCAGACCAAACGGCATGACCAAGAATTCAAACTGCCCATACTTGGTGTTGAATGCCGTCTTGGGAATGTCTTCCTTCCTGACCTTGATCTGATGATAGCCAGACCTGAGATCAATCTTGGAAAACACCTTGGCTCCACTCAACTGGTCAAATAAGTCATCGATCCGGGGCAGAGGGTACTTGTTCTTGATTGTGACATTGTTCAGCGCCCGGTAGTCGATGCACATCCGCACCGTTCCGTCCTTCTTGGGCACAAACAAGACAGGTGCTCCCCAGGGTGAAGCTCCGTCTGAATGAATCCCAGAGACTTCAGTTCGTTGATCTGCTCCTTCATCTCTTTGGCCTCCTTCGGGTTGACTCTATAACATCCCTTAGAAATCGGGAGAGCCTGGGACTAAATCAATAGTGAATTCTATGTCCCGATCTGGGGGTAGCCCAGAAAGACTATAGGGAAAACATCCATGAATTCGCTATGATGGGATGGGAGGTTCAGGTTCTTCAGAAATAGAGTAGACAATACTCTCCATAACCTCCGGAGCTCTAGAGACTTCAAACTCTGGCCCTCCAGGTGGGCTGAAGATTACACATCCTCTGTGACAATCTATCAGCGCATGCTGCTTGCTCAACCAGTCCATTCCAAGGACTATGTCATAGTTGGGCAAGGGCATACCAGTAAAGGTGCTACAAACTTATGGCCAGATATTAAAATGGGGCAATTACAGGTCTCTGTTTAGGTAGGGGTCCACCTCCAGTCATAACCCTACAAACTCTTGCTAAAGCCAGTAACTATGTGGTGTGCAGAGATAAACTTTGTTGCTATGAAACTGTGTGTTGCACCAGAGTCGAATAAAGCTAATGCAGGATGAGAATGAACATAGATGTAACCTGATATGACATCCGCATTAGGTTCCTGCTCCGGCTCTGGTTCCTCTGCAGTTAGGGCAAAAGCTCGCCCATCTTCTGTTGATGCTGCCCAAATTGTTGCTGCTGAGTGGCAGAGGTCCTTTCTGCTGATTTCCTCCAGCTCTGTTGGCCGCTGAGGGACAGTCCTTCACTTGGTGGGTGGTAGACCCACAGATCAGACATTGTCCAAGCCTCTTCCGACAGATGTTCACCTGATGACCCGGCCTCTTGCAGTAGCTACAGACAGGGATCTGCTTCTGGGGTGCTACATCATTGTTCCTTGCTGTTGGTGCTGGGGCCTGTTGTTGTTGTTGTTGTTGTGTTGGCTTCTTTGATTACCCTGGAAGTTGCTAGTTCCAGGATAATCTCTCTTCGAGCAGGCAGGTTGGCTCTTCTCTATGTCTTGTGCTCGTTCCAGGATCTTCTCATAAGTCTTAGCACCGCCTGAGATCACATGGGTGCGGATCTCTTCTCTTAGTCCATATCTGAACCTTTCAGCACGATCATCAGGATCAGCCACCAGATTCTTGGCAAATCGGCTGAGCTGGCCAAATTCAGCAGCATATTCTTCCACAGTCATGTTGCCCTGCTTCAGGTTCTGGAATTCGCTCCATCTCCCGCAACTCTGAAGTTGGAAGAACTTCCTCTGGAACAACCTCTTGAAGGTGTCCCAGTCAACTTGCCTATCCTGGAGTCGGGGTTCATTCCGATACCAGGTGCTTGCTACATTCTGCAGTTGGAGTCCCACTGCTTCGGCCTTGAGGTCTTCTGGAAGCCGAGCAACGCTCAGGAGACGCTCCATATTGTCGAGCCATTCATCAGCATAGACAATTCCTCGGTTCCCTTGAAGGGTCGAGGGTTCTGCTTCTTAAAGCTCTCAATATCGCCCACCTTGGCAATATGATTTCCATTAATTAAATGGCCTTATTATTACATAAATTAATTCTTAAATTTATGTTTACCTTGGCAGGCCTTGGTTCCTGTTGAGCTGCTTCTCCTCTTTCCAGTGCAGCCATTGCCACGCTATGGGCGTTCTCCATGCCTTCTCTCATAATGGCCGTCTGCTCACGATGAGCTTCAGCTTGAGTTCTCTGGGCTTCTAACACTCCTCTTAGCAGACCTATGAGGTCAGTGGGGTCCACAGGCACCGGTGGGGCAGTGGGCGTAACCACAGGGGGTTGCATCTCCGTTGGAAGATGATGGATCCACCGTTGAAGCGGCAAATAACCCACGAGGTGCATTCAATGGTGTAAAACCCGGACTTTGTTGAGGCGGTGGGGTTTGATCAGGTGTTGACATCCCATCGCCAGCAGGGTTGGTATTGTCAGTGGCCATTCTCTGGAAGGTTTAGGATATAAACATAAGCAAGGTAGCCTATCTAAAATAAAAAATTTAATTAATAATATATCGGTCCTAGGTTGTGGCAAATTAATGTTCTAATGTTCTAAATGTTTCCTAGGTTTTCCTAAGTTGTTGATATAGAGACCTGCATGGGCCACCACTAAAAACATGTCACGACCCGATCCCAATTTCTTGGGTCGACTCGGATCATGCCCAGCCTGCACCGTTGTTGAGACGGGGCAGTAAGCTGTGTTCCATATGCAGGTACAATCAACAACATTTAAAATTAATTGCCACAACATTTAATTAAACGATAATATAAACTTGTCCATTACAAAGCTTGTCCACAACTTTAACATAACATTTATTTTATTTAAAAGATAAATTAAAACTTCAACTAAGCAGAAGTGTCATCATCTCCATGGACCTCGTCTGGGAGCACAGCAGGGTACAGCTCCGGGTCGTAGTAACTACTAATCAGTAGCTCTGAGTCATCAATAGAACCTATTGGGTGTGGGGGATCCAGTCAGGAAAGGAGCAAGTACAATTATGAAAAATTAACAATTTGCATAATGAATAGAAACTTGCAATATTAAATAATTTTGAAACAATGATTTCCAACTATAAAACAATTGTGATTTGAGTAAGCAGTATCTATGACCGGTTTAGGATGATTCAATTGTATCCTATTGATACGGTCCGGCCTAACCCCGTGTGAAGAGGGGCAAGCTCGCACATTCATTAACTATTTGGCTTTGATCATAGATAACTACACTACTCCATTATCCCGATGCAATGATTCAATATTACTCTAGGAGAGAGTACGTGTAACAGTTGTGTATTTAACATGCAAAATTTCTAAAATTAATTAAACTGCAATTAACCACAACCGTACTTGCCTTGATTAAAACTGGACTTCGATGGTGGTTCCGAAAAGATGCTAGTTACGCCTTCGTAATCCTACAAATGGAACATCTATATTTATCAAACTGTTTCAAACCAACTAAGTGTGCTTAATTACAATCTCTATTATCTTTCCTAATAAATTTTATTACAATTATCAATTGGTTTACTATTTACAAGAAAACATCAACGTAAAACTTTTCTTTTTGGAAAAATTGTAATTTATCATTAAAACTTGCATTTTGTACATAAATTAATATTTATTTAATAAGTGAGAAAAATCACTAATTAATCAATAATATATATATATTATTATCTATAGTATTCTAACATTTGCATTATACTAATACATCCAGAAAATAATAAAAAAAATCTAATTATTACATTCTTCCAGCACGAATAAGTAATTGGGCTTATGCCCTTACAACCCGATTTACATGAATTTAAATAAGACGAAAAATGGTTAGCCTCAAAATTAAATAACTATAAAACTACAATTTCTAATTTAAATTATAAAAACATTGTGAGTCTCAGACTCTGGTCCAGTCTTCTCGTTTAGCTACTCTGCCTCAACGTCCGGTCGAACCGGTGCGTTTGCATTTCGCTGGGGCCCAGTGACCGTTAGGTCGTCGCCCAAAAATATTATATTTTTATTTTAAAAAATCATTTAAAAATTATTTCTATTAATTTGCAAAATTTTAGCAGCATCTCCTCTATTTTTGGTCAACCCAAAAACTGGGAATGCACCGTAAAAACCTGCAAAATAACTCCAAAAACTCCAATTTTTTATTTACCACAGAAATAGTATTTTTTTCCAGAGCTAAATCCAGCATTCACGCAATTTCTGAAACCCATTTCGGAAATTCCGAAGTTACTGGAAAATTCCCTCAGCACCTTAATCCCATAAAAAAAAAACCATTCTCAAATTTTAACCAATTGTCCCATAACCAACAGAACCATAAACTTAAGACTAACAGAACCTTTAGAACCATTAGAATCAAACCACAAAATCAAAAATATAAATTCCGAATCATGTCGCAAATTCTCGGAAAACTAAGAATGCCGAACACTTTAGAAAAGGGTTCTCGAACATCCCTAGAATTTCCAAAACATAGAACTAATGTTCTGTCTAAAAAAATCCAGAATTTACAATCAGCGATAAAAATGATTTTCCCATAGATTTCGGAAAAATCGATATAGTAACGTAGTTTCTACGTTACCGAAATCAAATTCCAGAAGGAATTTGTAGGACCAGATTTCATCATTGACTACGAATAATATAGAAAAATTATAGGATTAGAGGTTACCCAAACGTCAACGTGGAACCGAAATGAAACCCGAAACGGAACGTCACTGTTTCGGAAACGAAACCCGAAGAGAAATCGTCCAGCAGCGAACCGAAGCGCTCAAGTCGGACAGGGGCGGCCACCGGGGCAAACACCGGCGGTCAGCGGGTCGCCGGAGGGTCGGGCGCCGGCCAGGGAGCGGCGGCGGAAAAGGGGGCGCCGGCCTGGGGTCGATCGGCCTGTACAGCGGCGGGCTCCGGTAGGGGTGCTCGGCTCGGGTTCATCGGGATTTGGGAATTAGGGCACAGACTTGGAGTAATTTGTGATGGGGAAGGATGGATGAGGGTAGTTTATATAGGAGAGGAGAAATGGGGGTTACCGGAGTGAGAACTCGAAGGGCCATGTCGACGGTTACGGAATGCTCGGTCGCATACGTTGGAGAGAAGAAGAGACTCCATCGTTGGTTAAATGAAACCAACTCATGGTTAGGACAAAAAGAGAAGAATACATTAAATACCAAATAAATGGTGCACCTATACTTACTGATGATACCAAAATAATGTCCATTTCTATATTAATCTCCAATTATGGGTTTTTAAGCCCAACTAAAAAAAAGCCCAACTAAAACTTTTAGCCCAAATATTAGTATTAACCCATTGTTATAAAAAATCCTTTATTTAATTTTTAAAAAAAAATATTTTTTTTAACCAATAAATTATTCTCTTTTTAGACAAAAATCAATTTTAAAAAAATTTCTAAAAATTAACTAATTTCATGAAAACATTTTTATTAATCAAAAATTTCTAAACATTAATTATTAGAAAACTTTTGAAACAGGGTTTCACATCTCACCTCCTACGAATCCTTAATTTCGAGGACAAAATTCTTTTAAGTTGGGTAGGATGTAAAACCCCTAAATTTCACTATTTTTTTAATTTAAATTTTGGTACCGATTTGAATTTATTATTATACGTCGCGTAGTCATATTGTACGTCGCGTACGAAATTGTTATTTTCATAATGCTCGACGAGTGCGAATATGTACGAGCGTACATATTTTAGAAAATCGTTTTTCTATTTTCGAAGTGATATATTTTATTTTTTCCATTATACAAAATTTCTAAGTTTGTTATTTTAAGCTTTTTTTTCTAACATTTACTAATAATAAATTATATTTCATTGTATACTAGAAAAACATAAATTTGTATAAATAATTATGCATACATATCTCATAATCAATTATTAGTTTATTTTTAAATAATAAAATAATTTTCGAAATTATTAATATAGTATTTTCTGAAAACATATTTTAAAATTTTGTGACAATTTAAATTTTGATTTAATTTTATGGAATGATTTAAATAAATAAAGTAATATCTATTTGATATTGATTTGATTTTAAACTAACAGAATTAAATTTGATTTAAATTGGATTTGTATTTGGATTTGGATTTTGGATGTTGATTGATTTAAATTAAATTACGAGTTATCTATTTGTGGGTTTTAAATCTTCTCATAATTCTATCCAAATGGGAATTTCCACATCCTATAAATAGGCAAGGTACTCCTCCATAATTCGCAATCACAACCAAATTCTCCTTAAAATTCGTGCAACGTGCTGTACATCGTGTCGGTTACGCAGAATCTTATTCCAGTTCTTTACAGTCATCCACGTCGTGTCCACAGTCCGGACACGATGACAAAAAAAAATCATACAACTGACACCACCATCCACCACCACCATCAGCAACCAGTAAAACCCCGTCACCACCGTCCCGTCTCTACCACATCGTCATCTCCGACACCCTCGCCACCATCACCACCTTACTCTGGTCATCCCTAGTACGACCACCACGACCCCAATTCAAACCCCCATTGCCATCGCCACCTTCATCAGCAATTTCCCACCAAACCTCAACAACCACCGCCAGCATCATCTCCTCGCCACCTCGGTCCGCCACAGCACCACTCCGTTCGCCACAACTACGGCATCACCATCGCCGGCTCCACCCAAACCCCAGGGATCACCACCACCACCATCACAGAAGAAGAAGAAGAAGAGGGAGAAGACCCTAACCTGTGCCGTTCTGCCGTATCCCGGTATTTTCCCGACCGCACGCACACGCCACTCCGTTCGACTTCCCGTCGAGCACCGCACCAGCCACGACACCGCCTACCGACTGAGCGTCACCGCCGTTGGGTTCACTACCTCGCCAAGGTGCGGCACCGTCTCTCCCAGCCACTGCCGACCGCCGGGTCGATCACCAGCACCCGCGCCAGTCCCGGCCACCGCGTGGGCCACGCAGCCTCTCCTGTGCCGCCGACATCGGCCCGTCGAAACCCTAGGGTGAGCCGCCCGCGTCGTTCCCTGCGCCACCGCCGCCTCGGCGAACTCCCTCCACCGTCTCCTCCAAACCTCGTCGACCGACGCCGCTGGTAAGCCCTCTCCCTGGCCGGAAACCCCTATCATCGTACCGCCGCGCCACCAAGCAGTTCCGTGCGGCGCCGTCGACCCCTCTCCTTCCTCCAAGTACCAGATCCGTCGCCCCCGGCTTGCTCCGCCGCGCCCAGGGGCTCTCCGTCCGACGTGCCGCCGGCGAGCGCGCGCAACCGAGCCTCGGTAAACCCCTCACCACTCTCTCTCTCTCTCTCTGTCAGTATACACGAATTTGGGGAAAAGTAAACGGGTTTTTTTGGGTTTTATTATTATTTTATTATTATTATTACTATTATTAAGTTATTATTATTATTATCATTATTATTATTATATATTATTATTATTATCATTATTATTGTTATTATTTTTATTATTATTATTTTTAAATACTTTATTACTATATATCAATACAAGCTATAACAAATTATTATTAATATTATTATTATTTTAGTTTTATTATTGGTAACACTACTACTATTATGATTATTATTATGATATTATATTATTATTATTAGATTATTATTATTATTTAGCATTACTGTTTTATTATTATACTATTATTAGTTTGTTGTTTGTTAAAATTATTATTTACACTATTACTATTATTTTCTAGCAAAATTTCAAGTTAGTTTTTAAACACAAAAATATTCTTTTCGATTATATGTACATATACTTGACCAATTATACTTTTTGGTCTAAATGAATTAGAAATATTTTTAAAATTCATCTAAAATAGATATTTTAAATTATGAAATATAGTTTCCCCCTTAAATAATTTTACAACTTGGAGTATTTTGACTAATAAGATAAAAATTTTAATATAAAATTAATATGTAAATATTTTCAAGTATTGTCGTAAATAAAATTTTTACAAGTAAACATGTTTTTTTAAAGTATATAAAATATTTTCTAAGAAATTGTATAATTATCTACTTCCACAAATTCTTCAATTATTCTCATTATTCATGACTAATCATCCTCCCCTCTTTTCTTGCGAACTTTGGTCCACCGACCACTGCAACCATGGTTAACAGACTCTTCAGGACTTGTCGGAATATTGCATCACACCAGGCAAGGCACCTTGCCTTTATTGTTTAAATTTTCTGCTCAATATCATGCATGCTTTTTCTTTAGGTTGTTCTTTCAAAATTATATATAAATAGGCAAATTATCATATTTTATGCAATTGGCTTAGAGTTAAGGGACCACCGCATGTTTAGTAATCTCATAAACTGTCACGATGTGCCACGGGTTGTGTGTGAGTTGTGAGTCGCATATAGCTTCGGACTTGCGTATCGACCGTACATCGGTGCGTAAAGGCCATACGTTAGGATGTAACTGCTAATAGATTTTTTTGTAGAAGAATTGGCAGTTATTAAGGATTAAACATTGTCGTGGAGGCGACGCATGTATAGTATCATGGGGAGGGGGAAGACAGTTATTAGCGTAGGGGCTACATGTTCAGTACACACATAGATTTGGGCCAATAGTGTCTCGGATGAGCGCTACTTACTGCCCCGGGGCCAATAGTTCTCGTATGAGAACTACTTTCTGCCCATAGTCGATAGTGCCTCTTATGAGCGCTACCTACTACTACTCTCTCTCCATCTATGCTGAACACCTAAGCTCCTGCGTAGAACGTTGTCTTCTCAAAATATATATCACGTAGAATGGTTAGGAACCTTACGCATGTATATTTCTATTGAGCTCTTACTATTCAGTTATGGCATGATATTATGTGTCTTGTTACGTCCCTCTGAGGACCTGGTTTTTCTCCAGGTGTATGTTTTCGTGATTTCTTGCAGGTGCTCTAGCTAAGGCCATTCCTTCCTTCGTGATGATTGCTCTTGGACTCGCCATTGCTCTCGCTTGCTAAATTATTTCCTTATATATTTTTCCATATTTAATTTAGTTGGTAGTGGACTTTGTCTCCGTCCAACGATTGTATCATAAATATTCAAATTGATTTCTATATTATTATCCTTTCATTGTGGATGAGATTTAGTCTTGGATTACTACATTTACAGCTTATGTATACATACGAGCTTCGTGTATTTCGTATGTATACAACTGGCATGTCTACGTACTTGGTCCTATGTATTTGGGACTGGGGCG
The DNA here is from genome assembly GCA_029216955.1 of Iris pallida. Taxonomy (NCBI): domain Eukaryota; kingdom Viridiplantae; phylum Streptophyta; class Magnoliopsida; order Asparagales; family Iridaceae; genus Iris; species Iris pallida. The sequence goes on from JANAVB010029809.1 coordinate 49,122, forward strand.
TTACACTAACTCTATCGGAATCAATCCTGCACCAAATCGACTCAGGGGATTGAACTCCGAGTCATACTCATCAATTGTCATATTCCATTGCTTTAGATGAAAGAACTGGTCATAGAGACCGTCTCGAACATGAATAGGGAAGAATCTCTCATAAAATACATCATAGAACTGCTTCCAGGTGACCCAGTGCCTAATCGTCTCTCTTTTGCCTTCCACCAGTGGTGAGCATTGTCTTCTAACAGTAGGTCCACTGCTGTCATCCAATCTCGAGCTGGCAACTAGGATACCTTCAGTAGCTTCTCTGTACTAATAAGCTACTATGACACCTCTAATGGCTTCTTCGTTCCCCTAAAGGCCTTGGGGTTCATATCTGTGAAATTCTTGATAGGGCCCTCATAAGGATGCAGAGCCGGTACTGGTGCTGGTGCTGGAGGTGGTGGTGGGGGTCTAGTCAAGGCTGCCATCATCGTCTATAGCTATCCTTTCCGGAAATCTTGAATTATTTTTTATTATTGTTCAATTAATTTAAATTATGATTTTTAGAATTTTAGAATTAATTATTTAGTTATTATTACGGTATATGACTTTAGCCATAGTTGAGTTTTGAAATACAAATGACTAGGAATTATGGCACGGGAGATGTAGCAGTGTGCCTGACTAGT
>JANAVB010029812.1:0-30865 GCA_029216955.1 Iris pallida
CCCCCCCACAAAAAAACAGCAAATAGCAGCAGCAGTAACAGCATAAATAGCAGCAGCAGTAGCAGCATAAATAGCAGCAGCAGCAGTGGCATTTAGCAGCAGCAGCAACACTAAATAACCCCCTTTAGCCCCTTAAACCCCCTATATATATATACTTATATACCCAGATATATATACATTATATACTCCTATATGTATACTTATATACCCCCTTAAAACAACCTCCAACTAGTCCTATGTGAGTGGATTAGAGTGTGGGGTTAGAGCTTAGCAATAGTGAGAAATAGAGATTGTAGGAGTGAGTGAGAGGGGATTTTGAGTTCCGAGTGTCGGAACGCGTCCAAATTTGAATGAGGCTTAGATAATGCAAATTAGATTTTGTGGATAGGCTCCTAAGTTGAAATCGAAGTTTCGTATGGGATTAGGAGGATGGTATAGTACGATATCATTGAGTATCTTGCGATACTCGAGATAATCGGTAAATCGACAACATATACCGTTCCACTTCACCTAGGAAGCTTGGTAGGTAATGATAATGTAGGCTAGTATCCTACTACCCTAGAAAGCCGGGAGTGAAACTCCTAAGGTAAAGCTACTTGGCCTTAGTATTAGAGTAGAAGGGTAAATGGAATAAGTAGGGATAATACCCATTTCTCAACATATGGGTTTAATACCTTAAGATATAGCTATAAATAGGATATTATGGTTGGTAATGGTTAGAAATAGTGGACTTGGTCTAGTTTTGACCTTGGTTGACCGCGGTTGACTATTTTGACCAAAAGTCAACCGAAAGTCAATCGAAGCCTAAAATTGACTAGAACTTGACCAAACTTGACCAGTTGAACCAAAGTCAACTGTTAGTCAACGTTAGTCAAGTTTGACCTAAAGTTGACCTAGAGTTGACCTAGGGTTGACCAGAGTTGACCAAAAGTCAACTGTAAGTCAACCGTTGACTTAAATCGACCTAGTTTAATTCCGTTTGACTTGCATTGACCCAGTTTGACCTTGTTAGACCCAATATGACTTAGATTGACCCTGTACAATCTAGTTTGACCTTGTTTGACCTAGTTTGACTCAGTATGATATAATTTCACTTCCAAACCATTATATTGATACAGTATTCCATCTATAGTTCCTCGAGGCACTGTTCTTGGACTCAGTCGACTTATCCACCACATTACAGGCGAGTACATTCTCTGATAACTTTTCCAATTTATGATGATTGTTATAATTCATGTAATTAGTGTAGATATGCTTGTTCTCGACATATTGGTCACACGGATTGGTATTCATGGATCCTGACATGAGATGTTATTCCTCGTTATCTTGGTATATCTTGTGCAAGCCCCTTTGTAGTTCTTGTGCAGTATATGGACACCGATTCTCGAGGAGACTTGCTTCCTTCTCGCAGAATTCTGTGTCGTAACGTGTCTTGCTTGGATCCACTCTACCAGTCGGGGGCGGGGAGTATTAGTGTAGATATGTGGTCAAAGCCTATTGTGCACCCATTGTGCACCTATTGATTGTGAGTGTTGATCATACACCCCAGGTATGATTAGTCAGGCCTGTTACTATTGTGCAAGTTCCCAAGCCGACCACATATTGTAGCTAGTACTCACACACTTAGATAGATGATTCTTGATTCTTGATTCTTGTACATGCCATGATCAGTTTTACTTGCCTTGTTCTAGCTCTAGATTTATAGCTTACCTTGCCATGATACTCACATGTACATTCCATGATTTCTTGTATATACTCTCTATTTACAGTCTTATAGCTTTTGTCATATCTTGTGAACTGTTGTTAGTTGATTGTACTCGTTCCATCCCGACTGGATATGTTGATAAAATATTACAGATGCTAATGAGGAGGATTACAGTACCTACTACGGTCCGGATGACGTAGTGGGCTTAGACTTGGAGACCTTGGTCCAGCAAGGCTTAGCTCCGCCCGACGAGTCTCTAGCTTAGTTTAGTTAGAGTAGATATTTTGGACTGGACCTTGTCTCCAGCTTGCTACTAATGTTATGATATTATATTTGGGATTGTATAACCATATTACTCTGTGACTCTTTCTTTCTGTTGAGCTGGATATTGCACTTGTGGTTTTTAACTATCTGGTTTTTCGTGTCATACTTCTTCCTTCTAGATTGTGATTGAGTTTATCAGTATTTCATATTATATACCTCCGTGCGGAGATGACAGGTTATTATATACTGTTTTGTTGGCTAGTAGACCTACAACGTTCTACGCTGTTTTTATGGTGTAGGCTGGACGTTGTCACGCGCTTGTGCCCCTACCTAGGGTGCGGGTCGTGACACCCGGGTTCAAAAATAGAATTTAACAAGTACAAATTAAAGAATTCGGACGGCCAACTTTGGCGTCGAATTCGACCAACCAAACGTGCTCACAATAAAACGAAACTTAAGGGGCAGGAAGAGGGTTATACCAGCTGCACACAGGAACTGGTAGCGCACCAACCGGAGCTGCGACGGCGGAGTTACGAGCTGACGAAGTCGGCTACACAAAACTGTCCAAAAATAGTACAATTTAAAGTGTCAACTTGGTGGCCAGTTTTGAGGTATTAAACGACAAAATTAACGGACGAACTTGAGGGAAGTGAAGGGGTATATACCGAGATTGAGACGGAGCAAGGAAATCGCGATCCAACGGTCGGATTTTCCAGAAAATCGGCACGAAGTTGCTGCGATGAGGCATCATTTCTAGATCTCGTTCGCGCGCGCGTCGACGGAATTCCGTGCAAAACGCACGAATCGCCTATGTATCGCGCCTATGTATCGCGCCTATGTATCACGATGGCGCACGACGGTGGCGCCCGCACGCACGTACGTGTGCACTGCTGCTCACCGTAGCTGCTGTTTCAGCTGGCTGCGCTGCTGGTGGTGCGCGACGGAGGCGCTCCAGTAGCGGTCGCCGGCGGTGGCAAAGGTGGTTGAAGTGGTGGTGGCTGCGGTGGCGTATGATGGTGGAGGGGATGGTCATGGAGATGGTGGTGGTGATGATTAATGGTGGTGGTGCATGGTGTAGATGATGAAGATGAGGAGAAGAAGAAGATGGAGGTGGTGGTGTACGTGAGGGTGGTGATGTCGGCTGTGGAGGGAAGAGGGGAGTTGGTGTGTGTGTATTTATACATAAAGAGAGAGAGAGTGTATATATGATATATAGGAAAAGAGAGAGAGAGAGAGAGAGAGAGATATTTGAGAGAGGGGGAGAGAGAGAGGTCGGCCAAAGGGGGGTGTGCTGGCTGTGATGGGGGTGAGGGGGTGAGGTGTATTTGTTATAAGAGAGAGAGAGAGTTATTTATATATATATATATGTATATATATATATATATATAAGAGATATTTTAAGATATTTAATAAAGTAGAGAGAGGAAGAGATATTTTCAAAATAGGAAAAAGAAAAATATTGTGTGGGGTATTTGGGCAGTCATGAGAGGTCAACATGGAGCTTGGTTTGGGTTCGGTCGAGCCGGGTCGGGTCAAAATCGAACAGGGTAAAATAATTGAATTTAAATGGGTATTTATAATCATGGGTAAATAAATAACATGTAGGGACTCAAATAAATAGGACACAAACGTCATGTGGGTAGTAGGCTTCATGTGGGCCATGTCCATACTTTGGGTCGACTAGGTTGGGTCGATGTCGGGTCCCGAAATTAAATTGGAAATTAAATCAGGTTTTACGGTAGATAATTAATTGGCCTAAATTGACCCGAAAGTTGTGTGAAGGAAATGAAGCACAAAATAGAGTGTCTGAGTGGGACACGAAGGTCATTGGTGAAGAGCGTCTCGAGTAGATCATTCATGAGAAGTTGGTTCTGAGAAAACGACTAGTCTTATGCTCCTAAATTAAAAGTCACGGTAACGTGCAAACGATGATCAAAGATAAAAGTGGGAATAAGTATTCAACAATTAGTTGGTCTAAGTTGACCCGAAGTTGCGCGATACAAAAAGAGCACAAGGAAACGAGTTTAAGTGGGACATGATATATCAAAACGAAGATAATCTTGTCTACTTCAAAACCCATGAAGAGAGTTTACAGAGATTGGCATCCCTGACGCTTCAGAAATCAAAGTCACGGGAAGGAACATTAATGTTCAAAACAATTAAATAAAAAAATATTTATTGAAAATAATTTATTCAGAAAATTTAAAATAAACCCTGAAATTCATGGGGCTTACATCCTACCCACCTTACAAGAATTTCATCCTCGAAATTAAAAATTATCCAATAGGTCAAACTATAACATGTAGCTGCTCTGGCTACGATACTCAATCTGCTACCCTTATAATCATCTCTTCCGTTTCTCTTTACAATATTTTTGGTTTATGCTCAACAATGGTCCTTCTATCATAAACTACGTCATATATCCTTTAAAATCTTCCATACTAACATGAAAATTTTATGTATACCCTAAACTATAGGTCATTCTCTGGGTATGTTTATAAGCCTAAAATGCTTAATCATCAACCATATTTTCAACCTCAATTGTAAATACTGGATTTCCTTATCGTATCCTAAGTATCCATATTCTATCAATCCACAGGCCCTTAGCATCATTTGTCGTCAATCCTCTTTTTTTTTACAGCTTCTCCTTGAAATTATACGTTCAATTCTTATCCTTGGCGTAGAGCCTTCTTCTTTTACTCAACAAGTCCTCCGAATATAAATTCTCGATTTCAAAACTTTCGATTTATTAATTACCAATGTACATATGTCTTTGCCTTATTTCTTGTCTTTTTAACTGATATCTTTGCGATCTCGTACGCAATATTATATCTCATTCTAACTTAATTATTCTATATCTTCCACATATCAATCTACCCTCTAATTACATGTCATTAGCTTATAGATAACCAATAATCACTTGGTCATCAAAGTCCTACGAATGCACAATCCTTAAATTCTAAAAACAAGATTCTAATCCTTAATCCATAGTCACAACAATATAATATCTCATTACTCTATCTTAGGTACCCTATCATCGAGTTATACTATCAATATAATCATTCTTAATGGTTTCCAAGTCTACTATAGTCAGTCACCCATACTTGTCCTATAAGCTTAATCTAACCAATCCCTAGGAAAAGTACTTATCACAAACACACAATACATTTATAGTTATACTATGGAATCAGTTAACAAGGTTTGACTATTTCGGTCATCTATCAAATAGAAGGTAACAAGGCCTAAGACTGGGTCAAGCAATCCATAACAGTGTCCAAACAAGTTAAAGGTCAAGCAAGACGGGAAAGTTTGTCGGAATATCTCCAAGAATGGTACGAAGACAACGAGATGCATAACGAGAAGAATTATCCAAGAGGTTAACGAAGAAGAGTTTAGTCAAGTCATGGAAAAGATGGAACACAAAAATAATTATCTCCAAAAAGATAATATGAAAGCAATCCTATTGGAGAGTCCTAGAGAACCTGTAATCCTAGTTGTAGATGTAGATAGGACAGAGTTAATCAAGACGGGAAAGAATGATGATAAGAATTTGTTCCTGCTCATTTGGTCATAACGAAGTAAACCAAGTTGAGATATGATCTGATAACCATACACATCTTCATGAAATCATGTTGCCAGAATTTTTGCCACACCAGTAAGCTTATATGCAATAAACGATAGAGTCATAACTATGGTATACACCCTATAATCATGTTATATAGAATTCTCACCACGCCAACCGGTATGGCTGCGAGAAAATCTAGATTCCATAACTAAGATAAGTATACCCAAAATCAAGCCCTATGTTTTGTCATACCAGCTAATATGGCTGCGATAAATTCTAAACTCCATAAATAAAGCAGATATTTACCTCATCAGGATATATCACAATTCGATCCACAAAATTTATTACAATGCAAGATCAAAATTAACAACGAAAATCAGAAATCAATTTCAACAACGAATTAAGGAAGAGCAAATGGAAATAAGCGAAAATAGATTTCGAGGTAAGATTAGAGTGAGATCCTCAGGGGTCATTCCAAGGGTACTATCCTGGTCAAAATTATAATCCACTGAATTTCAAGCAAGAGACTACATATAGTTAACGGTCCTATGCTGTGATGAGTTTTCCTATGTTGTAATCCTAGATATCCTCTATGTGTTCTAATTGTTGTCCCTAGTGTTATCTAGTTGTCCTAAAATCCTAATTGCAGGCATGCTTGGTACAATAACATAACCAAACAACTTAAGTCTGGACCTGCATGGGCCGCCACTAAAAACATGTCACGACCTGTTACCCAAATTGTTGGGCCCAGCCTACGCTTGGTTAAAGCGTAGTAAGCTGTTCTAAGAATAGACAATAAAGGATCTAAGCTGCTAACAGTTCTAATATCACATTTAATAGGTTCATCATAATACTGCATCTATAAGCGAAAGTAAAATAAGTACAGACTTAATAATACACTTCCAAAGTATCTAACTGGAGACAAAGTCCAGTATCCAAATATAAGTTCAAAAACAAAGTCTAAGTCTCAAAACACATGAAAGATATCTAAGCAAGGTTTCCCGCTGGGGCCTCTTCTGGAGCTAAGGCCATGTCCTCAAAAACAGTGCCATAATATGTATCACATAGCATTTCCTCCTCGAAAAGTGAACCTACAACGTTATCCTGTCAGGACGGGAGCAAGTACTTGTACTACAAATATATCATACTGATCATGTGATGGAAAAAGATAAAATAACGTAATCATGGCATATCTTGATTTATCCAGTTTTAGATACATTTCATCATGGTAATACATATTCGTTTTAAATTTAAAACTGTAGCATGTACGTGATCGGTCAATAGGTGAATAGGATGTACAGCAGTACATATCAAGTTTTTCTGGCATGCACATATGTGCACGAACGGCATCGGTGTACATCCATACACAAATGCGGGATCAAAACCTACGGCAAAGTTACATATAGAATGTTACCGTACGCGGTAAATACATACGGAGAATGAGGGCATGATCACGTACTCTACTAACAGTTTTCCCTTAACCCGTTGTTAAACATGTGAGAGATATGAAAATTGTCCTATGCATGGTAGGGACTGAAAATAATGTAACATGTGAGTGATATGAGAATAGTATAAAGCATGGTGGATACTCAGAGCAGTATAAGCATGGTAGGTACTGAGAGCAGTATAAATCATGGTGAAACATGTACTAAGAACCAGTAAGAAGCATGTGAAGATATGACTTGCAGTTATCTAGAAAGCAGTATTTTAACATGATTTAATCACAGTTTATTGTTATATGCAGTAAATAAGCTTGTAGGGGTACTTGTCTCGAGCAAAGAAAGAATACTAGTACGAAGATATAGATGTCCGGTTCCTGTCAATAATGATATACAAACTCAGCATCTAAGTTATGTTCAAGATTTTATACTAGTGGTGTGACACGACTCCTAACTGGATACTAGCCAAGTGGGGACCTAGCATAAAAGTCCAAGGTAGGGTGACACTATATCCAAACTAATTTTCTAGGGCCTTTACACTAGGGTAGGGTGAGGTCCAATACTACAATAACTCAAATCAACACAAAACTTTGTAAGTCGTAACTACTCAATAAATAAATCAGATTGTACACTGAGTTCCAATAATTTTTGAGATAGACAAAAAGCTCAATTATACATAAAATAAAGTACCAAAATGATCCTGGTTAATTATAGAAATTTATACTATTTTTTTTGGAATTTATAAACCCTCATAGATATTTATAAAAAATCAGCAAACACATGTATCCTAAAAATGAGTTCTGTTTTCCTATTTTTATAAAATGCCAAAATACTTATTAAATGTTAGAAAAATTATATTAAATTAGATAAATTAACATAGTATTTAAATATAATTTTTTCTAGATTTTTACAGCAATTAAAATATATATAAAAATTCAAAAACAGAAAGTAACAATTTTTGGAAATATAATTAACTACAAATTAAGGATGATACATAAGCAAAATCTACAGATATTGTCGGATGATAAAATAAATATCACCAACGTGTCCAGAATGGTCAAATTAGCTAGGATAGCCTACCCATAAGTCCAATTTGGATACAGGGGCAAAATGGTAATTTTGGGTCAAAATGATATCCGTCGTTGGACACACTTTGTACCAAAAAACGTATCAGGATAGAAGTCTACAAAACCTAGCAAATTATATGTCCATGAATCCAGAATGATGATATGAACCCAACGGTATGTCCAAAATAGAATTTCGATGAGCCGATCACAAAATGGTCCGTTGACCTGGATATTGGTATCCGATTTGTACGAAAAAGCGTGCCGGAGCCAAAGTCCACTAAATCTAACAAAGTGTATGTCAACGAGTCCAGAATAACGACACGAACTCAATGGTATATCCGTAATTGGATTCCGATAAGTCGATCTCAAAATGACACGTTGACGCGGACATTTGGAATCTGATTTGCACCGAAATGCGTGCCAGAGCAAATATCTTCAAAATTCAGCAAATTATATGTCAACGAGTCCAAAATGACGATACGAACTCAACGGTATATCCGAAACTGGATTTCGATGAGCCGATCTCAAAGTGACCCGTTGACTCAAAATTTGGGACCCGTTTTGCACCAAAATACGTGTCAGGGCCCACGTTCTCCAAATCAAGCAAACTTTATATGAAAACAAGCCAGAACGACGCCACGAGTCTACTGGTGGTGTCAAAAATTGAATCCGAAGTCTCGGGTTCAAAAATAGAATTTAACAAATGTAAATTAAAGAATTCGGACGAAATTAACGGACGAAACTTGAGGGGAGTGAAGGGGTATATACCGAGATTGAGACAGAGCAAGAAAATCGCCGATCCAACGGTCGGATTGTCCAGAAAATCGGCGAGGCACCATTTCTGGATCTCGTTCGCGCGCGCGTCGACGGGATTCCGTGTAAAACTCACGAATCGCTATGTATCGCGCCGGGGAGGAGAGCGCTGCCCAGGAGGGTTCACCGGAGTGCTCGCCCGGCCTTGGGGGACTGGCCAAGAAGGCCGTGCGGCAGCGCGGCGGCGCACGACAACGGCCCGCGCACGCACGCACGTGTGCGCTGCTGCTCACCGTAGCTCCTGTTTCAGCTGGCTGCGCTGCTGGTGGTGCACGGCGGAGGCGCCCGAGTAGCGGTCGCCGACGGTAGCGAAGGTGGTTGAAGTGGTGGTGGCTGCGGTAGCGTGTGATGGTGGAGGGGATGGTCATGGAGATGGTGGTGGTGATGATTGATGGTGGTGGTGCATGGTGTAGATGATGAAGATGAGGAGGAGAAGAAGATGGAGGTGGTGGTGTACGTGAGGGTGGTGATGTCGGCTGTGGAGGGAAAAGGGGAGTTGGTGTGTATGTGTTTATACATAAAGAGAGAGAGAGTATATATATGATATATAGGAAGAGAGAGAGATATTTGAGAGAGAGGGAGAGAGAGAGGTCGACCAAAGGGGGGTGTGCTGGCTGTGATGGGGGTGAGGGGGTGAGGTGTGTTTGTTATAAGAGAGAGAGCGAGAGTTATTTATTTATATATATATATATATGTATATATATATATATATAAGAGATATTTTAAGATATTTAATAAAGTAGAGGGAGGAAGAGATATTTTTAAAATAGAAAAAAGAGAAATATTGTGTGGGGTATTTGGGCAGTCATGAGAGGACAACATGGAGCTTGGATTTGGGTTCGGTCGAGCAGGGTCGGGTCAAAATCGAACAGGGTAAAATAATTGAATTTAAATAGGTATTTATAATCATGGGTAAATAAATAATATGTGGGGACTCAAATAAATGTGACACAAACATCATGTGGGTAGTAGGCTTCATGTGGGCCATGTCTATACTTTGGGTCGACTAGGTTGGGTCGATGTTGGGTCCCGAAATTAAATTAAAAATTAAATCAGGTTTTATGGTAGATAATTAATTGGCCTAAATTGACCCGAAAGTTGTGTGAAGGAAATGAAGCACAAAATAGAGTGTCTGAGTAGGACACGAAGGTCATGGGTGAAGAGCATCTCGAGTAGATCATTCATGAGAAGTTGGTTCTGAGAAAACGACTAGTCTTGTGCTCCTAAATTAAAAGTCACGGTAACGTGCAAACGATGATCAAAGATAAAAGTGGGAATAAGTATTCAACGATTAGTTGGTCTAAGTTGACCCAAAGTTGCGCGATACAAAAAGAGCACAAGGAAATGAGTTTAAGTGGGATATGATATATCAAAACGAAGATAATCTTGTCTACTTCAAAACTCATGAAGAGAGTTTACAGAGATTGGCATCCCTGACGCTTCAGAAGTCAACGTCACGGGAAGGAACATTAATGTTCAAAACAATTAAATAAAAAAATATTTATTGAAAATAATTCATTCAAAAAATTTAAAATAAACCCTAAAATTCAGGGGGCTTACAGTCCGCGCCTCCTGTGCGCTATTCCGAACCGATTCCCGCTGTCCGCGTGTTCATGGACTGTCCTAAGTCGGTACAGATTTTTTCTTTTTCTATTTCTTGCATCTGAGAGCTCTAGCCGAACAACTGAGGTATAATCCCGTGTCCCTGTGTGTTAGAACCGGGGCATAAATTTTCAATAGAAAACTGAATGAAACTGTTGTAAGAACAACGTTCCAACACAACGCTTCAAGGAAGGTGCGTAACAGAGATCCTTGAAGGATTCTGGAATACGAAAATCTAAGAAGATTTCGTAAACGTAGCAAACATAGCAGTGCTTCTAAGAAGAAGATGCTGGCCGAATTGCTAAAGGCATCAGTGAAGATGACAGACGAAAGATGGAAGGTGGTGGCCTGCTAGGGTGTCAAAAACACCAGTGCTCAAAGCTAGATCCGTCCACACGGTCAGCTTCCAGGAACCAGCAAGTTCGAATGAACTCTGGAACGCTCTGGAAAAATTACTCTAAGACGGACTGCTCGGAACGATAACGGACTTCGGTTGCACGAGGAAGGACACGGTGCGCAACAGCTCTCTCTTCTCTCTTCGTGAATTTCTGAAGTCATATAAATCTCTTGAGAGAGAAGAGAGGCTCTGAATATATAGCTAATGATGTAACTGTCCAAATCTGAAATGTGTACCACGACATAATGTCAGATCCACAAATCCAGGATCAGTTACGAATCAGTCAGAACGTAGAAAGCCACGAACTGCACGAGTTGCGCCAATTTTACGAGCTGCGCACGCGCCTTCAGCGCATACTGCGCACGCAGCACAAGCTGGCACAACCCAGCACACCTGCGTAACTCGCTCAACCTGGCACACCTGTACAACTAGCACAATCGGGCGCAACCTGGCGCACCTGCGCAACTCGCGCAACCAGGCACAACTTGGCGCAACCTGGCACAACCTGGCGAAGTACAAAGTGCGCCAACAAAATGCCATATTACTCCTCATGAGCCCATGAGCCTGAGTCCGTGTCCGTGTCCATGTCCGAGTCCTAGTACGAGTCCGAGTTCGAGTCGCTAGGCCCCTACGGGGCTTAGCCCCAATGGAAATTAATTTTCCAAGAGCAAAAAAGCATGAATGCTTTCCTTGGAGCCTTATCCTTACCTCCTAGTAAAATCACCCACATGATTCCCTCCTTAGGGTCACCACCCCATGTGCATATCTCAACAACACATACAAGTATATATGTTGAGATAACTCATGGTGCTTTTCCAATGTGGGACTAAACTTTGCTAGGCATGTTGAGAGCAAACTCTCTTCATGTCAAGGAGCAAGAGCACCAACAATCCCCCCACATATCTCAATATATATATGTGTCTAGGGTTGAGCGTTCCCCACAGTAACTGTCTATTTTGCATTAGGATAGATGTCGCTGACGACTTGAATCTTCCCGCATGGGTTAAATAACAGTGTGATACAAGAATGGACTATGCCTTGAATTCTGCACCACAATTGTAATTCTTTCCACTCACAAAGTGTAGTTACATGTGCTTCTGGCTGCACATTAAAGGCCTTGTGCCAGCCTGGTTTCAGTGTATAATTTTGGGCGTCTACAAGTTTACCCTCAAGAGACGGCCTGATATCTCTTTCCATACACCATAGGTAAGTTCTTTATTAAAGAGACATGGCATGAAGCCTTGCGCTTCCTTGCGGTGCTACGCCGCTATGACATGGCCTAAAGCCGAGGCATTACCCCTATCTGGGAACCTCATCGTAGTGTCATACTACTGCAACATGAGGTCACAGCCTCTTTGTAGTGCCATTCTACCCAGCATGAAGCCTAAGGCTTCCTTGCGGTGTTACGCCGTAATCGACATGGCTTACAAGGCCGAGGCTTTACCCCTACCCGGGTACCTCATCGTGGTGTCATGCCACTGTAACATGGGGTCATCCTCCCCTTTGTAGTGCTGTCTACAACTCTTTAATTTTATTATACAGCATTAGGCTACCTGCCTATTTGCGGTGCTACGTCGTTATGACTTGGCTTGCAAAGCCGAGGCATTACCCCTAACTGGGAACCTCATAGTGGAGTCATCCCACTGTAGCATGGAGTTTTACTCCTTGTAGTGTTGTGCTACCGTGCTTCCTGTAAAGCATACCAGGCATTCGTTCTGCCTGAGAACTTATTAAGGCATTTAAGCCACCCTCAACACAGGATCCGTTTTCCGCAGAAAACACATAGTAGACAACAGTGGTTATGGGTCTGTAACCCTTCCATGTTCCCAAGAACAAGTACCCACTATTACCTGATAGTTTTCCAGTCAGTGGTTCTCCCTTGAACCAAAAGTTAGATGTTTAGTAGATTTCTCTTTGAACTAATAACATAAAACTTTATGGTAGGATTACAAAAACATACTATCAGAATGCCTTTAAGCCCATCTTTTCTGTTGTGTCTTCAACCAGCTGACACTTGAGGCCCTTCGTGAACGAATCTGCTAGGTTTTCCTGACTCCGAACATCGATTAATACAATGACACCTCTCTTGATGAGATCGTTCACTGCCCTGTGCTTTAACCGCACAGTTCTCTTCTTTCCGTTGAAGAGATCATTTGATGCCACCACCACAGTCGCCTGGTATAGTGCCCCGTCCTGCAAAGTCAATCGGAGGAATCGAAATGCCGACGGCGTTGGAACTTAGCCTTGCAACGGCTACTCGAAGGCTCGCTCGTCCGAGGCGACTCCTCGCACAGGTGGGGTAGTTTCGGTGAACTTGCCTCATCTTTGCCTTCACATAATAAATCGCAATGTTTTCAACTTGCACAAGTAGGCTTAATAATAAAAGAGATGAATCCACATAGCTAAGGGAATAATCCCGACGGTTCGAATCGAGTTAGAACATGGAAAACGTCCCACGGTCGGCATAGAGTTGGTGCACGGCGTGCTTTGAAAATGACACTTGGTCCTTCGTCCCGTGGCTTGGGAGAAGGAAAGTTGGTCTTCGATACAAAATCTATGAACTTGCCTAAGTCATAGGCGTCGCCCGCATAAACGCTTGATAAAGCGTGCACGGTTCCACTGCGCAAGGCTTGGCATAGCCTTTGCTCGTCCCTCGGGTTAAGTTGTAGGCTTGAGTAAGTTAGGTAAAGTTATGCCGGTCGACCTAAGTCATTCCAAGTGCTGTCCCGCTCATTCTGCGGTTGTCAAGTTAAATAGTCCCATGATCCCAAGGCCCGTCATATGAAGTATGACTTGGGCGATAGCGTTGCATAGAACACGAGTCGGTTTAAGGCACGAGCCGCGGTTGGTTCAGTGGAAAGTTAGCCACGGTCTGTCGATACTTAAGAAACACATTATGTTCAAGTAAGTTGGAAGGCTATGCAGTAGCCGTTCCCTGAGTTCAAAGAATGTTAAGTCTAAGCGATGGTTAGTCGCCGAGAGGAAATATGTCGGGACTGTGGTTCACTCGCCGAGGCAACCCTGGTTTGGGCTCTGCGAAGGAAGTATGAAAAGTGAAAAGAGTAAAGCAAAGGAACTAATTGATGATGATGAGACCATGTATTACGTTAAGTCTAGAAGTTAGCGTAGGCGCGTGGTCATGGACAACTTGTCGACAAGGGCGATGGTTCTTCGGATCGAAAACCTTGGGCCAGGGACCGATCCGGCCTAGGAAGAACGGATTATAGCCGAGCTGGGTATGAAGCAACCGGTAGGTCGGGGACTTGTATCGAGGATCGCAACCGGCGGTGCAAGGGTCCCGAATGCCAGGCTATGTCCAGGATGGCTAGTTAATGCCAGTGACCTTTCATATAGATGTGTCGGCACGGGCGGCAATCCGCGTGTGTGCCTTTGGATTGAGTTGAGTTGGATGTGTAAGCAGTTAGTGAACAAAATATCTGGGCCTAAGATTTGGCTACAACGAAGGCGGCGTACTTCGGCACGAGATGTGGCATCGAGTGTTAAGTTGTTGGCATAGAGTTGCATGAGTTAGGCTTAAGCTGTTACGAGTTAAGTCAAGAAGGGCCGTAAGGCAAGTTGGTTGAAGTTACGTTGAGTTATTGGGCACGACCTCGAAATATGAGGTACGGCCGCGTTGTTACAACACAAGTGTAGGCGAGACTAAGCGAGGAGGCGCTGCCTCGGAAATATTAAAGCACGAATCGAGTTATGGCACGACCGAGTCGTTATGTCCCAGAGTTTGGCACAAAAGACAAGTATAAGTCGGTGCGTCGACAATACAAGCACGAGAAAGGTCTAGAGGCAAGGAAATAGAGTCTTTCGTGTAGTTGCGTCTCTGATTATGGCCGTAAGGCAAACACGACTTGATAGGTTAACGTTATTGGCACGAGAAGGGTCTAAGGCAAGGTATGAGTTAACGACGTTTTGCAAGCACAGAATGGTCCTTAGATACAAGTATGCAGAGGCGTCGGTCCTAAAACTGATCCTAAGGCAAGAATAGAAAGACAATCGTAAAAGGGTTTATGTTGCACAAAGTAAAATGAAACGTGTTGGTTTGTATGGGTGGGCGAGAAGCTCACTCCACCAGTACAGTTGAGTACTGACACCCACACAGTGTTTCATGTGCAGGCACAGGTAGAAGCTCGTGGTACGGAGCTCGCTTGGATGCGTCGAGGCACGGAGTTCCTTGGCGATTCGAAGCGTGCGGCCGCGTGGATTGAAGACTTATACAAGACATAATGTATGGGCATCACCTTCTGAAACTTTCGCTGGCTCAAGCATTGTAATCGAGAGATGAGAGAGAGCAGAGTGACTTATAAATGAGAGAAAAGTGAGCATGAGAGACTTGTAAATTTGGCCTTGCGTCCACAAATGTAATCTTGTATTCAAAATCAATAAAGAGCTTCTTTTGAATGACTTGTGTTCATGTGTACTTGTTCTTAAATTCTGCTGCATATTTCAATATTTCTGCTTGGGACTTCTGTGCGACGACCCCGTCGCCGCCGATGTAATCGGCCATTATGAAACTGCCTTGCACGAGCGCAATCTAGGCTCGTGCGGCATCACGTCTTAGCGAAGACGATCGCTCCTACGGGAGTGGGGCGTGACATAATGGTATCAGAGCACGGCTTTACGTCCTTGGACTACACGTCGAATTTCTCAGTTTTGAAAGCTCGCAGTCGATAAAAGAAGTTTGCACTCTCTCACGAATGTCCCTCGGCATGTCCATACAATAAGTCTAAATATTTTCAAAAGCTCGTTCAAGCGTTCAATCGAACGCATCGATAGGCTACGGCCTTTGTGCCGAACGATGTTAATCATGACTCGATAGAAAACACATGCTAAGTTAACATGTCGCATACGTGCCTAACTAGTCCTACATCGACCTTAGCAATTGAGCGGGCAAACTCGAATATAGTCCGCACGGGATAGCCATGCGCACGGCCTTTTGGCTAAGTTACGTCGCGTATCGCGCACCTCGACTTTTGGTACAAACGAGTTACGAACGATATCAAGTGCCGCTCGGTCGGGAACGAAGCTACACTTAGAGTATCTATCGATAGGAACGCTATCAAGTTAACGCTTAGGCGTACACGAAAGATTAACTTGGATTTTGAGGAATAGTGCGATCGACCTAGCGCATCGATACGACGTGAGCGATTACGCTAGAGATTCGTCGAACGAATCTGAAGGATGTCTTAGCACATGACGCGAACGTGATTGTGGGCTAGATCGGATGGCTCGAATCCGAGTGGTGTATGGATTTTCTTGGAAATCATTCGAGCGAAGATTGAGGATTAGAAATAATAATGAATACGTCGGCGAGGCGATGCGATCGCGCAAAGCCTTAGAATGCGTCACGCTTAGTTGGTCGTGACTTCGAATGTCCCAAACGAGCATCTCGTTCGGACAACTTGTGAATGGGCAATGCGAGTTTGAAAACGATTCGGAACGATGAATACAAGTGAATGTCTTGATCGAGAAAACTTAGAGGATTGTGCGTACAATTTCGGATTGATTCAATGAAAGGTGACTTGAGTTTTGAACGACGATCTTGAAACGAGCTTGAGGAATAGCGATCGAACTTGATCTTGAATATCAAAAAAATTGTGGAATATCCAACTCGGACAACAGCATCAACGTACGACTCGAAATTGGTTACAAAGGAAGATCATCAGGTTACGCATATCGTCGATGGTATTGAGGCGTATCAAAGATCGATATGCGATAACTCGGGGGTACTCTGACTCGGCTAATAACGATCGTGCAAATGTTATTGCTCCGACGGATGCTATACTCGGGATATCAAAACGTGTCGAAGAAAGGATAAAACTTGGCTCAAGGATTTTCTGGTTGAATGAATGACGGTCGGACTATCAAATTGAAATCTTGGCTTGGATGAAAATTAAACGTTTAGATTGCTTCGTCGATAACCACAACTTCGACATTCTTGTCTTATGCGAGCGCAACTCCAGCCTCGCACATGTGTCGTGCCGATTTGAGACGATCACTCCGCGTGAGCGCTGGTATGGTGATTTATACAGCGAGGGTGATTGACCTAGCTTGGCGTGACAATTTGTGTGCTTCGATTTGTGGTTTGACACGAAGGTGACTCGAGAATGGATTTGTGTGCTTGAAGAATTGAACTTGAGGATTGAGTAGGTCCAATCCACGTATCGAAAATGAGTTAGTCTAAACTCAAACAAGAGTTACTCCCCGATGAGGATGATTATTCTGCGGGTGCGTTGCATGGTGATTCATGAACCACCATGGATAATCAAACTCGCATGAGATTGGGGCGCAACGTATTGTCGAGCTAGATGACCTCGTGATCGAATGCACGAATTGGTTAGAGTTGGTGAATTGGATAAAATCGAATATATGCAACGCATGTATTGATGCGAATAGGTGATCGTGCTCGATATTTAGAAATCTGAGTGACGCGAGCTTGGGTAGAAAACCCCGTATTACCGAACCTGGTTTGACCCTAGGATTGGGGTCAGTGTTGGCATTATTGTTGGGGAACTATGATTCCAATCCTGACATTGACTTAGCCTCGCAAAGATTGGCCTAGCGGTTAGGCGAGACGCCCTGTTTCATGAGTTATCAATCGAGGATTGATCTTGAGGATTGGCATGGATGGATAGTGTGAATCACGAATATAGAAAAACCCCTCACGAGATTCGGCTGACATACATGTATTTCAGGGACGCCTGAGTATGTGCACAATGCGACTCGAGTGAGAATGACGAATTCTTTATCATACGGCTTGGCTGAATGCATGTATTTTGGAGACACCTGGAATGCGTGAACGATCCAGCCAAGTGATACGTTGAATGGAAATGAGACTTAGGGAATGGAAGAGTGTCGAGAATTTGAAATCGTGTTGAAGGAAAGAATGATAATAGTGCGAGCGTGGCTCGGACTCAAGAAAATGCTTAGGCGTATCTCGCTCGACTGTCACAGTCCCGTGTCTAGGCTCGATTAAGTCTTGGCCATAGAAATGGTAGGATGGCTTGCCTTCAGGAAAGTCTCGAGGACGAGACTTGTTCTGAGTGGTGTATGATATAGTGCCCCGTCCCGCAAAGTCAATCAGAGGAATCGAAACGCCGACGGCGTTGGAACTTAGCCTTACAACGGCTACTCGAAGGCTCGCTCGTCCGAGGCGACTCCTCGCACAGGTGGGGTAGTTTCGGTGAACTTGCCTCATCTTTGCCTTCACATAATAAATCGTAATGTTTTCAACTTGCACAAGTAGGCTTAATAATAAAAGAGATGAATCCACATAGCTAAGGAAATAATCCCGACGGTTCGAATCGAGTTAGAACATGAAAAATGTCCCACGGTCAACATAGAGTTGGTGCACGGCGTGCTTTGAAAATGACACTTGGTCCTTCGTCCCGTGGCTTGGGAGAAGAAAAGTTGGTCTTCGACACAAAATCTATGAACTTGCCTAAGTCATAGGCGTCGTCCGCATAAACGCTTGATAAAGCGTGTACGGTTCCACTGCGCAAGGCTTGGCATAGCCTTTGCTCGTCCCTCGGGTTAAGTTGTAGGCTTGAGTAAGTTAGGTAAAGTTATGTCGGTCGACCTAAGTCATTCCAAGTGTTGTCCCGCTCATTCTGCGGTTGTCAAGTTAAATAGTCCCATGATCCCAAGGCCCGTCATATGAAGTATGACTTGGGCGATAGCGTTGCGTAGAACACGAGTCGGTTTAAGGCACGAGCCGCGGTTGGTTCAGTGGAAAGTTAGCCACGGTCTGTCGATACTTAAGAAACACGTTATGTTCAAGTAAGTTGGAAGGCTATGCAGTAGCCGTTCCCTGAGTTCAAAGAATGTTAAGTCTAAGCGATGGTTAGTCGTCGAGAGGAAATATGTCGGGATTGTGGTTCAGTCGCCGAGGCAACCCTGGTTTGGGCTCTGCGAAGGAAGTATGAAAAGTGAAAAGAGTAAAGCAAAGGAACTAATTGATGATGATGAGACCATGCATTACGTTAATTCTAGAAGTTAGCGTAGGCGCGTGGTCATGGATAACTTGTCGACAAGGGCGATGGTTCTTCGGATCGGAAACCTTGGGCCAGGGACCGATCCGGCCTAGGAAGAACAGATTATAGCCGAGCTGGGTATGAAGCAACCGGTAGGTCGGGGACTTGCATCGAGGATCGCAACCGGCGGTACAAGGATCCCGAATGCCAGGCTATGTCCAGGATGGCTAGTTAATGCCAGTGACCTTTCATATAGATGTGTCGGCACGGGCGGCAATCCGCGTGTGTGCCTTTGGATTGAGTTGAGTTGGATGTATAAGCAGTTAGTGAACAAAATGTCTGGGCCTAAGATTTGGCTACAACGAAGGCGGCGTGCTTCGGCACAAGATGTGGCATCGAGTGTTAAGTTGTTGGCATAGAGTTGCATGAGTTAGGCTTAAGCTGTTGCGAGTTAAGTCAAGAAGGGCCGTAGGGCAAGTTGGTTGAAGTTACGTTGAGTTGTTGGGCACGACCTCGAAATATAAGGCACGGCCGCGTTGTCACAACACAAGTATAGGCGAGATTAAGCGAGGAGGCGCTGCCTCGAAAATATTGAAGCACGAATCGAGTTATGGCACGACCGAGTCGTTACGTCCCAGAGTTTGGCACAAAAGACAAGTATAAGTCGGTGCGTCGACAATACAAGCACGAGAAAGGTCTAGAGGCAAGGAAATGGAGTCTTTCGTGTAGTTGCGTCTCTGATTATGGCCGTAAGGCAAACATGACTTGATAGGTTAACGTTATTGGCACGAGAAGGGTCTAAGACAAGGTATGAGTTGACGTCGTTTTGCAAGCACGGGATGGTCCTTAGACACAAGTATGCAGAGACGTCGATCCTAAAACTGATCCTAAGGCAAGAATAGAAAGACAATCGTAAAAGGGTTTATGTTGCATAAAGTAAAATAAAACGTGTTGGTTTTGTATGGGTGGGCGAGGAGCTCACTCCACCAGTACAGTTGAGTACTGACACCCACACAGTGTTTCATGTGCAGGCACAGGTAGAAGCTCGTGGCGCGGAGCTCGCTTGGATGCGTCGAGGCACGGAGTTCCTTGGCGATTCGAAGCGTACGGCCGCGTGGATTGAAGACTTATACAAGACATAATATATGGACATCACCTTCCGAAACTTCTGCTGGCTCAAGCATTGTAATCGAGAGATGAGAGAGAGCAGAGTGACTTGTAAATGAGAGAAAAGTGAGCACAAGAGACTTATAAATTTGGCCTTGCGTCCACAAATGTAATCTTGTATTCAAAATCAATAAAGAGCTTCTTTTGAATGACTTGTGTTCATGTGTACTTGTTCTTAAATTCCGCTGCATATTTCAATATTTCTGCTTGGGACTTCTGTGCGACGACCCCGTTGCCGCCGATGTAATCGGCCGTTATGAAACTGCCTTGCACGAGCACAATCTAGGCTCGTGCGGCATCACGCCTTAGCGAGGATGATCGCTCCTACGGGAGCCGGGGCGTGACACCTGGTTGTCGCAGTATATCAAAATTGTCGGTATCTGTGCTCCAACCACTGGAAGATTATACATGAGCTCCTGAAGCCATTCTGCTTCATCTGCTGCGATATCAAGTGCAAAAAACTCATATTCCATATAAGACCGCGAGAGCATAGTCTGCTTCTTCGACTTCTACGATATAGCAGCTCCACCTATTGTGAAAATGAATCCACCAGTGGACCTCTCGCTCTCCAACTCTGAGCACCAGCTGGCATCACTGAAGCCTTCTACTACTGGCGGCTCTCCGCTGAAGTACAGAGCATATGTCTGAGTCTTCTTGAGATATCTCATAACACGCTTCACAGCTTTCCAGTGTTCAGCACCTGGATTGCTTGTGAATCGACTCAGCATTCCCACAGCGAAAGCTATGTCAGGCCTAGTTGCAGTAGTGGCGTACATCAAACTTCCAATGATGCTAGCGTACTCCAATTGCCTGATGCTTTCCTTCGAGTTTGGCTCCAGCTTCTGATCACTTCGGAACGGCGTATCAATAATAGGAAGATCATGATACCCGTATCGAGTGAGCATCTTCTCAATGTAATGAGATTGTGACAGTGCCAATCCAGTGCCTGTCTGGATGATCTTGAGTCCCAAGATAACGTCAGCATCCCCCAAGTCCTTCATATTGAACTTTATCGAGAGGAACTTCTTTGTCTCAGTGACACAGCTTATATTCGTACCTAGGATTAGCATGTCGTCCATGTACAGACAAATAATGACTCCTCTTCCGTCAGCAAATTTAGTATAGACACACTTGTCTGTTTTGCTGACCCTGTAGCCGTTTGACCTTAGAACTTTGTCAAACTTCTCATGCCACATTTTGGGAGCTTGCTTTAAGCCGTATAGAGATTTTACCAACTTGCAGACTTTGTCTTCTAGGCCTCAGACGACAAATCCTTCTGGCTGTTGCATATAAATCTCCTCGGTCAGCTCGCCATTCAGGAATGTTGTTTTTACATCCATCTGGTGTATCACCAGTTTGTGTATTGCCGCAAGGGCAATTAACAATCTGATGGTTGTCATCCGTGCTACTGGAGCATATGTGTCAAAGTAGTCGATCCCCTGCTTTTGAGAAAACCCCTTAGCCACTAGCCTGGCCTTGAACTTGTCTATGGTTCCATCAGCTTTCATCTTCTTCTTGGAGATCCACTTGCATCCGATAGGTTTTGCTCCTTTGGGTAAATTAACTAACACCCATGTGTTATTGGAGGTAATTGTGTCAATTTCATTGTCTATTGCCTCCTTTCAGAAGACAGCATCTCTGATCTTCATCGCCTCATCATAGGTAAGCGGATCTGCTTCCACATGATAGGTGACGAAGTCATCTCCGAAGCTCTTCGGCCTCCTTGCTCGCTTCGTCGACGGCTCAGCGAGTTCTGGTTCAATTGTTGTTTCTCCACCAACAACTTCATCTTGGACTACTGGCTCATATAAGATCTCAGTCTCATTTGCACCTACATCATTCTCTGGAATATCTGGAAGAATAATATTTTTATGTCTTGCAAACTTGTCTTCAAAGTATTCAGCATCGCGAGATTCGATGATATGATTTGACTCAATATCAAAAAATCTCCGAGCATCACTCTTATCGGCATAATCCAAGAAGATCGCCTTCGTAGTCCTTGTCCCCAGCTTCTGAATCTTCAGATCTGGGAGCTTCACATAAGCCAGATACCCCCACACTCGAATGACATTCAAGTTAGGTCTGACTTTGAACCAGAGTTCATAAGGAGTTATATCAGAAGTTGCATAAGGCACTCTATTCAGAATGAAAGTGGCCGTTAATGCAGCTTCTCCCCAGTAGCATTTTGGAAGACCTACAGTTAGCAGCATTGAGTTCATCATTTCTGTCAACGTTCGGTTCTTTCTCTCTGATACTCTGTTAGATTGAGGAGAATACGGAGCAGTAGTCTCACAGATGATTTTATGTTCTTTGCAGAACAATACGAATTCATAAGACCGATATTCTCCGCCTAGATCACTTCTCAACCTCTTGAGTTGTTGTCCAGTTTGTCGTTCAGCTTCGGCCCTGAACTCCTTGAACTTCTCGAACGTTTCGTCTTTGGACTTGAGCAAGTAGACGAACGCGTACTTAGAGAATTCATTGATGAAGGTTATGAAATACTTCATCCCGACTTTTGTAGAGAATTGTTTGAAGCCACAGATATCAGAGTGTACCAACTCCAAAAGATCTGTGCTTCGATTGACCCGATGAAAGGGTTTTCTAGTGATCTTTGTCTGAGCACATACTTCACACTTTTCTACCTTACCCCCACATTTGGAGATAAGTCCTAGACTAGACATTTTGTTTATTCTTTACAATGAACATGTCCTAGCCTATTATGCCACAACTCAAAAGAATAATCAGAAAGAGCGATTGCATTGATTTTATTAGACTGGTTTACAAGCTGAATTTTAAATATCCCTTCGATTTGATAAGCCTTTCCGAAGTATGTTCCCTTCTTGGACATCACCATCTGACCAGCATTAATGTTCATCCTCAAGCCTGCGTTACTAAGCAGACTCCCAGAGATCAAGTTCTTGGCAATCACCGGAATATGCTTTACTCTTTGGAGCGTCAGAGTGTTCCCGGAAGTGAGTTTCAGCTCCACAGTCCCGATTCCCAGAACTTCAGCTTGGGCCTGGTTCGCCATGACAACCTTCTCAGAAGTTGGCTGGTACGTGACGAACCATTTCCTTCCAGAACAGACATGGCAAGTCGTACCGGTGTCTATCCACCAGTCAGAGTCAGCCCCTACAGTTGTGACCTGAGCGATCATAGCAACGAGGTTAGAGACCAAAGAAACCTTACTAGGCTCACCTTTCTCTGATTGTTTGGACTTGGATCTACATTCACTCTTGTAGTGGCCTTTCTTGCCATAATTGAAACAAGTCACGTGGAACTTGGACTTCTGTTGCTTGAATGAATGACCCTTCACTTTCAGATTCATGGAATCCTTTTTGTGATGAGAAGCCACCTGCTTCCCCTTGGGCTCTCTCGTTTGTACCAGATTGGCCTTGGCCAACTGTTTGGACAGAGTGTCCATCTTCTGTTGAGAACGCATCTCGTTCTCAACATGGATCTCTTGAAGGAGATATTCCAAGCTGATATCCAACTTCTTCCGATACATTCTTGCATAAAAAGTGCTCCATCCTGCAGGAAGTTTAGAGACAATCTCTCCAACGACAAACTTGTCGACGAGGGGCATTTTCTCGTCTTCTAGCTTCTGGCGCAGCTTCAAGAATTCTTTTACCTGAGGTAGCATTGCCTTTTCGTCTTCGAAGAGCCACGTATGGTACTTCTCGACGATGAAGATTTTTGATCTATTGTCGTTATCTTCATACAGCTTTCCCAAGGACTCCCAGATATCCCTGGCAGAAGGATTTTTGGAGTATGACTCTGCCAGGGAGTCCTCCATTGCATTCAGAATCAATAGCCTACAAAGACTATTGTCCCTTCTCCATTTGGTCAATTTGACTTGTGCCGCAGCAATGACATCTGCTGTACCACCTTCTGGAGTCGTAGATCCTTCTGGAATCGTTGGTTCAGTCTCAATCAGCACATGATCGACGTCCAGCAGTTATAGATTGAGGGTGATTTTTTTCTTCCATATTTGAAAGTATTCTCCATCGAATTTCTCCAGTTTGTTAAAGCTGGTATCGAGGAGAGAGGCACGAGAGTTTTCCATTGTGCTGGTCTAGCTTTGAGATTGTTAGAACTAGGGCATAATTTTTCAATGGAAAACTGAATGAAACAGTTGTAAGAACAACGTTCCAACGCAACACTTCAAGGAAGGTGCGTAATAGAGATCCTTGAAGGATTCTGGAATACGAAAATCTAAGAAGATTTCGTAAACGTAGCAAACGATAGCAGTGCTTCTAAGAAGAAGATATTGGTCGAATTGCTAAAGGCAGCAGTGAAGGTGACAGACGAAAGATGGAAGGTGGTGGCCTGCTGGGGTGTCAAAAACACTAGTGCTTAAAGCTAGATCCGCCCACACGGTCAGCTTCTAGGAACCAGCAAGTTCGAATGAACTCTGAAACGCTCTGAAATAATTGCTCTAAGACGGAATGCTCGGAACGATGACGGACTTCGGTTGCACGAGGAAGGACACGGTGCGCAGCAGCTCTCTCTTCTCTCTTCGTTAATTTCTGAAGTCTTAGAAATCTCTTGAGAGAGAAGAGAGGCTCTGAATATATAGCTACTGATATAACTGTCCAGATCCGAAATGTGTGCCATGACATAATGTCAGATCCACAAATCCAGGATCAGTTACGAATCAGTCAGAACGTGAAAAGCTACGAACTGCACGAGTTGTGCCAATTTTATGAGCTGCGCGTGCGCCTTCAGCGCATACTGCGCACGCGACGCAAGCTGGCGCAACCCAGCACACCTGCACAACTCGCGCACCTGAGCAACTAGCGCAACCGGGCGCAACCTGGCGCACCTACACAACTCGTGCAACCTGGCACAACCGGGCGCAACCTGGCGCAACCTGGCGCACCTGCACAACTCGCGCAACCGGGCGCAAACTGGCGCACCTGCGCAACTGGCGCACCTACGCAACTGGCACAACCTGGCGCACCTGCGCACAGCGCGCACCCTGCGCAACCGCGCAACCTGGGTGTGCAACGTGGCTCGCGCAACGAGCACACTATGCGCCTAGCGACGAGCTGACGTGCTAAGTGCAAAGTGCGCCAACAAAATGCCACATTACGCCTCATGAGCCCATGAGCCCGAGTCCGTGTCCGTGTCCGTGTCCGAGTCCGAGTCCGAGTCCGAATCGCTAAGCCCCTACGGGGCTTAGCCCAAATAGAAATTAATTTCCCAAGAGCAAAAAGCATGAATGCTTTCCTTGGAGCCTTATCCTTACCTCCTAGTAAAATCACCCACATGATTCCCTCCTTAGGGTCACCACCCCATGTGCATATCTCAACAACACATACAAGTATATATGTTGAGATAACTCATGGTGCTTTTCCAATGTGGACTAAACTTTGCTAGGCATGTTGAGAGCAAAATCTCTTCATGTCAAGGAGCAAGAGCACCAACACTGTGTCCCTCCCGTAGCTTAGTCAATGATGACACGGTCTCGACCCCGTTACGGGGATTGGTTTTAGTTAATTGCGTTAGGGGATACGCATTATTTTGGATCGGACTGTTGTTTATATTGCGGCTTAGTTTCTCATGGGTTTGGACATTCCCTTAGTTGCTGTGTCCATTCTCTTTGGTATGGACAATTCTTTAGTATGTTGTGTCTTTAATCTCTTTTAGTTGGGTGACTTTTAGTTCTGTGGTTATTTACCTTTGGGTTGATTGTTCATTATAGTTTGTGGGTTATATTTTCCCCTTGGGTTTGGATATTCAATTTTGGGATGCTGTGGTTATGTATTGGATGGAATTTGCAAGGTTGGAGCTATATGTAATGTCCATACCGGATTTTCTTTGTACTGCCTATGTGGCTAGGTCGTCCTAGTTACAGAGGAGGTGCTGTCCAATTTTTCTTAAATGTTTTTAAAAATATTATTTTAGTAAGAAAAACCTATTTCCAAAACCTCGGCCTTTGCAAATGGTTTATAAAATTTATTTTATTGGTTTTGATTTGGTTTTAAGTGTTGGTTGGTTAGTTTTCTGTATCCCCGTCAGGCGACGACCGTATAGGTCGGATGAGCCTCGGCGATACGCAAACGTTACAGGGAATTCCTGTACGTTGAGGCGTTAGCCAGCAACGTGAGATTGCATGACCAAGTCTGAGACGCCATTTTCGCTATATTATATTAAGTTTATATTATGTTTATTTTTAGAACTAGTTACTGGCCTCTAGTATTTTTGGTGCAGGGCTTCGACCTCCTGACTGGACCGCTTCACGGCATTCAGAGCTCGCCTCAGTTTTTATATTAAATTAATTAAATTGTTGTAAGGGCATAAGTCCAATTTTTCTTTATTTTTCTGTGGCCCTGTATTGTGTAGCTTAGATTTTCTCTTTATTTTCTGGGTTGGTTATTTGCGTAGCTAGACGTATAAATTATAAATAGGTATTAATTATTTTGTACAAAATTAATAAGATTTTCTCATATTAAGTTAATGAATTAAGATTCCTAATAATTTAAACAACTTCATGTTTTCTCACTTAAAAGACCATTTAGTTTTATATATAATATTAAAAATACAAAGTCTTGCCAATTAAAGTGTAATTGATATTTTTCCAATAAATCAATAATCGGTTATTCCGTAAATTGATAACCAATATAGTTTACGACGTTAGACGAATTTCGTTAGATTAATTAAAATAACTTAAAACCTGACTAGGGTCTATTTCTAGAAATTGCAACTAGCACACCTAGATTTGGCTCATCTATGTTTTTAAGTCAGGATTCTCAACTGTAAGATTTCGAGGACGTACTTGACTTCCTTCCCGTTACTGACATCCCAATCCAGTCATATAAACAAAGGCAAGTTACGATTATATTTTTTTGCATTTTATTTAGTAATTGTCATGATTGCATGCTTAAACCACATTGCTACACAGAACTCTCTTCTTGAGTTCAATTATTGATTGTGGAGATATTGGGGGAGTAGTATAGCATTTATGACCAAAACCCTCATATTGCATTATTGCGCGAGCTTACCCCTCTTACACACGGGGATAAGCCGTACCGCATCGCTAGGATGCTATTGTACAACCCAAGCCGGTCATAGACGTTACCTGTTCAAATCATATTGTTTCAAATACTGAATTGTTGAAAATTGCTGGAAAATATTGTTCAAAGAATTTTAACTGTTTAAAATTGCATCTTTCCATTATTATTTAGAATGTCGGATTATGTACTCGTACTTGCTCCTTTCCTGACTGAACCCCCCAATAGGTGATGTTGATGATGCTGAGCTATTGTACAATAGCTACTATGACCCAGTATTATATCCTGTGGTGTTGCCAGAGTCCCCCTTGGAGGACGCAGAACCAGAGGCTGATGAGCCGATCGTCTAGCTAGTTGCTTTCCAGTTATCTAGTTTTATTGTATTGGAGTTTATTGATTTGAATTCAGTACTTTATTTCAGTACTTTTATTTCTAGTTCTACTTCTCCTTGTTGAATATTAAAAGTTTCAAAAATTTCTGTATATTCGAGTTGTGACAAATGTATAAATATTGTTGTGAATACCTGCATATAGAACAGCTTACTGCCACCATCTCACAACGGTGCAGGCTGGGCATAATTCGGTTCGACCCAATAATTTGGGATCGGGTCGTGACAAATACCAAAATAATTTTCTTAATTATGTGACCATCTTTATTAACTTTAATTAATAATTTTAACTATTACACAAATGTATGAATATATTTAGAAATAAAAGTTTCAATAAGCTGAACTTTTTTGCTGTTAGAATTGATCATCTTGACAATTAATCGTTCCATGTATGATGTACCCCTAGTTAAACATTAATGCTAAGCAACACACTTTCTTTGACCCACTCTACGTTACAGTACATTAGGGACCGTTTGGTAAACATAAAGTGGATTTGGATTTGGATTTGAATTTGGACTTGGACTTTCAAGAAGGAAAGAATAATAGGAATTCATGCATTTCCTTATCCCCTTAATAGGGAACAAAGGTGTTTGATTGAAATACGAAATTGAGAAGCTGAAAGTGGAAGTTAATAAATTTATTTTAATTATTTATTCTTATTAAGTAATATTTAGAAATCTATTTCTACTTCTCCCATCCGCCCATGTTGTCCTCCTTTTACTAATCTCCTTCTCCCTCCTCCTACCACCACCATCACCATCACCATCACCACCACCACCACCACCACCGAACAGTAGCAGCGGCGGAGACTCCGGAGCTCTGCGAGATAGAGGCGTGGGCGTCTCGACGACGGTCAGTCTCGACGTCGAGTGCTACAGCCTCCTCGACAATGGAGGAGCCTAACGTGGGCAAGGAGGTTGGTTGAGGGATGATGGTGGTTCACTGGCAGGTAGCCACGCCCTCTCCTCCGTTGGAGTCCTCCCCTATCAGCTGCCTCTCCTCCTTACTCGAGTTTAACACCGGCTGTCCGCACCCTCTCCTCCGTTGGAGTCCACCGGGAGCCCGTCTTCTTCTCCGCCCATTATCAAGAGAGAGAGAGAGAGGAGGGAATGGAGAGGGAATCCGCCCACATCCAATGGGCGAGGTTGGATGTGTCAGTTTGAATTTTGGCCTCCATTTTATGCCGACGGAAATTGGAGCTGTCAGACTTCACCCTTTTATGTCCCTCCCCCACCTCTAACAAAACACCAAAAAATAGACTTCCAAGCTCTAAATCATGTGAAGTAGGATTCCTCCCCCCCCCCCCCCCCCCCCCCCCCACTCCACTTCACT
Organism: Iris pallida; assembly: GCA_029216955.1. NCBI lineage: Eukaryota > Viridiplantae > Streptophyta > Magnoliopsida > Asparagales > Iridaceae > Iris > Iris pallida. The sequence continues at coordinate 28,741 of JANAVB010029812.1, forward strand.
CTTATCGTACAGCCTCTTATTGGATGTCAATTATTACGTCGCTTTCAAAATTTTCTTTGACATCCAATAATGCACTTTCAAAATTTTCTTTGACATTCAATAATTCACTATCACATCAATATGACTATGAAATGTGTAAATAGAGATTTGATCCCATAACATTACTCTTTTTCTTAACGTTATACACAAAACTACACATTTGAGAGGGTAATACATGTACAATATAACCCCATAGCATTACTCTTTCTCTTAACGTTATACGCAAAACTACAGGGTTATACATATAAAATATATTGGACTATGTAGTAATATTAGGCTCATATAATTGTGAATATTAAAATTTGTGCCTCCAAAATGATCGGCATTAAAATTTGGATTTCCAAATTACTGTTTACGTACGCAAATGAACAGCAATTTAGAAATCCAAATCCTTAACTTCGAACATTTTTGAAATCCAAACCCTAATTTTACTAAAACCCTAAAATATAACCATTGTTCATTTATTATTTTCATCAGATAGTGGAGTAGGTTAAAGGATCCAGAAAAAGTGACACTCAATTCTGGAGAAAATTATGAATAAAAGCCTTCTCTCTCTCTCTCTCTCTCTCTCTCTCCACTCCCATACCTTTCCTTCCTCTTCTCCCAAGGAACAAAACATCCACAAACAGAAAGATTGCTCTTTTCCTTTCCTTGCTTCATAAAATCACAGAGAAACAAGACATTGAGAGAGAGAGACTATGGCCTCTCTCTATGTTCTTACATTACTCTCCTATTAGTACTACTTCATATGGACATGTGTTTGAGAACTACAGCTCCCTTGCATTTGAGGAGGGCTACACCCAAATATTTGGTGACAGCAACCTCATGCTTGTGAGAGATGGGAGGGCTGTTCACATCTCTCTTGATGAAAGATCAGGTCTTTTTTCCAGAAAAGAAATTTTTGATTCCCACCCCCCCCCCCCCCCCCCCCCCCCCCCCCCCCCTTTTTTTTTCAAAGAACTTCCTTTAGCAGCAATAGTGATGATTTCTTTCAATAAAATGAAACGGGCAGGTGCTGGCTTTGCTTCCCAGGACCTCTACTTGCATGGGTTCTTCAGTGCCTCCATCAAGCTTCCTTCAGATTATGCTGCTGGTGTTGTTGTGGCATTCTATGTGAGACCTTCTCTTCTGCTCTAAAATTTTGATCTTGGGATGATATTATTGTAGAAAGAACCAAATTATTGTTTTTATGTTTTATTTCAAGTTTTTGGTTTTTTTTTTTCCTGGGCAATTTATTAATGAGTTTGTATCATCATCTTCCCTCTTTCTTTTTTTCAAATTCATTTCGTTAATATTACACTTTTTTTTTAATTGCTCAAAAGTTTGCATTTGGGATGAGATTGTTGTAGAAACAATGGTTTCTCTGGTAAGTCGGAAGAACCAACTTTATTGTTTTTGTAGTTTTTTTTTTTTCAATTTTGGTAATTTGAGCTATTGATCATCTAGCTACTATGTTGTGTGATGGTCTTTTTTCCCTAGCCTTTTAGTATGATTCTTAGACTTAAATTTCATTACTTAAAGAGAAGAGATTGAAATTTCATTAACATCTTTTTTTTTCATTGCTATAAATTAGGGTTGCGTTTGGTTCATTGTAATGCAATCGTAATCGTAATGGAATTGGATTTGTAATGTAATTTAGTTTGTAATGTAATGGAATTACAATTACATTACTATGTTTGGTTGAAGCATGTAATCAAACCATGTAATGTAATGTCAATTGCATTCATATGTTTTGGTTACCATGTATGTAATTAAGTTCTAATTTAATATTTTTTAAATCAACCATAAATTTAAAATGTGGATCACTAAATTTCTTTAAAAATTTAAAAGAAAAAAACTTAAAAAAATAATAATAAGGGAAAAATGGTTTTTTTCTGGTAAAAAGACCAAAACGAAAAAAACGACAAAAAATACAAAATACAAAAATACAAACGAACACAAACAGAAGGAAAAAAATCAAAATTGAAAAGCGATAAAAATGACAAAAAAAAGATCAAAAATGTGAAACCGTAAAAGTGACAATATGATAAAAATGACTAAAAACAAAAATGACAAAAAACACAATAAATGAAAGGAAAAAGACGAA
>JANAVB010029813.1:0-2500 GCA_029216955.1 Iris pallida
TGCTGCGTTTCTGCGCACGCAACATTCGTGCACGGCGTGGGCCTGACAGGCCCGATCGGCCGCACGGGACGAGGAACCCACGAGTTGCTGCAGTTTCTGCGCACGCAAACACAGTTTCCGTGCACGGCGTGGGCTGACAGGCCTATCGGCCGCACGGGACGGAGGAACCCACGAGTTGCTGCAGTTTCTGCGCACGCAAACAGTTTCTGCGCACGGCTGGGTGACAGGCCCTATCGGCCGCAGGGACGGAGGAACCACGAGTTGCTGCAGTTTTCGCACGCAAAACAGTTTCTGTGCACGGCGTGGGCGTGACAGGCACTATCGGCCGCAGGGACGAGAAACGATGCGTTGCAGCAGTTTCTGCGCGCGCGCAGAATTCTGCGCACGGGTGGGCGTGACAGGCCCTATCGGCACCACGGGACACGAAATGCAAGCGTTGCAGCAGTTTCTGCACACGAAGAATTCTGTGCACGGCGTGGGCCTGACAGGCCCTATCGGCCCACGGGACACAGAAATGCAAGCGGTGCAGCAGTTTCTGCGCATGCGAAGAATTCCTGTGCACGGCGTGGGCCTGACAGGCCCTATCGGCCGCACGGGACACAGAAACGCAAGCATTGCAGCAGTTTCTGCGCGCACGAACAATTTCTGTGCACGACGTGGGCCTGACAGCCCCTATCGGCCGCACGGGACAGAGGAATGCAAGCGTTGCAGCAGTTTCTGCGCACACGAACAATTCCTGTGCACGGCGTGGGCTTGACAGGCCCTATCGGCCGCACGGGACACAGAAACGCATGCGTTGCAGCAGTTTCTGCGCGCACGAAGATTTTCTGTGCACGGCGTGGGCCTGACATGCCCTATCGGCCGCACGGGATCGACCGGGTGCGCATATGCTGCGGTTTGTGTGCCTCGCGGCACTTCGTTTGCCCCGCGGCAGATTCCTGCCCACGGCGTGGGCCTGACAGGCTGCATCGGCGAGCACGGGCGCGGCCTGCGGCTGCGCGCGAAAAATGACAAGCTCCTCAAGCACTTTGGTCCCCCGGAATCATCCCCACAATAAAACTGCAAATCTATTATAGGGGAGTAGGTGGTGAAGGGGGGATGTTCGTCGCGCGCGCGCACGGGGGGGCGCACGGCGCGTCGAACGGCTCCACGCTCGCGGCCATTTAGCGAGCGCGCGCTTGCGAATTTTGCTTGCGCGACGATTCGCGGCGTTTTCTGTCGCGCGACAATTTCTGCCCACGGCGTGGGCTTGACGGGGCCTATCGGCCGCACGGGACTGAGGAATGCGAGCGTTGTTGCAGTTTCTGTGCACACGAAGAATTTCTGTGCACGGCGTGGGCCTGACAGCCCTATCGGCCGCACGGGACCGAGGAATGGAAGCGTTGCAGCAGTTTCTGCGCGCACGATTAATTTCTGTGCACGGCGTGGGCCTGACAGGCCCTGTCGGCCGCACGGGATCGAGGAACCCTCAAGTTGCAGCAGTTACTGCACACGCAACCAGTGTCCGTGCACGGCGTGGGCCTGACATGGCCTATCAGCCGCACGGGGGACGGAAATGCAAGCGTTGCAGCAGTTTCTGCGCATGCGAAGAATTTCCGTGCACGGCGTGGGCCTGACAGGCCCTGTCGGCCGCACGGGACACAGAAACGCATGCGTTGCAGCAGTTTCAGCGCGCACGAAGATTTTCTGTGCACGGCGTGGGCCTGACAGGCCCTATCGGCTGCACGGGATCGACCGGGTGCGCATATGCTGCGGTTTGTGTGCCTCGCGGCACTTCGTTTGCCCCGCGGCAGATTCCTGCCCACGGCGTGGGCCTGACAGGCTGCATCGGCGAGCACGGGCGCGGCCTGCGGCTGCGCGCGAAAAATGACAAGCTCCTCAAGCACTTTGGTCCCCCGGAGTCATCCCCACAATAAAACTGCAAATCTATTATAGGGGAGTAGGTGGTGAAGGGGGGGATGTTCGTCGCGCGCCACAATCCCGTGCGCGCGGGGGGTGCACGGCGCGTCGAACGGCTGCCCGCGCGCGGCGATCCAGCGACCGGGCGCTTGCTGGCTTTGGGTGCGCGACGGTTCGCGACGTTTTCTGTCGCGCGGCAGTTTCTGCCCACGGCGTGGGCCTGACAGGCTGCATCGGCGAGCACGGGCTCGCGGCGGCGCGCTGAGGCGACCAGCGCATCGAACGGCTGCACGGGCCGCCCGCCTCGCTCGCGTCCCAGCGCGAGGCGAGGCGTTGCAGCTGTTTCTGCGCGCGGCGCGCAGCTCTCAGCCCGTGCGACAGAATCTGCCGCAACTCGTGCCAGTTTCGAACCCCCCCGACCGAGCGGGAGGTTGGGCGCGTTTTCCCCAAAAATGACAAGCTCCTCAAGCACTTTGGTACCCCGGAGTCAGCCCAACAATAAAACTGCAAATCTATTATAGGGGGAAGCGAGTTGAGCTGAAATTTGGGCGGCGCAACAAATTTTGAGTAGGTGCGGCTTTGCGGGCAAAATGGGATGCTG
>JANAVB010029814.1:0-215000 GCA_029216955.1 Iris pallida
TCAAATTTGAGGCCATTTGGAGCTCTCTTAAGGATTTTAGATATGTGTCTTGTGTCCTACTTGATAGATCCCAAATTAGGATACCCCATATGTATGTATGTATGTATGATAATAGTTAAATTGATATTTAAATTTAGTTTTAGAATGGTTAGAGAGTGGATTGATCTTAGTTAGGATGGTTAGAATAAGTTTCATTTGGATACCTATGTTGGTATTGTTTGCCATTAAAATTTTTGAATTGAAATTTCAATCACAAACAGAACAGTGTTATAATGTAGGACTCAGATGTTGTTCTAGGAGTACACTTTTGTTTTTATCTGGGTACTGTGTCGGTAAAGTGAGTGGTAATGTATTGACTCCGTTGACGATCTGACGACGATTTTAGATTCTCTGAAGGTCTGGGTTGCTCTGGATGCCGGAGCGTTCTTGCCCTCTGTCTCCTTTTTTTTCTTCTTTTTATAGCAGCCGGCTGGGGCTACTCATGCGCACATATGTAGGATGTGCCTGTGCGTGAGAATGCCACATGGCTAGAGCTAAAGGAGGCGTATGGACGATGTGCCCTGATTTGGGGATTGAATCCTTCCTGTTGCGCCTATGGGCTACAAAAGAGTCGACACGTGGCAGCTGAAAGGATTTTTTGGTTACTGAGATCTTGGGTGGTTAGCACCCTTTCGTGGACTGAACTGAGTCAAAGGACACGTGGCGTATGTCCGTGGCTCAAAGATCTCGAATTTGGTGGAGAGTGATCTGACAGGATGCGCCTAGGATTGGGCACATGGAGAGGACTTTAGCTGTTGTCTTTAGGGATCAAGAGCGAGTCCAAGCGTATGGCTTTGGGGCGCACACAAAGATTTGGACGCATGGCTGTGGTAGCGCATGCGCTTTGGTTGGCCACGTAGCAAGGCAGCTTGACCGAATAAACGAAGTAATGTGTTGATGTCATCGACCCCTCGTCTTCTACTAAGGGTTGGAGACTCTTCAGGGGACGTGTTGCCGCCTCTGTCACGCGGTATTAAATTCTCGATGTGACAGGCGCATGGGCTTCTTTCCAGCCTATCACTCAGCATTAAATGCTCGGATCGTGAGCGCATGGGCTCGATCTCTGTTTTGGGCGCATCAGAAGAAGGCGTAGGGATTTGCCACACGACGCATCCACCTAGGCCCGACTGTTGGGTTCCTAATGTTTTGATTGTGCATGTTAACTGGGCTGATTTCAAAAAAAAGATTCATTCCATAAATGTACATTCGTTGTACGGACTTCGGAGAGCCTGCCACTTGGCGCATGGGTCTGATTTGTCCAAGCTATAAATAGCAGCAATGAGAGGATTTTGTTCCCTATTTTCTCCCGTTTGCTCAGTGTAGAGATGCGCCTCTTTGCCCGAGTACGTTCTGTCGATGAGATGCTCCCGAAGGTGAAGATACGTTGAGTTGTCTTCTTACGCACTCATGAAGGTGACTGTTACATCCAAAAGTCGGGATCGCGGGGTTCCGACGCAGGCCGAAGGTGCCTGTTGCATCCAAAGATCAGGACATTCGCGTCCTGTCTTTGTTAGGCTGGAAGAGCCCCAGATCGGAATTGTGGTGCTACCATCTTCCTTGGGCTTTGGAGAGCTCTTCCTCCTGCTAGAGTGGGGTTGATCGCCCGCTCGTGTTATGTTCAAAGGACTGCTTCATTTAGTCGAGGCACTTGGCCGAGACGCAGTGAAGCGTCTATACTGAGACATCAACGTGATGCGCCTGAATGAGACGCTGAGACGACGCGCCTGATTGAGACGCTGGAGTGATGCGCCTGCGTAGCTGCTGTCTTGATGCGCCTAGCTGATGCGCCTGTGCAGCAGCTTTTTCAATGCGTCTTGCTATTTTTAGGCTTTCTTTCACTTTCTGTAAAGGATCTTTTATGTAAAAAATAGTCTTTAGTTAAGAGCCTCTTTTTTGTTTTGACCCTTGCTATTTTCTGATGTATTGAGCTCTCGACGCATGTTTGTTTTAGGGTGCATAGTAGATACACCAGAAATTCCATGCTTCTACAAGACCTCCTTCAAAGTTTTCAAAACTTTTCGTCAAGTTTTGGAATACTTTGAATAAGAAGCATGGTGGGCGTATGTCTTCGATGGAGCGCATGACTGTTCTGGGCGCATGACTGCTCCGCGCATGATATGATGAGGCGCCTGCTTCCTTTAAATGCAAATGATAACGCCTCGGTTTATTAATGATGATCTTTGGAATATCCGCAGTTATTATTTCGCATAACCCCAAGCGGCGGCTGACGTCACCCTTTATCGGTTCACGTATGTGACCAAGCCTATAAATAGGTGTCTGATGGAGAGAGAGTCTTTCTTCTTTGTTTTCTTTCTTCTTTGTGTCTTTAAGAAATTCTCCTGAAACTTGAAGAATGGCCCCTAAGACTCCTCGCGGTGGTGCTGGCCGAGGGCGAAGCGAAGAAAAAGAGCCTGCGGAGGTCGATGTTGACGATGTCCCCAGGACGCCCACCGACGTTCGAACGGCAGTAATTGGTGGGTATTCTTGTCATTCTTTGTCGTACCTTTCTGTACTTGAGTATATATTTTTTTAGAACTCACATACGCCGACGCGCATGGACCTCGAGTCCTGATGATGCGCTGAATCTTCTTGCTGACGCGCATGGACTTCGAGTCCTGATGATGCGCTGAAGCTTCTTGCTGATGCACATGGACTACGAGTCCTGATGATGCGCTAAAGCTTCTTGCTGATGCGCATGGACTTCGAGTCCTGATGATGCGCTGAAGCTTCTTTTCAGAAGCACCTGAGCCTTGGTTCTACTTCCCGCGATGGTGTGTAACCTGCTGCGAGGTTTACAAGAATTCACGGGTAACGTCGTTCATGAACGAGGTAAGAATGGCAACTTTTCCTATGCCGAGCTGCCGTTTCATTATCTGATAGGGTGGTTGATTTTGCACCATCCCAACGTGATGAGTCCGGGCCAGGAAGAAGATCACGTGGCCGGAGATGCATTCCTCCGCCACTTCTACCAGAGAAAATGGCTGCATACTGGCATTCTTGTTTGTAGGAAAGTTTTATCCTACCTTCAGGGATGGAAAATCACTAAAGTTGGTCCCATTTTTATAGGCTTCGAGGCTAATAAAGATTTAGCAGATTCGGGTGAAGATGCAACAACTCTGCCTCCGTGGGGATTCCGTTGGTTGTAAAGCATCCGGCCGTCCCATTTGGTGTACCAGAATAAGAACCAGTGTTACTTGGAGCCGTACTTGCCGAGCCATTTTGCACGTCAATTCGACTATGCTCAATTGATGTTGGGTAACCCCAGTACTAGCCTGGAGTATATTGGGAGTCTGCTGGACGGGGCACGAGCTTGGCATTACTACAATGCCGGATGCACCGGAGCTCGCTTTACCATGCCAGTTCTGAATCTACGGCCGCCGATTCTTTTCTCAGCCGCCAAATTTTATTATGCTATGAACACCGTATCCCCTGGATATGATAGGGAGACCAGTTTCATTGTCGACACCCAATTGGAGGTGACTGGGAACATGTTGGCGAAGGCTCGATTGTACCGCCCGCCAGAGGTTGGTTACCAAGATACCCCTGCCGTATCCACGGGAGGTACTCAGGCAGAGCCCTCGGCTGATCACCCGAAGAGACGTGCTGACACGGAGGTCAGTTCTTCTGCGCCGAAGAGGCAGAGGAAAGCAGTGCCACCGGTAGTGTCAACAGAATCAGCTCCTGTAGAGGTAAGGACGTCCCACATAGTCTGGTTCATTCTACCATTCTTGTGACATATGCCTTCTTTTTCTAGGAGACACTGAAGAGGAGACCCCGAGCTTCAAAATCGGGTGCTAGCAGACCGAAGTTGGTGGCGAGCTCATCTGACGAGCGTATTTTGCCGATTGTGGCGTCTCCCATGGAGGAGAACCCTGATGATGTCACTTCTGTAGAGATTTTAGTATCTCCGGACTGTTCTAAAGGGGGAGTTGAAGGTGCAGCGGTTCTCGGGATAGTACAAGCTGCCGTGGGGACCTCTGGTATCGAGGTCCCAGCAGAGGCTGTGCTTCCGGATGAGGAAGAGGAATGGAGTTCGTCTTCTTTGGATGACGTTCCTCCAGGGCTTCTTGAGCCTGCAGTAGGGGCAACAGGCGTGGTTGTAACAGAGGAGAGGGTTGATTCCTCTTCTCGTCATAATAAAGGGAGGTCGGCTACACCGTTGCCGAGCCCTACCCCAGACCCAGCGGTAGAAGCCGAGCTGGCTGTCGTCCAGGAGGTACTGACAGACTCTATTCCCGCGGAGGGATTTGATGAGGGAGGCGAGACTCGTCTGCCGAGCCTGACTCCAGAGGAAATGCCGAGTCAGGAAATGTGTGCTGATCTTGTTGTCTTGCCGGAGGAGGAAGGCCCTGTGCTGGCTGCAGGTGGTGTTTTGGGGGCGGAGGAGACAACCCTAGATGTCGGTGGTCCCTCCGAGATTGAAAAGGGTAAGGGTTCGCTGGTGAAAGAACCCTTTGTTGCTCCTCCTACTTGGGGGACGATATCGACACCCAATTCGGCTCCTTCCGTCCTCTTGGCTCCTCGGGCTAGCGATGAAGTTCAAGTCCCCGACGAGGGAGGGTCCGCTGATGTTGAGGTTTCAGTCTTGTGAATTGAGGTCGGTGGATCTTCTTCAAGTCCGCCGTCCATTATAGTAGCTCCTCCAACTCCTGCTATGACGCCTCAAGTATTGGCTGATGCAGATGAGTATGTATAGTTTGCTGTCGAGGCAGTGTATAAGATGCTGCAGAAGGGAGTATCGACAGTACTGAATACAAATGGGAGTTTCACGACGGCGAAAGCCATGGCGCTCCCCTATATCGGTTTGATACGTTCATATCGGGGCCATGATCATATGAGCGACATACTGGAGGCTTTTGTGGCTGAGCTCGACCAACATCTCTCCAAACTCCAGAGTATTCAGCAAAATAATTTTTCTGCTTTGATAGAGGAAGAGCAGAGAAAAATGATTGCCGAGGTTGAGTTGGCTTATCAGGACACGGTGGCCATATGGGACCACCAGGTGGCCATCTGGGACCACCAGGTGGCCGACGCTGAGGCTGCTGCGGAGAGGCTGACTCAATCCGTTGAGGAGAAGGCTAAACAGTGAGCCTTCCTGGATACCAGCATAACGGAGATAACTGCCAAGATTCGTCTCCTCGAGGATCAACGGGCTCAACTTTTACTGGATGCTGAGCGCACCCAGGCTGAGCATGTGATACTCAAGAAAGAGGAAGCAAAATTCATGTGCCACATTCTTTCTCTATCTTGCCAGCGGAAAGTCTTGGATGCTAAGTATGATGCCGATACTACTCCCGTGGCCATAGCAGTGATGCGGGGCGAGGCCGAACATCGGGTTCTGGCTACTGTGGATACCCGTACTGAGGCCTTAAAGCACCGGATCGAGGAACTTTCCGCTATTCCCCGTGATGACTAGGGATTTCCCTTTTTTTATTGAAATGTAATCCCTCACTTTTTGATAAAAAAATTCTGGTGTGACCTTTTTTTGTCATGAACTTGTGATTTGTGTGGACCTATTATCTTTTGTGTATCCTGGTTTTAAGATATAGATAATAAGTTTGAGAGGACCGATATGTTTGCTCAGAGGTAATGTGTACGTGGCAAATATGGGGTTCCTCTGGTGGAGTTTTCCTACTCAGAGGTATTATGGACGTGATAGGAATGATTCTGGAGGAAGGTACGCGGAACTTCTCAGAGGTAATGTGGACATAGAAGTTCTGCGGTAGATGTACAACAACGCAGGGGTTGTTTGTACATGATGTTTACTCAGAGGTAATATGGACGTGGTAAACATGATAGTTAGCGTAATCTTACGGAGTGTAAGATTCTACTTTGTAGGGCGTAGTGGATCAACTCAGAGGTAATGTGGACGTGGTTGTTCTTTTACTGGAGATAGAATGCAACAGAACAGTCGGGTTCCAGGAGCACAGGATTTGTGCAGAAGAGAAGTGTGTGAACTCTGAGTATTAAGCTCACTGACTCTCCTGCTGGGTAATGGTGGAAGTACATATCTAGGTTTATCTCAAGAGTAGTACTTCTTTAGAAACTTGCCGTTGATGGACATCATGAACAAGTCTCCGTTGGGTCAGGTGAGGCGGTAAGCACCGTTTGAGTATACCGTCTCTATGATAAAAGGTCCCTCCCACTTGGGTTCGAACTTTTCTGGCATTTTATGAGTCAACACCATCGGCTTCCTGACTGCCAGAACTAGGTCGCCTGTTTGGAAAGTCCTCTGTTTGACCTTCTTGTTGAAAGCTTGTGATACACGGCCTTGATAAAGTTTAATGCGCTGTTGAGCTAAGAGGGGTTTCTCATCAAGTGCTTCTAACTCTCGTAGACGGCGGTGTTGATTGTCTTCCTCCGTCAACTGGTTTGTGATTGCAACACGGAGTGAGGGTATCTGGATTTCGAGAGGCAGTACCGCTTCACTTTCGTAAACCCGAGAGAACGGTGTGTTGCCCGTCGGAGTCCGTACCGTTGTGCGGTAGGCCCACAGGCATTCATCGAGTTTTTCATCCCAGTCGCGTTTATTGGATGACACGACCTTTTTGAGTAGCCTAACGATAGTCTTGTTAAAAGCCTCGGCCAATCCATTCGTTGCCGGATTGTAGGCGGTTGATGCCACGTTCTGAATACGATTCTCGTCATAGAATCTGCTGAAAGCATGGCTGATGAACTGTGGACTATTGTCTTGGATAATCCTACGGGGTACCCCGAAACGGTAGATGACATGATGCTTGATGAAGCTGATCACCCTAGAGCTTTTTTACTTCCGTCAGTGGAACTGCTTCTGCCTATTTGGATAAGTAGTCGGTGATGGCTAGGATGAAGCGGTGTCCCCTCGATGAAAGAGGGGTGATAGGTCCCACAATGTCCATGCCCCAAGCTTCAAAGGGCCAAAAGACGACCGTAGGATGTAGTGGTTCCGATGGTGTATGGATAAAGTCGACGTGAAGCTGGCAAGCATGGCACTTTTTAGCATAGTCGACGGAGTCGGCTACCATGGTTGGCTAGTAGTAACCCATGCATCGCAGTCGATCCTACAACTTAGGCCCGGATTGATGAGCCCCGCAAGTTCCGTCATGAGCTTCTCGAAGGGCTTCGGCTGCTTCTTCGTTGGATAGACATCGAAGGAGAAGTCCATCGTAGGAACGTCGGTACAGCATTTTAGTAGCTGTATCATAATAAAATTGAAGGGAACGCCTTCTGACTGAGACGGCTTCTTTCGGGTCTTCTGGAAAAATTCTATAGACAGCGAAGTCGATGAATGGGAACCTCCAGTCTCAGACATTAACACCGACGCTTGTCGTTATGGCATGGGACATTTGTGTGCATAGGTTGTTTTTAGGACAGACCAAGTCTCGACCAACTACCGTGACGTAGTGTTGAGTCCCGAAGGTTGCTGCTAATGAAGCTGCGAGGCCAGCCCGAGCGTCAGCCTCCAGGTTTTGTAGCCGAGGTACGTGTTTTATGAAGAACTTGGTGAAGGTTGAGATAATATTCAATCCAACTTCATGGTAAGGAACCAGATCTTCATGACGAACTTCGTACTGCCCTCGAATTTGATTAACGACGAGTTTTGAGTCGCCATAAGCTTCCAGATGATCCACCCCCAGTTGTTGTGCCAGCTGGAGTCCCATGATGAGAGCGTTGTACTCGGCAACATTGTTGGAGCATGGCTTTGAAAGGGAGTAAGTATACTGGATGACCAGCTGATCGGAGGAGACTAAGACCACCCCCACTCCTGCAATAATTTGGCCTTTGGGGCCTGTTTTCGAAGCACCATCAAAAACACCCGCCAGACGGAGTTTTCTTCGGCGATGTTTGATTCTTGGACCTCATTCGGGATGTCTTCATAGAGTCTAGAGTTCTCTGGGATCGGATGCACGGCTAAAAAGTCGGCTAGAGCTTGGCCCTTGACGGCTTTTTGTGGGACGAATACCATGTTATACGGTGTCAACAAGATTGCCCATGTAGCTAGTCGGGAGTTCAATGATCCCGACTTCGTCATGAGAACCCTGAGTGGATTGACTCGGGAGATGACATGAATTGTCTGGCCCAAAACGTAATGGCGAGTCTTCTGGATTACGAACACCAAAGCCAAACATTCCTTTTCGACGGGGTTGTACCGGTTTTCAGTCTCGATCATTGTCCTACTAAGGTAGTAGATAGCTTGCTCGTAGCCTGCATCGTTGTTCTGAGCCAACAAAGCGCCGAGGGAATGATCCATGGCACGGACGTAGAGGAGAAATGGTTTGCCTGCGACTGGTGCCACCAGGACTGACGGGCTCGTCAGGTAAGCTTTGATATCATCGAAAGCTTTCTGGCATTCTTCTGTCCAGACGTAGGAGATTCCCTTCTTCATGAGCTGGGTGAAGGGTTGACATTTTTCGGAAAGGTTTGCTATAAACCTTCGGATGTATGCAAGACACCCTTGCAGGCCTCGAAGTTCTCGGAGGTTCTTCGGAGGGTTCATGTCAAGGATGGCTTTGTTCTTCTCGGGGTCGACATGAATGCCTTTCGTCGTGATAATGAAGCCCATAAACTTTTTGCTAGAAACCCCAAGGAAAGATTTAGCGGGGTTCATCTTGAGTTGATGCGCTCGCATGAGATCGAAGACTGTCTTTAGGTCTTGTAAATGATCACCTTTGAGATGGCTCTTGACGGCAATATCATCAACATAGTATTCAACTATTTTGCGTAGATGTTGGCGGAAGATGGTACTCATAGATTGTTGGTACGTAGCACCAGCGTTCTTCAAACCAAAGGGCATCACTGTGTAGCAGAAAACCCCTTTCGGAGTCCTAAATGACGTCTGTTTTGCGTCATCGGGGAAATGGGAACAGATAACAATGGACTTTGTGTCAGGACTGCCTCGATCCCAAGGAGGAAAGGATACCATTTGGGTTATTGTGGATCGACTGACAAAGTCAGCTCACTTTATCCTCTTCAAGGTTGGTCTATCCACTGAGAAGTTGGCAGTACTATGCATGCAGCATATTTACCGGATTATGGAGTTTCGGTAAGTATTATATCTGACAGAGATACCAGATTTACCTCTCACTTTTGGAAGAGCTTGCATGACAGTTTGGGAATACAATTGAAGTTCAGCACCGCCTACCATCCCCAAACTGACGGACAATCGGAGAGAACCATCCAGACGCTAGAAGACATGCTGAGATCGCGCGTCTTAGAATTTGGAGGGTCTTGGGAAGACCACTTGTATTTAGTAGAGTTCTCCTACAACAACAGCTACCAAGCTAGCATCAGTATGACTCCGTTCGAGGCACTCTATGGACGTCGCTGTCGTACTCCACTTGCTTGGGACGACGTAGGATAAAGAGTACTGCTTGGACCTGAAATGGTGACCGATGCAGCAGAGAAGGTAAAGGTGATTAGAGACAAGCTCAGGATAGCTCAGGACAGGCAGAAACATTGGGCTGATAGCAGTCGTCGACCATTGGAGTTTGAAACATGAGATAGTATCTTCGTCAAGATCTCTCCTACCAGAGGAACTATCAGATTTGGCAGAGCAGGAAAGCTGAGTCCCAGGTACATCGGACCATTCGAAGTTTTGAACCAAATTGGAGAAGTAGCATACCGATTAGCTCTACCAGCTAACCTTGAAGGCGTGTACAACGTCTTCCATGTTTCACAGCTCAGACGCTACATCCCGGATTCGAGCCACATCTTGGACCATTCGGAGCTGGAGATTGGACCCAGCCTCACAGTACCAGAGAATCTAATGGCAATTTTAGACAGAGGTGAGAAGAAAACCAGGAACTCGGTGACGCCTATAGTCAGAGTGATGTGGCGGCACAATTTCCCAGGCGAGTCTACCTGGGAGCGAGAAGATGAGATGCAGGAGCAGTATCCGTATCTATTTGAGACCTGAGGTAATTCCTAACCCTATCCTTTAATTTCGAGGACAAAATTTTCTAAGGAGGGAAGGTTGTGAAACCCGTAAAAATTTTAGTTAATTAATTAAATAATTTAATTAGCTAATTATTATTATAATCATTATTAATTGTTAATTTAGAAAAATTGTATTTTTAAAATTAATATTTCTGGAATTTCAGTGTTGGACCAGACCGTCCCGAACTTGTCCCGGACCCGTCTCGATCCATTTTGAAATTGGATCCAAACTCGATTTTATCCTTGGGTCCATTAATTTATAATTATAAATTTAATTCTATTCTTATTATTTAAAAGAAAAAAAAAGAATTATTTTTCCTTTTAAAACTTTTATTTAAAACTTGCATTTATAACTCTTTAAACTCTAACTCTTATTATACTTTAACTCACTTTCTCTCTCTCTATCAATTTTCTAATTCTGAGAGAAAGGAAACCTTTCCTTTCCTTCTCAAACGTTGCTCGGCCGAACCCTTTCTTTCTGAAACTTCCCGAGCGGTGACCTCTCCTCTTTCGAACTGCCGAGACACCTTTCCCCTTCCCGTAACCTCAGCCTCTCATCACTATAAAACCCTATCTCATCCTCCATCCTCTTCCATCCTCCCCAAACCCTTTTCTCCCGTAACCCCAGCCCTAGCCGAGATCCGGCGATTGGAGTCCTCCCCGCAGTCGCTGTCCCCGCGGCCCAGGCCGACCACCGTCTCCGAGTCCCGCCCGGCCAGCACCTCCCTTGGCCAGTGACCCGTTCGACGCCGCAGCGTCCGTCCCCGAGCCGCCCCGCGCCAATCCGCCCTCGGTCGAGCCCGCCTCCGCGGCTGACGCCGCCTCCGCCCGTTGGATCCAGACCTTTGGGTCCCGATACGTCCTCTCCGACGATCTCAAGCCTTGTCGGCTCTGTCCCAGCGGTTCCGCTCCAGAGCAGTTCCCGTACGACGACCTCTGGGACCCGATCTGCTGTTTTTGCATTCTCGTGCGTGCTGTTCTGAGTCGATTTCGCTGTCTACGTGGATTTATTTTCCTTCTTTATTCATCTGAGATCTCTAGCCGAGCACCCGAGGTATATTTTCGTATCTTCGTGTCCCTCTCTTTGTGTCGATGATGACATGGTCCCCGATCCCGCTATGGAAATCGGATCGATTCGCGGATTCGAATTTTTCGAACTCCCTTTCATAATGATTCTGTAGATTTGTGGTGGTATTGTGTTTCTGTGGTTGCTCGGAATTAAACCATTAATTCGAAAATGGCTCTGTGACCATTTTCCTTAGAGAGGTTCTGTGGTTTTTCGGTTTTCCGAGTTATATTTCGGGTTTTTCGAATTTTATAGTTCGGAAAGTTTTTCTATGATTTTTATATAAATCTACATTGGGTTGGAAATTGGTATATCCCTGAGTTGGGATTTTGTGGTTTGTTATTCCTGGTTTGGAATATTGTGGGTGTTGGTATTTTCCCAGGATTGGGTTGTCCCAATTATAGAGGAAGTGCTGCCCAAAATTTCAAAAAATATATTTTAAAACTATTTCCAAATCCCAATCTTTACAAAACAAACTATATTTTGGAGTGTTGGTTTTAAAAATGGATTTTTGTATCTTTTTGGGCGACGACCATATTGGTCCATGGGCCCTAACTAAATGCAAACGAAACCGGCCAACCCGGACGTTGAGGCATTAGTTAAAACATGAGTTTTGAATGACCAAGTCTGAGACGCATTATAATAATTATTTTAATTTATTATTATTTTTAGAATGGATTACTGCTGTTAGTATTTTGGTGCAGGGCTTCGGCCTACTGTTGAACCGTTCGCGTTATTCAGAGCTCGCCTATGAATTTAAATTAATTTATGTAAAAATTGTAAGGACATAAGTCCAAGTTTCTTTTCTATTTTTCTGTGGAGCTGTAATAAGTAGGTAGTTTTTCTTTTATTTTCTGGATAGTTGTTTTGTAGGTAACGCGTAAATGGTAAACTGAATATTTATTTTTATAGATAAATTAATAAGAGTTTTCTCACATTTAAAATAATAAGATTTCAAGTTTGTAACTTAGAAAATTTCACGTTTTCTCATTAAAAGAAAAATAACTAAAATTATATATATATATATATATATATATATATATATATATATATATATATATATATATATATATATATATATATATATTACAAAATACAAAGTTTTGCCGAATAATTGAAAAATGCGAAGTTTTCCAATAAAAATGTTAACTTGACTTTTACCTCGCTAAATTAATAACTTGGAATCGCAGCGATAAACGTGTTTTGTTTATAACAACATAAAATTTGACTAGGATCAACTTTTAGAGATTGTAACTAGCATACCTAGATATGGTTTCCTCATTTATGCTAAGTCGGGATTCTCAATGTAGGATTTCGAGGACGAGTCTGATTTTCTTTCCCGGAACCGACTCTTCAAACCCAGTCATAAACAAAGGCAAGTACGGTTGTGTTTATTTTTCAATTTAGTTAGTAATTATAATATTGCAAGATTAAACCACATTGCTACATGGAACTCTCTCCTAGAGTATTGATTGTTATTGATTGTGGGATTGGGGGAGTAGTGTAGTAAATTATGACCAATACCCCTCATATTGCATATTGATTGTACGAGCTTACCCCTCTTACACACGGGGTTAAGCCGTATCGTATCACTAGGATACTATTGTACAACCCAAGCCGGTCATAAGCATTACATACTCAAATCACATTATTTTTAATTGTAAAAAATTGCTGAAAAATATTGTTCAAGTATTTCAACTGTTTAAACTGCAAATTTCTAATTATTAGTTGAATTGTTAAATTTTCATAATTTTACTTTGCTCATTTCCTGACTGGATCCCCCACCCTCAATAGGTTCCTTTGATGAAGCTGAGCTATTGATAAATAGCTACTACGACCCGGTGCTTTATCCAGCTGTGCTGCCAGAGTCCCAATCGGACAATGTTGATCTTGGGGCTGATGAGCCCACTTTCTAGAGGATAATTTTCTTTTTGTTTTGATGTTGAATAAAAAGACAGTTTTATGTTATCAGTTGAATATTTTGTTGGACAAGTTTTTATTATTCGAAATTTAGATGTTGTGACAAAATATATTGTGTTGTTGTGATTACCTGTATTTGGATACAGCTTACTGCTGCCGTCTCACAACGGTACAGGCTGGGCATGATCCGATTCGACCCAACAATTTGGGATCGGGTCGTGACATGTTTTTAGTGGTGGCCCATGCAGGTCAGATCAACAATTTAGGTAAACATATCTAGAAACATTTAGAACACTAGAGCATTAATTTGTCACAACATAGGACCGAAATATATTATAAATAAATATTTTTGTTTGTTATAGACTGGTAGGCTACCTTTCTTATGTTTTGCAATCCTAAACCTTCCAGAGTATGGCCACTGACAAGACCAACACTGCTGGCGAGGGGTTGTCATCACCCGATCACACCCCACCTCCTCAACCAAGTCCGGATCCTACACCTCGACAGCTGGCCGATCGTCCGCATAATGCACCAGCACCCCGTAGATTTTATACTTTTACTCAAGTGTTACATCCTACATCTTCTCGGACTGAACAACAAGCCCCTGCGGTGGTGCCAGATCCAGTTTCTCCACCAGTGCCCGTGGACCCCACCGACCTCGTAGGCCTGCTACGAGGAGTGCTTGAGGCACAGAGAACTCACGCTGAAGCTCATCGCGAACAGACGACGATTATGAGAGAAGGCATGGAGAATGCCCACAATGTGGCTATGGCTGCACTGGAGAGAGGAGAAGCAGCCCAATCTGAACCAAGGCCGGCTAAAGTCGGAGATATTGAAAAATTCAAAAAGCTGGGCCCTCGACCTTTCAAGGGAACCGAGGGAATTATCTATGCTGACGAATGGCTCGACAGCATGGAGCATTTCCTCAGTGTCGTTCGACTTTCTGATGACCTCCAAGTTGAAGCTGTGGGACTCCAACTACTAGATGTAGCTAGCACCTGGTATCGAAATGAACCCCGACTCCAGGACAGGCAGCTTGACTGGAACACCTTCAAGAGGTTGTTCCGCAGGAAGTTCTTCCCAACATCAGAGTTGTGGGAGATGGAAAGACAGTTCCAGAATCTGAAGCAAGGAAACATGACTGTTGGAGAATATACAATAGAGTTTGGTCAACTTAGTCGCTTTGCAAAGAACTTGGTTGCTGACCCCGCCGATCGTGCTGAAAGATTCAGGTATGGCCTGTGGGAAGAGATTCACACTCCTGTGATCGCAGGCGGCGCCAAGACGTACGAGAGGATCTTAATACGAGCTCGGGATATAGGGAAGAGTCAGCCTGCTCGTTCAAATAGGGAGTATTCTGGAACTAGCAACTTCCAGAATAACCAGAAGAGGCCCAACCACAACAATAACAACAGGCCTTCTCACCACCACCAGCAGCACCATCAGGCGAGGACCAATGACAGAGCGCCTCAGAAGCAGATCCCTGTCTGCGATTTTTGCAAGAGGCCAGGACATCAGTCGAACATCTGTAGGAAGAGGCTTAGACACTGCCTAGTTTGTGGGTCTGCCACCCACCAAGTGAGGAACTACCCCACCGCCTTCAACCAGACTGGAACAACGTCGCATAAGGCTCCTCTACCCACTCAGCAACAACAGTTTGTGCAGAACCAACAGAAGACTGGGCGAGCTTTTGCCCTAACAGCAGAGGAGCAAGAGCCAGAGCAGAAACCTACCGCTGATGTCATCGTAGGTTTTATTTATATGCATTCACATCCTGCTTTACCATTATTTGATTCGGGTGCATCATATAGTTTTATAGCAACAAAATTCATCTCTGTACACCACCTAGTTACGGGATTTAGCAAGAAGATATGTAGAGTTATGACTGGTGGTGGACCCATACCCATCACTGAGACCTGTAACTGCCCTATAACTATATCAGGATACCATTTCTTAGCACCCTTACTTGTGATGCCCTTACCTAACTATGATGTAGTCCTAGGAACGGACTGGTTAAGTAAGCAGCATGTGCTGATAGATTGTCACAGAGGATGTGTAGTCTTCAGCCCACCTGGAGAGCCGGAGTTTGAAATCTCTCGAGCTCCGGAAGATATGGAGGGTATTATTTACTCCTCTATCACCGAAGAATCTGGACCTCCTCACCCTATCATAGCAGAATTCATGGATGTCTTTCCTGATAGTCTTCCAGGATTACCCCCAGATCGAGATATAGAATTCATCATCGACCTAGTTCCCGGCTCTGCCCCTATTTCTCGGGGATGCTACAGAGTCAACCCTAAGGAGGCCAAGAAAATGAAGGACCAGATCAATGAGCTAAAGGCCCTTGGATTTATCAGAGACGGAGCTTCACCCTGGAGAGCACCTGTCTTGTTCGTACCCAAGAAGGACGGGACTGTACGGATGTGCATCGACTATCGGGTGCTGAACAACATCACCATCAAGAACAAGTACCCTCTGCCCCGGATCGATAACCTGTTTGATCAACTCAGTGGAGCTAAGGTGTTCTCGAAGATAGACCTTCGATCTGGCTACCATCAAATCAAGGTCAGGAAGGAGGATATTCCAAAGACGACATTCAACACCAAATATGGTCAGTATAAATTTTTGGTCATGCCGTTTGGATTGACAAATGCCCCTGCGGTATTCATGAACCTTATGAACAAGGTCTTCCATGAATATCTGGATCAGTTTGTTGTTGTCTTCATCGATGACATTCTGATCTACTCGAAGACCGAAGAAGAGCAAGAAGAGCACCTGAGGAAAGTTCTGGGAACCTTGAGGAAGAAAAAACTCTACGGTAAGCTATCTAAATGTGAATTCTTCTTAGACAAGGTGGATTTTCTGGGCCATGTTGTCACAGGAGAAGGAATTTCGGTAGATCCTAAGAAGATAGCTGCCATTGAGAAGTAGATTACACCAAGTTCAGTTGCTGAAATCAGAAGTTTCTTGGGCTTAGCTGGCTACTACCGAAAATTTGTGAAGGACTTCGCCAGGATTGCTGAGCCGATGATGAAGCTCACAAGGAAGAATAACGAATTTGTGTAGACTGAAGCTTGCCAGGCAGTATTTGAGAAACTGAAGAAGAGACTTACAACGACACCGATACTTGCACTACCCGCAGGTACCGACGGTTTCTCAATCTATAGTGATACTTCTGGTAAAGGATTGGGTTGTGTTCTTCAACAACACGGAAAAGTAATTGCTTACGCATCTAGGCAATTACGGACTCATGAGAAGAACTATCCAACGCATGATTTGGAGCTTGTAGCAATTATATTTGCACTGAAGCTGTGGAAGCATTACCTCTATGGAGAGAGAGTGGAAATATTTACAGACCACAAAAGTCTTAAATATGTTTTCACTCAGAAGGAGCTGAACATGCGATAGAGGCGATGGCTGGAGCTGATGAAAGATTTTGACATCGACCTGCAGTACCATCCGGGTAAGGCTAATGTGGTTGCAGATGCACTTAGTCGATACCCGATGGCGATGTTTTTAACCAAGGAACGGTATTTGCTGGAGGACATAGAGAAGCTTGGACTGCAGATTGTACTACCTAAAGAAGAAATAAAGAAGCTGGGAAGAGAAGATTGTACCAGGAGTTGAATCATCAATGATGCAGTTGTAAGTGCGTTCAAGTCTGATGAACAAAGTCAAGGAGACACAATTTCAAGACGAGACGCTTTGCAAACTCGGAGATCAAGTGCTGGCAGGAACACTTGAAGGATTCTTAATCGCCAGCAACGGAGCATTGAGGCATGGTACGAGGCTTTGCGTACCAACTGGCGAACTGAGGAATGAACTGATACAAGAAGCACACCAGTCATAGTATTCCATACATCCAGGAGCTAATAAAATGTATCGAAATATGCGTACTATAGTGTGGTGGTACGGAATAAAGAAGGACGTATCCTGATTTATGGCTAGATGCTTGATTTGTCAATAAGAGAAAGCCAGCAGACAGAGACAGGCAGGATTGTTGCAGCCGCTAGACATCCCGGAGTGTGGAAATGGGAACACATAACAATGGACTTTGTGTCAGGCCTGCCTCAATCCCAAGGAGGGAAGGATGCCATTTGGTTTATTGTGGACCGACTGACAAAGTCAGCTCACTTTATCCCCTTCAAGGTTGGTCTATCTACCGAGAAGTTGGCAGCACTATACATGCAGCATATCTACCAGATTCATGGAGTTCCGATAAGTATTGTATCTGACAGAGATACCAGATTCACCTCTCACTTTTGGAAGAGCTTGCATGACAGTTTGGGAACACAATTGAAGTTCAGCACTGCCTACCATCCCCAAACTGACGGACAATTGGAGATAACCATCCAGACGCTAGAAGACATGCTGAGATCGTATGTCTTGGAATTTGGAGGGTCTTGGAAAGGCCACTTGCATTTGGTAGAGTTCTCCTACAACAACAGCTACCAAGCTAGCATCAGTATGACTCCGTTCGAGGCACTCTATGGACGTCGTTGCCGTACTCCACTTGCTTGGGACGACGTAATAGAAAGAGTACTGCTTGGACCTGAAATGGTGACCGATGCAGCAGAGAAGGTAAAGGTGATTAGAGACAAGCTTCGGATAGCTCAGGACAGGCAGAAACATTTGGCTGATAGCAGTCGTCGACCATTGGAGTTCAAAATAGGAGATAGTGTCTTCGTCAAGATCTCTCCTACCCGAGGAACTATCAGATTTGGCAGAGTAGGAAAGTTGAGTCCCAGGTACATCGGCCCATTCAAAGTTTTGAGCCGAATTGGAGAAGTAGCATAACGATTAGCTCTACCAGCTAATCTTGAAGGCGTGCACAACGTCTTCCATGTTTCACAGCTCAGACGCTACATCCCGGATCCGAGCCACATCTTGGACCATTCGGAGCTGGAGATTGGACCCAGCCTCACAGTACCAGAGAAGCCAGTGGCAATTTTAGACAGAGGTGAGAAGAAAACCAGGAACTCGGTGACGCCTATAGTCAGAGTGATGTGGCAGCACAATTCTCCAGGCGAGTCTACCTGGGAGCGAGAAGATGAGATGCGAGAGCAGTATCCGTATCTATTTGAGACCTGAGGTAATTTCTAACCCTATCCTTTAATTTCGAGGACGAAATTTCCTAAGGAGGGAAGGTTGTGAAACCCGTAAAAATTTCAGTTAATTAATTGAATAATTTAATTAGTTAATTATTATTATAATCATTATTAATTGTTAATTTAGGAAAATTGTATTTTTAAAATTAATATTTCTGGAATTTCAGTGTTGGACCAGACCGTCCCGAACTTGTCCCGGACCCGTCTCGATCCATTTTTAAATTGGATCCAAACTCGATTTTATCCTTGGGTCCATTAATTTATAATTATAAGTTTAATTCTATTCTTATTATTTAAAAGAAAAAAAAGAATTATTTTCCCTTTTAAAACTTTTATTTAAAACTTGCATTTATAACTCTTTAAACTGTAACTCTCATTATACTTTAACTCACTTTCTCTCTCTCTATCAATTTTCTAATTCTGAGAGAAAGGAAACCTTTCCTTTCCTTCTCAAACGTTGCTCGGCCGAACCCTTTATTTTTGAAACTTCCCGAACGGTGACCTTTCTTCTTCCGAACTGTCGAGACACCTTTCCCCTTCCCGTAACCTCAGCCTCTCATCACTATAAAACCCCATCTCATCCTCCATCCTCATCCATCCTCCCCAAACCCTTTTCTCCCGTAACCCCAGCCCCAGCCGAGCTCCGGCGATTGGAGTCCTCCCCGCAGTCGCTGTCCCCGTGGCCCAGGTTGACCGCCGTCCCCGAGCCCCGCCCGACCAGCACCTCCCTTGGCCAGTGACCCGCTCGACGCCGCAGCGTCCGTCCCCGAGCCGCCCTGTGCCAATCCGTCCTCGGCCGAGCCCGCCTTCGCGGCTGACGCCGCCTTCGCCCGTTGGATCCAGACCCTTGGGTCCCGATTCGTCCTCTCCGACGATCTCAAGCCTTGTCGGCTCTGTCCCAGCAGTTTTGCTCCAGAGCAGTTCCCGTACGACGACCTCCGGGACCCGATCTGCTGTTTTTGCGTTCTCGTGCGTGCTGTTCTGAGTCGATTTTGCTGTCTACGCGAATTTATTTTCCTTCTTTATTCATCTGAGAGCTCTAACCGAGCACCCGAGGTATATTTTCATATCTTCGTGTCCCTCTCTTGGTGTCGATGATGATATGGTCCCCGATCCCGCTATGGAAATCGGATCGATTTCCGGATTCGGATTTTTCGAACTCCCTTTCAGAATGATTCTGTAGATTTGTGGTGGTATTGTGTTTCTGTGGTTGCTTGGAATTAAACCATTAATTCGGAAATGGATCTGTGACCATTTTCCTTAGAGAGGTTCTGTGGTTTTTCGGTTTTCCGAGTTATATTTCGGGTTTTTCGAATTTTATAGTTCGGAAAGTTTTTCTATGATTTTGATATAAATCTACATTGGGTTGGAAATTGGTATTCCTGAGTTGGGATTTTGTGGTTTGTTATTCCTGGTTTGGAATATTGTGGGTGTTGGTATTTTCCCAGGATTGGGTTGTCCCAATTATAGAGGAAGTGCTGCCCAAATTTTCAAAAAATATATTTTAAAACTATTTCCAAATCCTGATCTTTGCAAAACAAACTATATTTTGGAGTATTGGTTTTACAAATAGATTTTTGTATCTTTTCGGGCGACGACTATATTGGTCCATGGGCCCTAACTAAATGCAAACGAAACCGGCCAACCCGGACGTTGAGGCATTAGTTAAAACATGAGTTTTGAATGACCAAGTCTGAGACGCATTTTAATAATTATTTTAATATATTATTATTTTTAGAATAGATTACTGCTGTTAGTATTTTGGTGCAGGGCTTCGGCCTACTGTTGAACCGTTCGCGGTATTCAGAGCTCGCCTATGAATTTAAATTAATTTATGTAAAAATTGTAAGGACATAAGTCCAAGTTTCTTTTCTATTTTTCTGTGGAACTATAATAAGTAGGTAGTTTTTCTTTTATTCTCTGGATTGTTGTTTTGTAGGTAACGCGTAAATGGTAAACTGAATATTTATTTTTATAGAAAAATTATTAAGAGTTTTCTCACATTTAAAATAATAAGATTTCAAGTTTGTAACTTAGAAAATTTCACGTTTTCTCATTAAAAGAAAAATAACTAAAATTATATATATATATATATTACAAAATACAAAGTTTTGCCGAATAATTGAAAAATGCGAAGCTTCCCAATTAAAATGTTAACTTGACTTTTACCTCGCTAAATTAATAACTTGGAATCGCAGCGATAAACGTGTTTTGTTTATAACAACATAAAATTTGACTAGGATCAAAATTTAGAAATTGTAACTAGCACACCTAGATATGGTTTCCTCATTTATGCTAAGTCAGGATTCTCAATGTAGGATTTCGAGGACGAGTCTGATTTTCTTTCCCGGAACCGACTCTTCAAACCCAGTCATAAACAAAGGCAAGTACGGTTGTGTTTATTTTTCAATTTAGTTAATAATTATAATATTGCAAGATTAAACCATATTGCTACACGGAACTCTCTCCTAGATTATTGATTGTTATTGATTGTGGGATTGGAGGAGTAGTGTAGTGAATTATGACCAATACCCCTAATATTGCATATTGATTGTGCGAGCTTACCCCTCTTACACACGGGGATAAGCCGTATCGTATCACTAGGATACTATTGTACAACCTAAGCCGGTCATAAGCATTACATACTCAAATCACATTGTTTTTAATTGTGAAAAATTGCTGGAAAAAATTGTTCAAGTATTTCAACTGGTTAAACTGCAAATTTCTAATTATTAGTTGAATTGTTAATTTTTCATAATTGTACTTTGCTCCTTTCCTGACTGGATCCCCCACCCCCAATAGGTTCTTTTGATGAAGCTGAGCTATTGATAAATAGCTACTACGACCCGGTGCTTTATCCAGCTGTGCTGCCAGAGTCCCAATCGGACGATGTTGATCTTGGGGCTGATGAGCCTACTTTCTAGAGGATGATTTTCTTTTTGTTTTGATGTTGAATAAAAAGACAGTTTTATTTTATCTGTTGTATCAGTTGAATATTTTGTTGGACAAGTTTTTATTATTCAAAATTTAGATGTCGTGACAAAATATATTGTGTTGTTGTGATAACCTGTATTTGGATACAGCTTACTGCCGCTGTCTCACAATGGTGCAGGCTGGGCATGATCCGATTCGACCCAACAATTTGGGACCGGGTCGTGACAGCTGCCATGGTTGGCCAGTAGTAACCCATGCGTCGCAGTCGATCTTGCAACTTAGGCCCGGGTTGATGAGCCCCGCAAGTTCCGTCATGAGCTTCTCGAAGGGCTTCGGCTGCTTCTTCGTTGGATAGACATCGAAGGAGAAGTCCATCGTAGGAACGTCGGTACAGCGTTTTAGTAGCTGTATCATAGTAAAATCGAAGGGAACGCCTTCTGACTGAGACGGCTTCTTTTGGGTCTTCTGGAAAAATTCTATAGACAGCGAAGTCGATGAATGGGAACCTCCAGTCTCGGACATTAACACCGACGCTTGTTGTTATGGCATGGGACATTTGTGTGCATAGGTTGTTTTTAGGACAGACCAAGTCTCGACCAACTACCGTGACGTAGTGTTGAGTCCCGAAGGTTGCTGCTAATGAACCTGCGAGGCCAGCTCGAGTGTCAGCCTCCAGGTTTTGTAGCCGAGGTACGTATTTTATGAAGAACTTGGTGAAGGTTGAGATAATATTCAATCCAACTTCATGGTAAGGAACCAGATCTTCATGACGAACTTCGTACTGCCCTCGAATTTGATTAACGACGAGTTTTGAGTTGCCATAAGCTTCCAGATGATCCACCCCCAGTTGTTGCGCCAGCTGGAGTCCCATGATAAGAGCGTTGTACTCGGCAACATTGTTGTAGCACGGCTTTGAAAGGGAGTAAGCACGCTGGATGACCAGCTGATCGGGGGAGACTAAGACTACTCCCACTCCTGCAATAATTTGGCCTTTGGGGCCTGTTCTCGAAGCACCATCAAAAAACACCCGCTAGACGAAGTTTTCTTCGGCGACGTTTGATTCTTGGACCTCATTCGGGATGTCTTCATAGAGTCTGGAGGACTCTGGGATCGGATGCACGGCTAAAAAGTCGGCTGGAGCTTGGCCCTTGAGGGCTTTTTGTGGGACGAATACCATGTTATACGGTATCAACAGGATTGCCTATGTAGCTAGTCGGGAGTTCAATGATCCCGGCTTCGTCATGAGAACCCTGAGTAGATTGACCCGGAAGATCACATGAATTTTCTGGCCCGAAACGTAATGGCGAGTCTTCTGGATGGCGAACACCAAAGCCAAACATTCCTTTTCGACGAGGTTGTACCGGTGTTCAGTCCCGATCATTGTCCTACTAAGGTAGTAGATAGCTTGCTCGTAGCCTGCATCGTTGTTCTGAACCAACAAAGTGTCGAAGGAATGATCCATGGCACGGATGTAGAGGAGAAATGGTTTGCCTGCGACGGGTGCCACCAGGACTGACGGGCTCATCAGGTAAGCTTTGATATCATCGAAAGCTTTCTGGCATTCTTCTTCCAGACGTAGGAGACTCCCTTCTTCATGAGCTGGGTAAAGGGTTGACATTTTTCGAAAAGGTTTGCTATAAACCTTCGGATGTATGCAAGACGCCCTTACAGGCCTCGAAGTTCTTGGAGGTTCTTCGGAAGGTTCATGTCAAGGATGGCTTTGGTCTTCTCGGGGTCGACACGATTGCCTTTCACCGTGATAATGAAGCCCAGAAACTTTCTGCTAGAAACCCCAAGGAAGGATTTAGCGGGTTCATCTTGAGTTGATGCGCTAGCATGAGATCGAAGACTGTCTTTAGGTCTTGTAAGTGATCACCGTTGAGATGGCTCTTGACGACGATATCATCAACATAGCATTCAACTATTTTACATAGATGTTGACGGAAGATGGTACTCATATATCGTTGGTACATAGTACCAGCGTTCTTTAAACCAAAGGACATCACTGTGTAGCAGAAATGACGTGTGTTTTGCGTCATCGGAGAACATTTTGATCTGGTTGTAGCCCGAATACCTGTTCATGAAAGACATGCGTTCGAAGCCACATGTATTGTCAATCATCACGTCAGTGATTGGAAGCGAGAATTCATCTTTTGGGCAAGCAGTATTGAGATCTCTGATGTCGATGCAGAATCTTCCCATTCTTCTTGGTAACAGGGACGACATTGGCCACCCAATCCGAATGTTGCTCTTCACGAATGAACCCACTGCTCAGGAGTTTGTCCACCTCTTGATCGATATCGTTCATGATGTCAGGACGAAAACGTCGTTGTTGTTGCTTTATATGCTTGGCATCAGGTAAGATGTTAAGTCTATGCATCGCGATCTGGGGATCAAGTCCCGGCATATCTTCGTAGCTTCAGGCAAAGACGTCGATGTATTCTTTGGCCAATTGGACTAAAGACTCCTGGTCTCTTCCCTTTAGACTCTTGCTGATGAAGATAGGTTTGGAATAAGACCCATCCCCAAGGTCGATCTGCTCGACTTCGTCTTCGGTAGGGGGTTCACGTAATTTAAAACGAGACTCCCACTGCACTCCTAGGCATTGAGCCCAAGGTTCTTCCTCAAAGAATTCCGGCGTTTGGTCATCGCCTTTATCCTCTCAAGATTGTACAGATGCCATGTTGACTGATAGCACCTTCCTGAAGATTGGGCCGATACTGGTATCGGAATCCCAAGTTGATGCTTCAGATGAATGAGAGTGCTCTACTTCTTCCGCTTTCGAACTCTCTGGAGTTGTCGGCGGCATGACATAGCCCACCCCCTGTTGAGTATGATAATAGTAGTCCTATGGCTTTCCTTCAGGTGTTGGGAGTCGGAGGGGAAGACACCGGCCTTTGCCGTAGTTCAGGCCCTTGTTGCTTTTCAGATCATAACCCATCTTTTGGATGAGGTACTTTGTCTTGTCCGTGTACCGATAGACTTATATTCTGCCGGTATCCGGTTCTGGCTCGAGTGACGGAAGGTCTTGATGACGCTCGACTTTGCCGAAAATAATGGGCTCTTCGTCCTGGTTCCGCGGTGGGACTATAAAACAGACTCCTTGGGACGAGACTACTCGATTTACATGATTGACGGTCGTTATTTGTGTTTGTAACGGCCGTAGAGCATTATCTAGTGTATACATGGCATTCCAATGTGGAAGACTAGAATAATTGAAAGACAATCTATTATTGATAAAATACGAGATTTTGTCTCGTGGGATTACATTGTCGAGAGAAGGTGCATCTATGTCAGAAGATATATATTCTCCTAACTCTTCATTCGTGAGCACTGGGGCTGGTTCGGGAGAACTTATCACAGACTTGACCTTGGGCTCTGAGAGGGCTATGTGGGCCTTCTCTTGCAGCTTGAATGAGGCTGAGGATTGCGGAGGCTTGCCTCTAAGACGCACCTTCAGGGCTGCCTCAACTGCGCCTTCGGTGACCGGTGCCTTCCCCTGTAGTTTTGCCACAAGGGGAGCCGACATTTGAGGAGGTTTTTCTTTGAGCCGTATCTTCAAGGGAGCTTCGGTGGATGTTCTACCTAAAGAAGTCGGTGCTTTTCCAGGTAACTTGATTGCCATGGGAGGCCGCATTTGAGGCGGTTTTCCTTTGAGTCAAATTTTCAGAGGAGCATTGGGAATCATCTCTGTCTCCACGTCCGTCTCCGCTGCCATTTCTGCTTCGTCATCAGCATTATTGGCTTTCCCTTCATCGAGCGACTTATATAAGCTAGCATCAGTGAAGTAGGCTTCGACCCCTTTGAAGGGGTCAATGTCGGCGAACTCTGTTCGGATGATGTCGTTAGTGGACACGTACTTCATGCATTGGTGGAGTGTAGATGGCACCACCATGTACTCGTGCAGCCACGGCCGAACTAGCAGGAGGTTGTAGTTGACGTCGGCGTCTACGACATAGCAAGTCACTTCAGTTCGAAGATTATCGATATGACATTTCAGTCAAATTTTGCCCAGCGGTTCACTTTTGCTGGCATTAAAACCGCTGATTGTAGTGTTGGAAGGTGCCAGACGGTACATCGGGATTCCCAATGTTGAGAGCAGAGTCCTAGGGATGATGCTGAGGGGAGACCCTGGATCAATCTGAATTCACTTCACCTTGATGGAACCCACATACCCTGTATAATACAGCGGCCTGTTGTGCCGGTTGTGCTTGAGCAGCATGTCTTGTTGGGTGAAGGTTATGTTGGGGATAACCTCCTTCACACAATAGTAGTACGCACATATTGTTGGGATATACTCAGGCTGCTTAACCTGACTGATGAAGGACTCAGCATCCTTTAAGGCTTCACAGAGAGCTTCGCGGGTGTCTTTGGAAAGACGAAAAAGCTCGAACAGAGATAAGCGGGCAGGAGTACTGGCAAGTTGCGCCAGTATGTCAAAGTTGTGGGGCTTGGCTAGCCCCGAAGCATTTTCTCTTCGTAAAGGCTTGTCGAAGCGGACCTCTACGTGCTTCTGTTTATTGGCTGCAGGATGTCTAGATGGACCCCCTTCCTGGGCAGTAGGGTGGTGCAGGGAGGCACCACCTCGACGGCAGCTTCGTCAGGTTGGGCGTTATGCTGCGAACGCGTTTGTACAGGAAGTGCCTCTTCTGTGGAGGAAGAGACCATGCGGCAAGACTTGGTCTTCTTGCCCTTGGTTTTGGAGACAGAGCGTACCCCCGGTTGAGTAACTTCGGAGACGAGGTCTGGGTGAACCCATACGATCTCTCCCCGAGATGTGGTGAGTGGGATGAGTCTACTCATATTGTCACGGGTAGGTGGTAGGTTGACCACCTCCATTGTCGTCTTTGGGATGGGGATGACACCATCTTGTGCTGTGGTTGCCGGCATGGTACCGAATTAGAGCGACAACAGGTTGGCCGAGACTGTCTTCTCCTCGTAATCGACGGAGATAACATTCGCATTGATCATGCACTGGATGTAATTCTTGAGGACGTAGCAGTCCTGAGTTGGATGTCCGACAAACCGATGGTAGTGACAGTACCTCGGGTTATCAACTCTTCCAACCTCGTCGGGACGCTTCGGGTCCGATAATTTTATCTTATCACCCTGCTTCAACATCTCGAAGAGTTGCAAGGTGTCTTCATCATTGAAGGAGTAGACCTCCTTTGGCCTCGGTACAAGCGGAGGCTTTTGAGTAGGTGCTTGTGCACTTTTAGAAGCATTGACTGTCAACGCCTGCTTCCCCTTCATCTCACGTCCAGGGTTGCTGGTAGTAGGCCGTTTTCTCTTGTCCTCAAAGGCAGGAAAACTGACTCCCAAAAGGCGAGCATTGTATGCCTTCTTTTCAGCTGCTTCGGCCTCAATAATCAATGAGCTCCAGTCGGGAGAAGGAGTGAAGTTGAGCCAGAGCTTAACCGCAGGAAGCATATTCATGCTGCAGGAGGAGAGGAGTGCATGTTCTGGCATATCCGGGGGCAGTCTCAAGCAGGCTTGTCAGAATCGTTCGATGAATGCTCGAACGGTCTCTTTTTTCGTCTGACGTACTTCTATAAGGGACGCCATCGTCATGTCTTTCCCTCCGTCGTAGAAACGATCGAGGAAGAGGTATGTCAAGTCATCAAAGGAGGATATGGAGTTGTCAGGGAGATAGCAGTACCAGTCGTAAGCCACTCCTTTTAATGCCCCGACAAACAGGCAGGTGATTAGCGCATCTTCCTTCGGAAGATGTCCCGTTTGAGACTGGAAGTACGTCATATAATGGCGTGGAGAGTCCTTTCCGTCGTATGGCGTTAACGTTTGTGGTTTATACTTGGAAGGATAGACCACTTTGTTCCATTCGAGGGAGTATGGTTGCGGGATCCCCATCTTCTGGCGCTCCTCCTGTCTGTTCTTTGACTCGAAGCGTTCACGCAGGTCCCTGATCATCTCAACCACATCTTCTGTGGAGCTGGGAGTTGGAGAAGGTGGTACAGTCTGGAGTTGTATATTCGAAGGTTCCGATACCCGAGGTGCTTCGCGGCAATCGGTATTCAAGGATGCCCGTTGAAGGGGCACACTTGATTCCCCGTTGGCTCCTAGGTCAGGATTGGTGGAAGGTGCCCTGGCCAAAGCTGACCGTATCACAAACACTGCTTGAGTCAGTGTTTGCATGAAGACAGAGAGGGTTTTGAGTCCCCCCTCCAAAGTATCCATGCGCTGAACGAGGTCTACTGACGGAGCATCTGACTCCGTATCACCACTTCCTGTCATGTATACTGTCATGACGTGACTGGAAGTGGATGGATCGGTTGAAGCTTCACTTTCAGCCTCGCTCTCCTGTAAAAGAGTCACTTCTCCTGGAGTTTCATCCTGGCTACCTCCAGTTATGTTCTGGAGAATATCTTCGTCTTCGGGATGAGGATCAACAAGGGCTTGACTACCCCCAGCTATTACATCCTCTGAAATCTTCTTTCTTGCCCGGGTGCCTTCAAACACTCCTGAGGATGGGACAGTCACCTTGGTCTTCCTCGACTGGCTCTTGGATGAGGACGAGGTCGAGGAGTTGCTAGTCGCCTTTCAGATTGATGAGGAGTTAGAGACTACGTTGCAAGAAGCAACCTTTAGTTTCGGCTCCTCTTCAATCGATACCTTCTTCCCGAGGCGACGTCAGAGGGATATTGACGATTGCAGTTGCTGGAACACAGACTGTCTTTGTGGTGGAACTGCTATCTTACAACAACAGTTGATGGTGACCATAGCACAGGTGTGTCCTGTGAGGGGTGTATTATGCTTGTCGGTCGACTCTCCTGATCGGCATTTACGAATGATCACATTACGTAAATCGTTAGAGGAGAGTGCCACCTTTACACCCCCATC
Organism: Iris pallida; assembly: GCA_029216955.1. NCBI lineage: Eukaryota > Viridiplantae > Streptophyta > Magnoliopsida > Asparagales > Iridaceae > Iris > Iris pallida. Next base: position 27,841 of record JANAVB010029814.1, read on the forward strand.
AGGCGCATGGCAAGGCCAAGCACCGAGGTGATCAAGTGAATGCTGCACCCCCTGATCCAGCGCATAAGATGCGCCCAGATCAGTAGTGGGGGAACAGCATTTAGGGTGGTTTGAACCAGCCTCAGATGCACAACCAATGTAGGCGCAGGGGTTCAAGACCACCGAGTTTGCCTCGAACGGCTTGCTTGAAAGCGCAACAGATGCACCCAAGTGAAACGAGGTCTTTGAAGGTTGGCTCGTTCGCGGTGCAGAAGCACCCGAGTCAACCTTGTACAGCTTACCATCGGCAGCGTGCATGATTGTGAGCGCATGCCTCTGACTTACTGTCGGCATAGCACGTTCGAGGCGCGTGGCCCATGCCGCCTTGGACTTCTTCGTACCAGCCCGCTGGGATACATAGTACTCAGATTCCAAATTATCCTCGCCATGACAGTGAGTGAGTCTGTCAAAGACAGAAGCCTTCCGCAGCGTATCAGAGTTAATACGCAGGGCGTTAGATGCGTCCCTGCTCCGTCGGCGCATCTTTCTTGACTGAGAAGGAGATAGTTGGGGAATGTGGTCAGCCCCACATTTTCCCGAGAGATGTGCTACACCCGTGGGCGCATCCTGGCTGCTGAGGACGTCAGCGGGAAGGGTAGGTTGCATCAGCGCATCCCCTTCAGTGATGGTGCCAGGGGCACCTAGGCTTGGCGAGTCTTCTTCGGCTTCGGCAGCCGCTTCGAAGGACTTGCTCTGCCTTCAGAGATGAACTCCTCATACGTCTGTTGATTGAGGTGTACGACTAGTGTCTTATGGGAGGAGTCCACCTTCACGTCGTCAGATTGCGACACAACTTTCTCATCGGAGGAGAAAGAAGTCCCCAGCAGAGTTGCCAGCTTGTTTGCTATTAAAATCTTTGAATTGAAATTTCAATCACAAACAGAACAGTGTTAAAATGTAGGACTCAGATGTAGTCTAGGAGTATACTTTTGTTTTTATCTGGATACTGTATCGATGGAGCGAGTGGTAATGCGTTGACTTCGTTGACGATCTGACGGTAATTTTAGATTCTCTGAAGGTCTGGGTTGCTCTGGATGCCGGAGCGTTCTTGCCCCATGTCTCCTTTTTTTATAGCAGCCGGCTGGGGCTACTCATGCGTGCATATGTAGGATGCGCCTGTACGTAGGAATGCCACGTGGCTAGAGATGAGGGAGGTGCATGGACGATGCGCCCTGATTTGAGGATTGAATACTTCCTGTTGCACCTATGGGCTACGGAAGAGCCGGCACGTGGCATCTGAGAGGATTCTTTGGTTGCTGAGATCTTGGGTGATTAGCACCCCTTCGTGGACTGAACTGAGTCAAAGGACATGTGGCGTATATCCGTGGCTCAAAGATCTCAGATTTGGTGGAGAGTGATCTGACAGGATGCGCCTAGGATTGGGCACATGGAGAGGACTTTAGCTGTTGTCTTTAGGGATCAAGAGCGAGTCCAAGCGCATGGCTTTGGCGCGCACGCAAAGATTTGGGCGCATGGCTGTGGTGGCGCATGCGCTTTGGTTGGCCACGTGGCAAGGCAGCTCAACCGAATAAACGAAGTGATCTACTGATGTCATCGACCCCACGTCTTCTACTAAGGGTTGGAGACTCTTCGGAGGACATATTTCCGCCTCTGTCACGCAGCATTAAATGCTCGATGTGACAGGCGCATGGGCTTCTGTCCAGCCTGTCACTCAGCATTAAATGCTCGGATCGTGAGCGCATGGGCTCGATCTCTATTTTGGGCGCATCAGAATAAGGCACAGGGATTTGCCATACGACGCATCCACCTAGGCCCGACTGTTGGGTTCCCAATGTTTTGATTGTGCATGTTGACTGGGCTGATTTCAAAAAAAAGATTCATTCTATAAATGTACATTCGTTACACGGACTTCGGAGAGCCTGCCACTTGGCGCATGGGTCTGATTTGTCCAAGCTATAAATAGTAGCAATGAGAGGGTTTTGTTCCCCATTTTCTCCCGTTTGCTCAGTGTAGAGATGCGCCTCTTTGCCCGAGTACGTTCTGTCGACGAGATGCTCCCGAAGGTGAAGATGCGTCGAGTTGTCTTCGTACGCACTCATGAAGGTGACTGTTACATCCAAAAGTTGGGATCGTAGGGTCCCGACGCAGGTCGAAGGTGCCTGCTACATCCAAAGATCGGGACATTCGCATCCCGTCTTTGTTAGGCTGGAAGATCCCCAGATCGGAATTGTGGTGCTCCCATCTTCCTTGGGCTTTGGAGAGCTCTTCCTCCTGCTAGAGTGGGGTTGATCTTTCGTTCGCGTTATGTTCAAAGGACTGCTTCATTTAGCCGAGGCACTTGGTCGAGACGAAGTGAAGCGCCTATACTGAGACATCAACGTGATGTGCCTGAATGAGACGCTGAGACGACGCGCCTGATTGAGACGCTGGAGTGATGCGCCTGCGTAGCTGCTATCTTGATACGCCTAGATGATGCGCCTGTGCAGTAGCTTTTTCATTGCGTCTTGCTATTTTTAGGCTTTCTTTCACTTTCTGTAAATGATCTTTTATGTAAAAAAATAGTCTTTAGTCAAGAGCCTCTTTTTTGTGTTGACCCTTGTTGTTTTATGATGTATTGAGCTCTCGACGCATGTTTGTTTTAGGACGCATAGTAGATGCGCCAGAAATTCCATGCTTCTACAGGTATCCAAGTATCTTGGCCTACATGTGTTTCTTTTGTCCAAAACAACTCAAATTCGTCATAATATTCATCCACATTTTTATTAACCAAAATAACTTAGAAATGTCATAACTTTTAGCTTAGAACTCCGATTAATCTCCCATTTTTTTAAAAGAACCGTATCGAAGTTAGCTTTCTAAATATATATTTTGATAAGCCAAAATCGTTTTAGAAATTTTTGTAAAATTATTTGAGTGTCAGTTGTCTGAAAGACAAACACGTTTCGGTGTTTTTGCGATTCCGGGAGCTTTCGGACACGAAAATACGATCCGTTTGAAGTTTCGGAAAGCTAACACGAAGGGCTAAGACATATTTTAATCCTAGAATTTAGTGAAGGCCCAATTGGTACTATATTGATTTTAAGTAGAAGAGTGACTATACGATATATGCATTTTGTGTAACCTATGAGCCTATGTAGAATGGATATTAAATGAATGTAGAGTATATAATGCATGATATGTTAGATAAATAAAATAATATATATATATATATGATATGTATCCTCTTTATATTAATATATATATATGGTTGAATGCAAGCATGTAGGAATACAATTAATATAATGTATGTAAGCCATGCATAAATGCATGCAAAGCCGGCCCAGGGGTGAGCCTGACAAGCCCCTGGGCTTGGGCAACCCCCCGGGCCTGGAAACCACCTGGGCTTAGCGCAATCCTTCCCAAAAAAAAAATCCCTTCATCCACATCAGCCCTGGACCTATTCCAATTTCTATATTCCCAGACGGCCGCACCACTCCGCCAAATCGCCAAAAGTCCAATTTCTACCTTTCTTTTATCTGTCCTCATGCACTCGGAAGAAGCAAAGAAATCAATATATTCAGTCTAAAAAAACATTACTTTGCTTTCGAATGCATAGTGTCTAAGGAGCTGTCCAGTGGGTTCTTCCTGCTTCATACTTGGATGTTAAGAACAATGATTATGGAGGTTAGTGATAAAGTATTTCATTTTTAAATATTATGATTTTTTGACAAGTGAGTTGTTAGATGCTAGATTTTTTTATTGTTTTCTTCCACTGATATTTTAGCACTATTAGGCTTTTTTGCATTACATGATACTTCACTGGAACACAATATTGGCAAATCTAGCTTGTCTTGCTTATCATAACACAATATTAATAAAATGTATTATTATTTTAATAAAGTTTAAGGGCAACCAAGATTATTTTCGGCTAGGGCAACCCAATCCGCTGGGCCGGCCCTGAATGCATGAATGAAAGAGTGATATACAATGTATGCATAAATGTATATAATGAATGCTAGATATGAATGCAAGGTATACATGTAATGGTAGATATGAATGCATAATGTATAGATAATGTAATGTAATATATAATGATAGCATGTATGTTAATGTAGAATATATGATGCAAGCATGTATATGTCCACTGTTATTTCTTTTCCTTACATTTTTCCTTCCCTTCCCTTTCCATTTTAGTTTTTTTCCCTTTTTTTCCCTCTTCTATTTTTACGTATTGTATACAATGTATATAATATATAGATGCATGTAAGTATGTAATATGCATTAATGACATGTATGTAATGAAAATAAGTATATGTATGCAACTTAATGATATGTGAATGGATATAATGCATGAACTGAAGTATGCATGTATATAAGATATAAATGAATGATATATATATATATATATATATATATATATATATATATATATGTGTGTGTGTGTGTGTGTGTGTGTGTGTGTGTGTGTGTGTTAAGGTAATGTAATGTATGTATTCACATATATTTTGAGTTAAATATATGAGTTTTTATGCATATATTATATGTATACATGAATGAATGTAATATAATGTAGAGTATGCATATATGAATATAATGTATACAAGTATGTAATATATTCAGATATGTATGTATGTATCTATGTATGTATGTATATGTGCATGAATGAATGCAAGTATGTATATATGATATATGTAGGCATATATGCAATATATGTATGTATACATGATATATATGTATGCATATATGCAATATAAGTATGTATGTATGCATTTCTATAAACTGAGTTAACCTATAATCTTTTACACACATGAATTCATACATCCTTTGACACCATGTATCCCATGTCACATACATCTATCTATCACTAAATTTGAGAACATTAACACATATCCTTTCATACACATGCCAAACACACACACACACACAATCACTTACTCTTTGACCTCTTCTTCTCTAAATATATATGTATGTGCCTATATATATATAGCTTTCCTATATATATCTATGTATATGAATATGCGAATGTGAATAATATATATACATTATATGACTAAGTTTGTGTGCCTTGTTAGCTTATGATTTAGTTTTGTGCTTGGTTTAGCAAGTGACTTAGGCTATGAGTTAGTAGCTATCTTGGATACTTGATTTGCATAGACTTAGTTTGTTTAGGCCTAGAATTGACTAACCTAGACTAGTTGACCATTATTGACCCAATCCTAGCTAGTTTGCCCACAGTTGACTAGAGTTGACCTAGTTTGACTTTATAGTTGACCAGAGCTGACCAAGAGTTGACTTTGACCTAGATTGACTTAGAATCATATAGATTGCATTATAATTTTAATTACTATATAAATTGAACTCTTAATAACCTATGTTACTCTAACTAGGACTCTGTGACTCCAGTTGGCCATCTTTTTATATCAGCTGTTCAGGGTATCAGGCGAGTACATTCTCTGACCGTTTCATACTTGATAGGATTTACATTTACGTTCTAGATTACTTTACTTGATGCTGTCACGTTGTTAACACGGATTGATACTATATGGATTCCTTTATGAGATGTTATCTTCCTCGGGAGCATCGGATACATCATGTCATGTGCATTTCACTTTCATCATGTATTTCTGTACTTTTACCATTCATGTGCACTCCCATGATTCATGTACTATCATGTTCACGGAGCCCCCATGTTTACATTTATGTGCACCCATTAATGGGTCCCCATGTGATATCATGTGTAATAACATAACCTGTCTGGATCCTTGTGTATTGATTGGGGGTACGGAAGAGTATAAATGGTCATGTGAACAATTTCAAAGTAGTGTAGTCATGTACAAACTTTGATGTTTATTATCAAGCCGTTCACATGTCTATCTTGTACTCTACATTACTAGTCACTGTTAGCTCTTTACTTATAGTAGATATTTCTTTACAGTCATCTCTTTTACTTTATATATTTTTCAGCGTTTCATGTATCTTACTCTATAGCATATTTACATATCATGTCATATTATGAACTGCGTGAGATGTATTGTGCTCGCTTCCTTCCTGACTGCACCTGTTGATAAATTTTACAGATAGCTTGGAGGTTACCTGCTAGCCTAGAGGAGATACAGTAGAGGTTGGAGTAGATGGCTAGAGTTTTTCTTATTTTATTTTCATTTGTCTTTAGTTGTATTTATTTTATGCTTGTTTGAGTTGGTGTCGATAACACCGAGATTTATTTCTCTCTGTTGTACTTCTCTTGTGGATTCATAGTTATCTTATCGTGCTACTTCTAGTTTTGGTGATTGAGTTGTATCCTGCTGTGATTGTCCTCCGTACGGAGAATATATTATATTGTATTTAGTTTTAATTATGACCTAGAACATCGTTCTACCGTCGACACTGCGGCGTAGGCTGGACGCACCCACTTTTTGTACCCTACACTGGGTGCGGGTCGTGACACATTTTTAGTGGTGGCCCATGCAGGTCGAGATTCGTATTTGTGCGAAGTCGTGGTAGTACGACGATTAGTTGTACTGCTGCGCACCTGCGATTAGAGATAAGGAATAGGTGTTAGAATGAGAGGATACTCAATCACATTTAGGATTCTTTGAGAGATTCCGAGGACGACCCTTGAGAATCTTATTTTAACTTCGATTTGAAATCTCTTTTTCCCTTGATTTGATTCACCCTTACTTCTTGTTATTGAATTTGATTTTGATGGATTATTGTTGAATTTTGAATCTTGATGTTAGTTGTTGAATTTGAGTTTATATATATATATATATATATATATATATATATATATATATATATATATATATATATATATACATCTTTTTGGAATTAAGGTATAACCTGATAACATACTTGATAAGGACAGTGAGAAAGGTAAAAGTCTACTTTATTTATGGAGTTTAGAATTTATCGCAGTCATATTTGCTAGCATGACAAGGACGTAGAGCCTGATTTAGATATACTTATCCTAGTTATGAAATCTAGATTTTCTTGCAGCCATACCGGGTGGCGTGGTAAGAATTCTAGATAACATGACTATAGGGTTTATACCTTCGTTATTGACTCTATTGTTTATTGCAGCTATGCTTACTGGCATGGCAAAATTCTGACAACATGATTTTAGGAAGATGTGTATGGTACCAGATTTTATCTTAAATGGGTTCATTCTTTTTAACAGTTGATGAAGAACATATTTTATCATTATTTCTTTCTTGCTATTATTTCTTGTATTACCATTTTAAAAAAAACTCTCCTGATTACATCAATCACCTGTTTCGTATCTAATTCTGTCAGCTATACTTTGAAACCCTTGAATCTCTATATCTTTTTACCTTCGAAAGGTCGAGGAAGTAACGTAAATCATCTAACTCGAAAAAGACATGATTTGTTATCTTATGTTAATCTTGCTAGGGGTATAATATGATGGACCTTGATATTGGTTTGGGATAGAGATGCAACTGAATTTGGGGATGATTTGAGAGTTATATTATCAATTTAGGAACAATCATACTTAGAGAAATCTTTTGGGTATGAATAATTCATAGATGTATTTCATAACTGATGAGGATATTTGAGGTCAACTTAGTTTCGAGAACTTGAATAAATTTTAGTTATTGATTCTTGAGACGTTACACTTTAAGGCTATGATGTTAAATTTATGAATTTAGTAATAGAGAAGTGATTTTAACTATATGCAATGATGATACGAAATTGAATAAGATATTGTAAGAAATGGCTAGAAACAGAAAGAACGCAAGGATTTTGAGTTATATAAAATATAGAGATTTTGTGAAAATTTTAAATTTCAGGAGAATAATATTGAAGGTGTACGTTGAAGGAAATATGAAGGTTAAATTTATAATGAAGAATAAGTTTTGTAAGGCCTAGTGGGTTTAGGTTTAAATAATACAAGGAGAGTAAATTGAATAAGTTCAAGGATTACATAAAACTTGATTTAGAGGCTTCAGATCCAATTTAGGACAAGGTGGAAGAATTTAGATTTATGATGATTAAGTGGTCAGTTTTGATTCATAGTAAGAAGGGTATGCTTCATGAATAATGTTTCGAAACTTAGAAATTTAGCCTATGGTGATCATGGCATGATCAAATCTTTATGACGGAAGGATATAATTTTGATGGTAGTCATATAAATGTTGATTTTTATATTGGGACTTGTGAGATAAAAATATGATTGAAAAATGATAAACTTGATAGTATCAGAGAGAGATGATTAACTTGACTTTCCTATGAAATCTTTTCTCTTGTTTTCCCTTTTAAAGGAGAAATTTGACTTATTCCATATCTTTGAATCACCCTTTAAAAGTTTTCAATATCATTGAATCCTAGCTCCCTTAATCACGACCAATCGACTTTGTAATCATCTTTTCTTATCATATTAATATCTTGGGTCGTACTCAATTGAATTAAATTTAATTGTGACCTGAATCTCTATCCTTTTATGCTCGTACTCAGACTTCGATGACATTGTCCTCCATATTGCCCAAATCTTGATTACCCAGAATTGATCAACTTAGATCGTATCGAGACTAAATTTTCTTAATATATATTGTGATTGGATTTCATTGATATTGATTTTCGTTCTTTATACTTTTAATTTTGATTTTTCTTTGAATAGTACCCCTTTATAGATAATTACTAGTTATCTTTATTTTATTTTTGATAATTATCAGTTTTCATATAGGATTATAGACTGCCTTACAGCCTTGATGATTTGTTGTTTCTGTAACTTTTCCAGTTTATCACCCCAGATTGCTTGTATGTTTTGATACCCAATGACCGTTTTGGTTTAGCATGACTAGTATACCTAGATGAGACTTTCAACTGCTACTGTATGCCATTCTTTTAAATTGTATGATTTAGGTAAGTTTTGAGACTTTGATTGTTGGAGACGAGACTCTAGAAGAAGTACGACCATCTTAATTTCGAAGACGAAATTTTCTAAGAAGGGTAGACTTGTAACACCCACTTTTCTAAAATGAGGATAATTTTAAACTTTTGTAAAAGTTTATGGGAAAATTTATGAAATGCCCAAAAATTTAAAAAGTTTTATGAAAAACCCACCCCAAAATAAACTTTCATCGCGTGCCCAGCATTAACTTAAAAATTAAAAAAAGGGCACGGCATGACCCTTTTGCCCTTCTAATTTATTAAGAATATCAACAAACCCAGCAAGTTTTATGAAAAACGGTTCGATTCCAGACTCTTCAAAAAAGTGTCTCTATCGCTCCCTCCTCTTCCATACTCTGTTCGGTTGCGATTTTAGGTCATCTCCTCCAAAAATCTTAGAAATTTCTTACAAGAAATCGCCAGCGAATCTCCATCACAATGTCGCAATCATCAGCAATGGAAGTAGACCAAGTTAGAGAAGAAGGAGAAGAAGTAGTTGGAAAACAACAGAAATGAGGGAAGAAAGTTAAGAAGGTTGCTCGTAGACGAAATGCTCCAAAAGAAAAAGAAGTGCAAGAAGCAGTAGAAGAACAAGAACACGGAGAACAACAAGAACAAGATCAAGAACAACAAGAAGCAGTAGCAGGGGGAGAAGAAGAAGATCAAGAAGAAGGGAAGAAAAAAGGTAAAACTTTGAGTCTTGTTCATTCTCCGTTTATATTGACGCGGCAAATGAAAATGATCATTCTCCGTCTATAAAATACACGGAGGATGTCCTTTCTGTGTCATTTGAACTAGAACTGGCCATTCTCCGTCTATTTTGAGACGGAGAATGGCATTCTCCGTGTTTAAACACACGGAGAATGGCATTTTCTGTGTTTTTGACCTAAAGAACGAGCATTCTCCGCCTAAGATGAGACGGAGAATGACATTCTCCGTCTGTAAAATAGACGGAGAATGACCTTTCTACTTGCATTAACCTAGAGAAATGAACATTCTCCGTCTCACTGACACGGAGAATGCCATTCTCCGTCTATTTTATAACGGAGAATGACGTTCTCTGTCTATTTCGACACGGAGAATGGCATTCTCCTTGTAATTTGACCTAGAGAATGAGCATTCTCCGCCTTATTGAGACGGAGAATGTCATTCTCTGGGTCAAAATAAAGGAAGAATGCCATTCCCCATGTTAAAACAAAACGGAGAATGACATTCTCCGTCTATTTTGAGACGGAGAATGACATTCTCTCTTTATTTTGATCTAAAGAACGAGCATTCTCCGTCTAATATGAGACGAAGAATGGCATTCTCCGTATTAAAACACGCGGAGAATGGCATTCTCCTTGTAATTTGACCTAGAGAATGAGCATTCTCCGCCTTATTGAGACGGAGAATATCATTCTCTGGGTCAAAATAAAGAGAGAATGCCATTCCCCGTGTTAAAACAAAACAGAGAATGACATTCTCTGTCTATTTTGAGACGGAGAATGACATTCTCTCTTTATTTTGATCTAAAGAACGAGCATTCTCCGCCTAATATGAGACGGAGAATGGCATTCTCCGTATTAAAACACGCGGAGAATGGCATTCTCCTTGTAATTTGACCTAGAGAATGAGCATTCTCCGCCTTATTGAGACGGAGAATGTCATTCTCTGGGTCAAAATAAAGGGAGAATGCCATTTCCCGTGTTAAAAGCTAACGGAGAATGACATTCTCCGTCTATTTTGAGACGGAGAATGACATTCTCCGTCTATTTTAAAACGGAGAATGGCATTCTCCCTTTATTTTGATCTAAAGAACGAGCATTCTCCGTCTAATATGAGACGAAGAATGGCATTCTCCGCCTTACTGAGACGGAGAATGCTCATTCTCCGGGACAAAATAAAGGGAGAATGTCATTCTCCTTGTATTTTGACCTAGAGAATGAGCATTCTCCGTCTTTCTGAAGCGGAGAATGAGCATTCTCCGTCTTGCTAACACGGAGAATGGCATTCTCCGTTTTAAAACACGCGAAGAATGCCATTCTCCGTGTTAATACAAAACGGAGAATGCCATTCTCCGTGTCAAAATAGACGGAGAATGATATTCTCCGTCTATTTTGACACGGAGAATGGCATTCTCCGTTTGAATACAAAACGGAGAATGCTCATTCTCGGTCTATTTTGACACGGAGAATGACATTCTCCGTCTAATATTAGACGAAGAATGGCTTTCTCTTTATTATAATAAAGAAGAATGTTGACGTAAACCTAATTGTTGTTGTTTTTAGGGAAAAAAACTATCAGGAACAGAGAAGAAAGACTTTTTCGTGCAACATTCACCCCAGTACTCTCTCTCATGGATGAGGTGAAGGAAAAGTTTCGCCATTTGCCTGAAGCAGTTGTCGAAAGCTTGAAGAATGTAGGATTCTACAACTTCGTAGATGTATTCTACAGAACTAAGGTGAAAAAATCAGGACTATCTAAAGTCACCCAAGGCCTGGAGAAGTTGATGGGGACTTATTTGGAAGAAGATGGAATTGGATATTTCCAATTGAGCAGCAGTGTCAAAGTAGCACCAACTGCTGATGAGATGGCAACCATTTTCGGTCTGCCAATGAATGATGACACTGAAGTTGATGAGAAGTATTTGAAGATCATCACTGAGAAGCAGAAGACCCCCCACCAGCAGACTCATTCAGCATGTGTACAAAACACTTCACAAGATTGCTGAAAAATTCCAAGGGCAAAAATGCTGAAGTCTCAAACGCAGAAGTTAGGAAAAGGATATTAGAGCTGCTGGAGGCGAAAATGCAAGTCCCGATGAGGTGGCCAAGTTAATAGTATTCAACTTGTGCCAAACAGCATTCTTCACCAGAATGGGGGGGTCGAACTTGCCATACAAGTTCTTCGCTCTGGTGGAGAGCACAGATGTTATAAAAAGCATCTGTTGGCCTCGGATTATACTGGGGTACATCATGGACAGCATAAAGAGGGCTGTCACAAAATCTGAAGATGGTGATGTTGATATATCGTACAAGAAGATTGAAGGTTGTACGATATACTTCTTGTATTGGTTTGCAGAGCACAGTCGACTGGTAGAGAGGAAGTGCAAACCAACAGTCGCATCTCCGAGATTCTGCACATGGGATGGGAATAGAATCTCGATATTCCTAAAAAATGAATATCAAGGTGCTAAAATGGATTCGGATTTGATATTCAATGATCTTGTTGCATTGAATGTTGATGAACTTGAAGAAGTCCCAGCAGAGCAGCAATATATAGAAGGTGGAGATAATTCTATTGATGAAGAAGAACCACAAGCTGAAGCTCAAGCACCAGCACCCTCTACAGCTGACAATGTAGATATGTTGCGTGTCTTGCAGGAGAAATCTCAGCTTATCGCTGAGAATGAGCAACTCCAGGAAAGAGCCCAGCAACTAGCGGCAGATGTAGCCCAACAACGTGCTGTGGGGCTCATTGCTGATGGCTTGGAGAAGGAGTTAGACTCTTTAAGGAATGAGAAATCGCTCATTATTGATGATAATAAGAAACTCCTTAAGCAAGTTGAAGAACTGGAGGCACAGGGGTCGGAACTAGACTCCCTGAGAAAGCAGAAGTCTGAGCTTACTGCTGATAATGAGAAGCTTCGTCAACATGTTGAGGAGCTACTTCTAAAAGGTAAGATTTTATATTTTTGTCTATTTTAATCTGTAATTACATGTATCTAACAAGGAGAATGACCATTCTCCGTTATAAAATAGACGGAGAATGTCATTCTCCGTATTAAAACACACTTAGAATGACATTCTCCGTCTATTTTGACACGGAGAATGACATTCTCCGCTAGTATTTTGACACGGAGAATGATATTTTCTGTATTTTGACATAGAAATGACCATTCTCCGTATGTTTTGACACGGAGAATGATATTCTCCGTCTAAATTGACACGGAGAATGTCATTCTCCGTCTATTTGGAAACGGAGAATGACATTCTCCGTCTATTTTGACACGGAGAATGACATTCTCCGTCTATTTTGACACGGAGAATGTCATTCTCCGTCTAAATTGACACGGAGAATGACATTGTTTTTAAAAAGAAGATTATATAATATTGACATCATACCTCTTGTTGTTGTTTGTTTTTATATCAGTGAAAATGACAGAGGATCTGAAAAAAGAGAATGAAAAGCTAACTAATGATAATAACAGACTTCTAGAGGAAGTTGCCTCGTTGAATGACGAAGTCAAGAATAAGAACGATACAATCGTTAACCTTGAAGCAATGGCTAGAGCAATGGAAAGAGAGGATACTCAAGCAGTTCCCCAGAAGCATTACACAAGATCAAATGTACCTGCTGCAGATGAGGATGATTTTACTACATTGCAAAAGAAGAAAACATCCGATGCTACAACAAGTAAGAAGGCAGGTCCTGGTCGAAAAAGAAAAGCTCCTTCCTGTCCCAGAAAGAAAGTAGATCCTGCTGGGAAAAAAAAAGCTCCTTCCAGCCCCGAGAAGGTCGACAATAAAAAGGAGATGTCAGCTCCTGAAGAACTTGAGGAAGAATCTCCTCAAACAGCAAAGCTTGTTAAAGATGGGAAAATGCTGATGCAATGTCCGAAGCTCAGACTTTGGAACGTTGCAGACGATGAACTGAAGCAAGTATACAGGAGCATCGTATACACAAGAAGGATGTCTCCAACGTAAGTATTCTAAACTTGAACCAATTTCTGTACAATTCACAAGGGAGAATGATCATTCTCCGTCTCATTTAAAACGGAGAATGACATTCTCCGTCCAATTTATAACGGAGAATGATCATTCTCCGTTTATATTGACGCGGCAAATGAAAATGATCATTCTCCGTCTATAAAATACACGGAGGATGGCCTTTCTGTGTCATTTGAACTAGAAATGGCCATTCTCCGTCTATTTTGAGACGGAGAATGGTGTTTAAACACACGGAGAATGGCATTTTCTGTGTTTTTGACCTAAAGGAAGATCATTCTCCGCCTAATATGAGACGGAGAATGTCATTCTCCGTTATAAAATAGACGGAGAATGACCTTTCTTACTGCATTAACCTAGAGAAATGAACATTCTCCGTCTCACTGACACGGAGAATGACATTCTCTGTCTATTTCGACACGGAGAATGGCATTCTCCTTGTATTTTGACCTAGAGAATGAGCATTCTCCGCCTTATTGAGACGGAGAATGTCATTCTCTGGGTCAAAATAAAGGAAGAATGCCATTCTCCGTCTATTTTAAAACGGAGAATGATCATTCTCCGTCCCATTTAAAACGGAGAATGACATTCTCCGTCCAATTCATAACGGAGAATGACATTCTCCGTCCATTTCATAACGGAGAATGATCATTCTCTATTGGAGTTATTTTTTATGCAATTTTATCATTAGCCTATATTATTATCATAATCGAAACTAAATTTATGTGCAGTGATTATGTATACATGTACTTTCCAAGTGCTCCAGAAGAATGTAAAATAAGAAGAAGAAACAATGATGTCAGCATGTTGTTAAGTGCTAAAGATTTTCAAGACATAATAAATGAGGCGGATATAGAAGCCGGTGTTATGAACTACCTAATAAAGCTTATGAACGAAGTTCAAGCCGAATTAAGGCAGAACATTCAGTCAAGCTCGCAGGGTGCACAATGTAAATGGTTTGCAATCATGATGCCCCATTCATTGGTAAGAATCGAAACTGAAAAATAAATATTAATGTGTACAGCTACTAATAGTATTGTAAAAAACTAACTCATGATATTATTTTTTGTTTTTTTTTCTTCTGGAAAACAGAGTACTGCCCAGTATGTCGATGAAAAAAATCCAACACCTGGAGCATTGTACAATTTCAAAGTTGATATAGAAGATTTTATAATGGAGCTGGAAGATGACATTGAATGGCTATTCGTGCCACTCTTCCGCGAGGAGAATAAACACTATACGCTGCTGGCATTCAACTTCAGCTCCTATGTTTGGACGCACTACAACTCATTGCGGAAAAACACAGGCGCTAAGGGAATCCAGGATGCAACATACATGAAGAATAAAATCGAGCCAATTGTAATGAAGAAGATTGCATTGATGAGGAATAAAAGCCCAGCAATCCAGGAATACGAAACAACAGAGCTCAAGGTTTGCAAAGAATGCCCACAGCAACTATCACCGAGCTGCCTGCTGTATGTTTCATATTATATTGAAAAGTTGTCCAGAGCTCCATTTGATTTACAGAAGAAAACAAACAAAATAGTTCACAATAATATTGTAAAGAGAAGGCTAAATTTGGCTAAGGCTTTGCTTATGAGTGAATGTGCAGTTCCTTTTGTACAATAAAAGAAACTGACAATGTAAATTGGCTAACAAATTCATTGTATATATTCTGTTTGTCAGGTTTCTTTTGTAATGTATTTGTTTTCCTTTGTAATGAAATTCAATTTTTCGACTAATTTACATTGTTCTATATATGTAAATCTGTTTTGTTAAAGTTCTGTTGTTTGATTCAAACCTATAATGTCATTATCTGTGTTAATACAAACCTATAATGTGTGCATTTGGAACTTAGAAATGGTCATTCTCCGTGTCAAAATAGACGGAGAATGTCATTCTCCGGGTCAAAATAGACGGAGAATGTCATTCTCCTTGTATTTTGATCTACTGAATGAGCATTCTCCGTCTCAATGATGCGGAGAATGGCATTCTCCGTTTTAAAACACGCGGAGAATGATTATTCTTTGTATTTTTGACCTAGAAAGGAACATTATCCGTCTTAGGGACGCGGAGAATGCCATTCTCCGTGTCAAAATAGACGGAGAATGTCATTCTTCGGGTCAAAATAGACGGAGAATGTCATTCTCCTTGTATTTTGACCTGTAGAATGAGCATTCTCCGTCTTACTGACGCGGAGAATGGCATTCTCCGTTTTAAAACACGCAGAGAATGATTATTCTTTGTATTTTTGACCTAGAAAGTAACATTATCCGTCTTAGGGACGCGGAGAATGCCATTCTCCGTGTCCAAATAGACGGAGAATGGCATTCTCCGGGTCAATAGAGACGGAGAATGCCATTCTGCTTGTATTTTAACCTAGAGAATGAGCATTCTCCGTCTTACTGACGCGGAGAATGGCATTCTCCGTTTTAAAACACGCGGAGAATGGTTATTCTTTGTATTTTTGACCTAGAAAGTAACATTGTCCGTCTTAGGGACGCGGAGAATGCCATTCTCCGTGTCCAAATAGACGGAGAATGGCATTCTCCGGGTCAAAAGAGACGGAGAATGCCATTCTGCTTGTATTTTGACCTAGAGAATGAGCATTCTCCGTCTTACTGACGCGGAGAATGGCATTCTCCGTTTTAAAACACGCGGAGAATGGTTATTCTTTGTATTTTTGACCTAGAAAGTAACATTGTCCGTCTTAGGGACGCGGAGAATGTCATTCTCCGTTTCCTATGAGACGGAGAATGGCATTCTCCGGGTCAAAAGAGACCGAGAATGCCATTCTGCTTGTATTTTGACCTAGAGAATGAGCATTCTCCGTCTTACTGACGCGGAGAATGGCATTCTCCGTTTTAAAACACGCGGAGAATGATTATTCTTTGTATTTTTGACCTAAAAAGCAACATTATTCGTCTTAGGGACGCGGAGAATGCCATTCTCCGTGTCCAAATAGACGGAGAATGTCATCTCCGGGTCAAAAGAGACGGAGAATGCCATTCTGCTTGTATTTTGACCTAGAGAATGAGCATTCTCCGTCTTACTGACGCGGAGAATGGCATTCTCCGTTTTAAAACACGCGGAGAATGATTATTCTCCTTCTATTTTTGACTTATAAATGGCCATTCTCCGTGTATCTAAAACGGAGAATGATTATTCTCCGTGTTAAAACACACGGAGAATGGTCATTCAATACATTATAAAGTCAGAGAGTATAAAGGAGAATAAGTTCTTATGCTGATATGCAGAATTCAAACTATTACCATTGATATCAAAAAATGTAAGATATGTATTCAAAAAACAATTTCCAGTTATATAAAAGAAGGAATATATGTGTATGTATTAACGAGGGGACGCTGCCCCCTGGACCACCGTAGCAGCACGTGGAGGCAGAGGACAAGTGCTCCGATTGTGATTGCATAATTCAAAACAATTCTGGCACCTTATCTTTCTCTTCTCTTTTCCCTTGTTCTCATATTTGCTCTTGTAACGGTCCACTTTTGGTCGTCCAGGACCCCGTTTCGGAACAGGGGGTAGAACAACATCAGTGGGATTATTTTCAAACTGTTTTTCGCAATCTGGAAATGGACGAATGGCACATGAATATAACTTTTGGTAATAATCTGATGTCCAATACTGCTCCACAAAGTCATAAACAGATTTATCTGAACCAACTCTGATGCATTGTATTGCATGGCTGCATGGGAATCCATATACCTTCCATCTACGACAACTACAATGACAATCAAGAAGATTCACCATATGGGAGAAAGTATCTGCGATCACCTCAAATTCGAAATCACCGGACCGATATACCCTATAACACATGCCATCATCTGTAAGCTGCTTCAGCATATCCTCAGCGTATGGAGTCAATTTGCTATTCAAACCAATTGCATCCTTGTGGCGATCCGAAATCATCTTCATCATCTTCACACGGATGACATTTACAATTGCTGATATAGGCAATTTCTTCTCAGCCTTATCCATGCATTGAATGACTCTGCACAACTAGAAGCAACCTCACCGTATCTACATCCCGGGAAGAATGCGTTTGACCAGTGTTCAGGTTTTTGTTTATTCATCCAATTTACAACATGACCACAATTCAGATCATAAATCTTCTTGATTGCTTGTCTATACCCACCTTTATACAGAAAAACAAATAAGTAATAAAGAATCAGGTCAATTCACAAAATTATGAAAAAATAAGTGCATTCTCATAAAGATAATAGTCATTCTCCGTTCAAAAGCTAACGGAGAATGATATTCTCCGTTCTATGCAAGACGGAGAATGGTCATTCTCCGTCCAAAAGCTAACGGAGAATGACATTCTCCGTTATATGCAGGACGGAGAATGGCCATTCTCCGTTTTAAAATACACAGAGAATGACTATTCTCCGTCTTACTGACACGGAGAATGGTCATTTTCCTTGTTAAATTAAGGGAAAATGCATAGAAAATGTGCATATATCTGTCTCATTAACACACCTGGAGTTAGAGCATATACTGCTTGCCTCCAAGCTTCAAGTACATGCGGATACACTCTTTCATTTCCTTTCTCTTTCAGCGGTATGTTATTCTTCATGTGATAATAGCAATAGCTATGATAATCATTAGGAAACACTTTAGGGACTTCAGAAACTAGACCGGTGCCTTGATCCGAAAGAAAAACAATACGCCTACTACATCCAACAACATTCTTTAGATTTCTAAGGAACCATTCCCAATTGTCGCCATCTTCGCCTGATACTATACCGTATGCAATAGGGTAGAACTGTTGGTTACCATTCTTCGCTGTAGCAGACATCAAACAACCTCTAAACCTCCCTGTAAGGAAAGTGGCATCCAAATATAGCATCGGACGACAATATTGAAAGCCTTCTACGCAAACCCCATATGAAAGAAAAAGCCGCTCAAACCTCATTGATGAATCATCTTTCTGGAAGTCGATAACGGAACCATTATTGGTTTCCTTTACCTTGTTCACATACCAATACAAGTCACTGTAAGATCTAACATCATCTCCGTACATTTCCTGGTGCACCAGCCTAATTCCGTGGTATGCCTGTCCATATGTAACAGATAAGCCGTAGTCGACCTTGAAATCATCGACAACAGATTTTGCGGACTTTTTAGGATACATCCGAACAATGTCACTAACCAAACTTTTCATAAACTTTGCTGGAACAACCAGATTACCTTTATCCATATAGCCAGCTCCATAATTATGTTCTCCCACATACCTCGTCACCTCAAAAATTTGATTATCTTTCGAAATAGATATAGCATGGAAGCTCCACAAACAAGCATGTGTCTTGTAATTCTTGCAACAAACAGTATACCTCCCCGGCTCAGATTTCAAAATGTGGAATGGATGACGAGATTCAAAACAAACCTTTCTAACAGTATTCCTAACTTCTTCAACACCATTTAGAAAAATCTGACCAACACCAGTAATTGATCCAGGCCATATATTCGATTTTCTCTTCTTCACTGTCTCAGTTGAGCCCTCATAAAATTGTACTACTCGTTTGTCCTTTACAATAGGAGAACATCTACTCAAAGAACTAGAAGAGGAAGACGAAGGTCTCATGTGAAAGCTTTGACAAGGAAAAGATGTTGATGAAGAACATGGAGAGTGTATTTGCTCCACATATAGATCAAAACTCACATCATGAGTACCGTTAAAACCACCAACCAATGAGCGAAGCCAAAAATTACTTTCAACATACAGTTCAGTCCCATCAGAGTGCAAAAACCTGAAACGGAAGGAAAGTGGATCCAAAGAACTCCATCGATCGCACACTTTATTCTTTAAAAAATCCACGGTACTTTCATGTGTGACACGGCAGGAAACTATGTCTCCCTTGAAACAAATGTTAACTAAACAACTTGATTCCATATCTTCCCCCCCTGATAACATAAAAACATAAGAGGCCACAAATAGAACAATAAAATTCTCATCTAATAATGATTATTCTCCGTCTAAAGTAACGGAGAATAAATATCCTCAGTTGAAACTAACTTATAATGATCATTCTCCGTCTAAAGTAAAACGGAGAATGTCATTCTCCGTCCTAATTAAGACGGAGAATGTCATTCTCCGTCCTAATTAAGACGGAGAATGGCATTCTCCGTCCTAATTAAGACGGAGAATGGCATTCTCCGTCCTAAAAACATACGGATAATGATCTTTATAAGAAGTAATTGTCATTCTCCTTTAAAATATAACGGAGAATGCTATTAGCATAAAATAACAAGATTAAATATCCCACTAACATTTTCTAAGTTAATAATCTTCATAACAAAATCAAATTCAGCATAAATTTCGAGAGATACGAAGCTGATAGATGAATTTCTACAGATCTGAACTCTCACCTTGTTTTAAGATCTATAAAAAGAAAAGAAGAAGATCTTCTATCCACAATTGACCTAATCGCCGGAAACCACGAAGATGATGTTGATGATGATGATGATCGATGATGATGAAGGATGATCGACGTTCGACTGACGAAAACCACAGTGAACTACGAACGATTCTGCGATCTCTAATAAAGATTATATCAATGGATTTCAAATTTCTCGTGAAGAAGAAGAAGAATACGAATTTCTCAATCCAATCTGAGTTTGCGAATTCATAATTATATATAGATGTCCAAATTTACGCAAAGGGGTATTTTTGGAATTATGATAATGGCAAATTTTGTAAATACATAGCAACTAGAGAGAATCTTAAAATATTTAACGTGTAAAAACTTAATTCTGGGCATTTCATAAAAATAATCCAGCGGGTGGGCATTTCATAAAAGCCCACCCCGAAATTGGGCTTCTCAGCAATTTCCAGAAAGTTTATTATTTAATAATAGAATTTATAATTTATAAGAATTTTTAATTAATTTAATACTATTTAAAATTGGTGAATTATAATTTTGATGTGTTAGCTAGTAAACCCTAGAACTGTTGAGCCTAGAGACTAACCATGACCATGGAGACCTAACCATGTGATTAGAATGACTATTTACAACTTTTTAGGCTAAGGGTATTTTGGTCATTTTGTGACTTTTGAATTATTTAGGATTTTAATTAATTGGGGAATTTTATATTATTTTAATAATATTTAAATTGATGTATTATGATTTTGGTCAATTTTTATATTTTAATATTTTGGAAAATTTTTATATTTTTAATATTGTTTTTATTGGATTTGTTTAGTCGGATTTGAGTTTCGTCTCGTTTCGACTTGTATTGTGACCCGGATAGCTTAAACTCTAGATGGGATCCAATATTAAGTTAAGCATGGCCCACAAAACCGAACATTTAAGTTAGTTAGTTAAACTAATTTTTATCATGTTAGAATAGTTAAGTTAGAGACTCAAAATTAGATCCTTTTGACCCCAAACTTGAACCTAGTCTAGAACCATATGAGACTAGAGAGGGGCAATTAGGATATTTTCATTAGCCCTAATGGACTCTTTATGGCAGCCACCTTTAGGGAAGAATGATTCATTTCATTTATTACAATCTTGCCTCTTTTATTTTCCTTTTGTTCTTCCCTAATTTTAGAGAGCCTTCCCTTTGATTTGATCTCCAAATCAAATCATTCCTTCAACAAATCTTCCCTCAATCATTCCCATTCCCCAAGGGAAGGGTGCTACCAAGGATTGGAAGAGAAGTGCAAGGAGGAGTGTCCACTTTGAGGGATCTTCGTATCGGAGTCGTGCCCTAAAAGATTTTATTGGGATTCCACTCCCAATAGGTAAAATCCATCCTCTAAATCGATTTTCTTTGCATATAAATTAGTTTCGAATCCGTAGGATCCATCCTCATGCATGTGTCCCCTTTAGATTCAAATTTGAGGTCATTTGGAGCTCTCTTGAGGATTTTAGATATGTGTCTTGTGTCCTACTTGATAGATCCCAAATTAGGACACCCCATGTGTATGTATGTATGATAATAGTTAAATAGATATTTAAATTTAGTTTTAGAATGGTTAGAGAGTGGATTGATCTTAGTTAGGATGGTTAGAATGAGTTTCATTTGGATAACTATGTTGGTATCCAAGTATCTTGGCCTACATGTGTTTCTTTTGTCCAAAACAACTCAAATTCGTCATAATATTCATCCACGATTTTATTAACCAAAGCAACTTAAAAATATCATAACTTTTAGCTTAGAACTCCGATTAATCTTCTGTTTTTTTTAAAAGAACCGTATCGAAGTTAGCTTTCCAAATATATATTTTAATAAACCAAAACCTTTCTGAAAATTTTTGTAAAATTATTTGAGTGTCAGTTGTCTGAATGACAAACACGTTTCGGTGTTTTTGCGATTCCGGGAGCTTTCGGACACGAAAATACGATCCGTTTGAAGTTTCAGAAAGCTAACACGAAGGTCTACGACATACTTTAATCCTAGAATTTAGTGAAGACCCAATTGGTACAGTATTGGTTTTCAGTAGAAGTGTAACTATACGACATAGGTATTTTATGTAACCTATGAGCCTATGTAGTATGGATATTAAATAAATGTAGAGTATATAATGCATGATATGTTAGATGAATAAAATGATATATATGATATGTATCCTCTTTACATTAATGTATATATATGGTTGAATGCAAGCATGTAGGAATGCAATTAATGTAATGTATGTAAGCAATGCATAAATGCATGAATGAAAGAATGATATACAATGTATGCATGAATGTATATAATAAATGCTAGATATGAATGCAAGGTATACATGTAAATGTATAGATAATGTAATGCAATATATAATGAAAGCATGTATGGTAATGTATAATATATGATGCATGCATGTATATGTCCACTGTTTTTTATTTTTCTTACATTTTTCCTTCCCTTCCCTTTCCATTTCAGTTTTTCTCCCTTTTTCCCTCTTCTATTTTTACATATTGTATACAATGTATATAATGTATAGATGCATGTAAGTATGTAATATGCATTAATGACATGTATGTAATGAAAATAAGTATATGTATGCAACTTAATGATATGTAAATGGATATAATACATGAACTGAAGTATGCATATATATGGAATATGAATAAATGATATATATATATATATATATGTGTGTGTGTGTGTGTGTGTGTGTGTGTGTGTGTGTGTGTGTGTGTGTGTGTGTTAAGGTAATGTAATGTATGTATTCACATATATTTTGAGTTAAATATATGAGTTTGTATGCATATATTATATGTATGCATGTATGCAGAAATGAATGTAATATAATGTAGAGTATGCATATATGAATATAATGTATGCAAGTATATAATATATTCAGATATGTATGTATGCATCTATGTATGTATGTATAGATGTATGAATGAATGCAAGTATGCATATATGATATGTATATAGGCATGTATGCAATGTATGTATGTATACATGATATGTATGTATGCATGCATGTATGTGATGTAAGTATGTATGTATGCATTTCTATAAACTGAGTTAACCTATAACCTTTTACATACATGCATTCATACATCCTTTGACACCATGTATTCCATGTTACATACACCTACCTATCACTAAATCTGAGAACATTAACACATCCTTTCATACACATGCCAAACACACACACACACACACACACACTCACTTACTCTTTTACCTCTTCTTCTCTCTCTCTCTCTCTCTCTCTCTCTATATATATATATATATATATATATATATATGTGTGTGTGCCTATATATATATATATATATATATATATATAGCTTTCCTATATATATCTATGTATATGAATATGTGAATGTGAATAATATATATACATTATATGACTAAGTTTGTGTGCCTTGTTAGCTTATGATTTAGTTTTGTGCTTGGTTTAGCAAGTGACTTAGGCTATGAGTTAGTAGCTATCTTGGATACTTGATTTGCATAGACTTAGTTTGTTTAGGCCTAGAATTGACTAACCTAGACTAGTTGACCATTGTTGACCCAACCCTAGCTAGTTTGACCACATTTGACTAGAGTTGACCTAGTTTGACTTTATAGTTGACCAGAGTTGACCAAGAGTTGACTTTGACCTAGATTGACTTAGACTCATATAGATTGCATTATAATTTCAATTACCATATAAATTGAACTCTTTATAATCTGTGTTGCTCTAACTAGGACTCTGTGACTCCAGTTGGCCATCTTTTTATATCAGCTGTTCAGGGTATCAGGCGAGTACATTCTCTGACCGTTTATTACTTGATAGGATTTACATTTATGCTCTAGATTACTTTACTTGATGCTGTCATGTTGTTAACACGGATTGGTACTATATGGATCCCTTCATGAGATGTTATCTCCCTCGGGAGCATCGGATACATCATGTCATGTGCGTTTTACTTTCATCATGTATTCCTGTACTTTCACCATTCATGTGCACTCTCGTGATTCATGTACTCTCGTGTTCACGGAGCCCTCATGTTTACATTCATATGCACCCATTTATGGGCCCCCATGTGATATCATGTGCAATAACATAACCTGTCTGGATCCTTGTGTATTGATTAGGGTACGAGAGAGTATAAATGGTCATGTGAACAATTCCAAAGTAGTGTAGTCATGTGCAAACTTTCATGTTTATTATCAAGCCGTTCACATGTCTATCTTGTACTCCACATCACTAGCCACTGTTAGCTTTTTACTTATAGTACATATTTCTTTACAGTCATCTCTTTTACTTCATATATTTCCCAGCGTTTCATGTATCTTACTCTATAGCATATTTACACTACACCAAAATGGCAAATTAGAAACACTAGATATTTTTCAATCTGAAACACTTATTTTTTGTTCCTAGGTTTTGGAACATATTAAATATGTTCCACAGCAAAAAAAATGTTCCTAATATATTTTATTTTATTTTTTATAATTTTATTTTATTAAAATACACCTTTTTAGTGTTCCAAGTATGTTCAAAGTTGAGATTGCATCCATATACATCTTAAGTAATTACAAAATATAGCCAAATCTAAATGTTCCAATATAACCAAACCTTTTCCCCCTCTCATATTTCCCGCAGTTTTCTTCTCCCTCCAATATTTTATCTCCCTCCGAATCAATTTCAATCTCCAATTTCAATCTCCCCCAAATCAATTTCAATATCCTCCGAATCAATTTCAATCTCCCTCCGTCAAACCTACGTACGATCGCTAGAGGAAGGGTTTGAAGATCTCACCAATCACAGAGCTTCAAACCTGGGTAAAATCTCCATCTATGAAGGGTTTTAAGGTCGCCATCTACGAAGGGTTTTAAGATTTCTATCTACGAAGGGTTTGAAGATCGCTATCGAGGAAGGATTCGCAACTCAGGGCTGAAAAGGGTTTGGAGGGCTTGCCATCAACCATCAAGGAAGGGTTTGTTCTTTCTATTTCTTTTTTTTGTTTAATTTTTGAATTTCATCATGCCTCTCTCTTATGTATGCGTAATTTTTTCATATATATTTAAGTAGTGTAATTTTTGTTTTCGTTTTCCCCCAATTTACACCAAGTGACTTTGATTCTTCCCATATACACAGATCTTAGAAAGTTAGACACCAAGTGACTTTGATTCTCCCAAACAAAGATAGCGAAAATTAACCATCTTATTCGAAGAAACAAGAATCTGTGAATTGGATCGTCTCTTTTGTTGGACAACATAAAGTTTCTAGCCGTCAATGGAACATCAATTTTTTTGCTTTCTAAAAAATCCATTACAACTTTTTGATTGTACTTCGAATATGGGAAACTAACCAAGTACCATGGAAAATAGATATAACATAATCAAGTTCCCGAGTTCTGATCTGAGATACCGAAGACATGGACCATAAACTGATGAGATAGTGAATTGGACTTGATCTACCAATCTGATAAAACTAAGATCACAAAAGAACCTTTCCATTCACCAATTAGTTTGAAATATCTTGAGTTCCATCCTATGATCATACCTCCATAGGATCAAAAACTTTAGATGTTTACTATTATGTGCAAATTCCCCTCGAACATCGAGCATATTGTAACGTTAGTCAAAATCAAACTAGATAGAGAGATGCAACCAAATTTTATTTTGGACTACTTTTGCATGAGTGTGATGTCCATTTACACAGTTGTGATGTAAGTGCACCTGTCGATACCAGTATTACCCTATTTATCGGAAGATAATAGGAAAGTATGTTAATTGTATTGGATGCTATCAGGAAACTTAACATCTTCATATTTACACTACCAATTACAACCTTGGATCGGTATAATGCAATCCATAACTTACATCGACCTTTTGAAGTCCGAGGAATCCTTCGCAACATTGCGGAAAAGGATGGCATATATCCTCCTCATATCTGCACCTTAATGTAGCAAAACATTTTTTTATCAGACTTAGAGTGATATATAGTGATGATAACTTGGAAACACAAGTTTCCTCATCATACAAGTATTCATGGCAAAAATAAAAGGAGTTGGCGTGAAACGCGATCAAAAGACTTCATACATATAGAATAGCATCCAAGTGTTGTAATAAAAAGAATAATATAAGTTTCAAGTCCTAATAAAAGCCAACTCCTGATATAAGTTTTGTCAAACTTATGAGACTTCATACATATAGAATAGCATCCAAGTGTTGCCAGACTTATGTCGAATTTAAGCCAACTCCTGATATAAGTTTCAAGTCCAATTGATTGCTAGCCTAACTTGTAATGGTTGTTTGGACTTGCCCTCATCTTAAACGAAAATTTCTATCTTGTTACATAAACAAAGAGGCTGCATAATCTAGTTGCAGTATTTTTTTAAAGATGAAACGATTATATATGATATTTCATAAAGTTATGTTGGAACAAGAGAATGTCTACAAGATTGAAGTCATGTTTGAACAACTTTTGATATTTATCGTATAGTAAAGGCATCAAACTCGTTTATAGAAGAGTTATAACAAAGCACATGACTGTAATTGCTATGTAAAATTGTAAATCTTGAGCCTCACAAGTCCCCGTGTTATAGGGAGCCCAGTTATAACATAAGAATATGTGCAGGGACCAGCTGAAAAATCAAAGGATTTATTTGTTGACACAATATGTTGTCAATTAAAGTCCTATAGTTGTTAATAAGAAAAGCCCCTGGACTGAAATAAGAAAAAAACAACAACATACAGGTGAAATGTAGGTGTGTTTTTTATTATCGTAACCTATAATGCTCAAGGATGTTGTCATGTTGAACTAGGTCCTGACTAGCACTATGACAGGCTTAGAGAGTTGCATCAGCTTGCTAAGAACTGCTAGGAAGAAGATTTGAGAAGGGAGGTTGGTCTAAACAAGGAGTATACATACGAAATTTGGTCATTCCGATTTGATGTAAGCCTATGCGATACTATTTGATTTATTTTGGGACTTTAGTTGTTGAGAAGTGATATATGAAGTATAGGTATGTGGAAGCTTTTGATTTTGAAGTAACTTCTTTTTCTTCTTTCAGTAGTGGATGATGAGAACATTAAAATTACATGAGCTGGAGGGGGTTGAAATGTCTTTTCTAGTGACAATAAATAATTGATTACAAAATAAAATATTAGGTATTAAACAATGGTTTTATGCATGCTAAGTGTAAGAAGTATAGAAATGCTCTACTCACCAATACAGAGCTGACTCGTTGTAAATTTGTGCAAAATCTACGTCAAGTTGTTGTTCCGTTGATGTTGAAGTAACTTCTAGCATCCATGTTGCTGGGTTGCAGTTAGCCTTCATCTTTTGGATACCACAAATACCCTGTCAATGAGGAAGCATATCCTATGTACTAGTTAGTTTGTGGATTTGAAATCTTGACCATGAATGTAGATCTCATTCTCCTGTGTGTATGGCATATTTATTATGTCCAGAATAGTGGATTATTCTGTTCTCATTGCCATATCCCTGCATAGATTTTCAGAAATGCAATAGTATTAGCTATAGCATTAGGCAAAACTGTTTGACGGTCAGGTTGGCAATATCTGTATCGGACCCTTCCTATGAGTATCGGGATCAACAATAGGTTTCAGATCGGAGTATCAGAAGCAAATAATTAATAACTAAAACTTTAGAAAGAATATTTTATACATTTAAAAATAATTTTAAGTATTTTATATGTTATTTCTTAGTAGTTTTGAAATAGTAGTTACCCTTGCGTATTGGTTTACCTCTAATAGATAAGTTTTCTTCTTTTACATGTTTTTACATCCTTGTTGTTTGGTATTTTTCGTTCAATTTTTTCTGTCAAATTGACTGAAAAAGAGACCCCAAAAGTCGGTATCGGTTAGTGCCGGTATCGGTCGGTATCAGATTAGGACATGCCGAATCGTATTGGTATTGGCTGTCTCAAATCGGTATCGGCTAATACTATAAACCGTACTTTGTCCATTTGCAAACTTATGAGGCACATGTTGCGCCACTGAAAAGTATCACATATTTGCAAAAAAAAATTAATTAAGATTTTCATGCATAAATAGTTAATCTCTATAAGTCTTCAAATAATTTAATTTATTTCTCATGTCATACATCTTGGAGATCCCTAATTTATATTTTCTTCCTATGACTTTATTGAGTATTTACTTCATTTGTTTTTATTTTCTACAGATTTATCTTATAAAAAAAAAATTGGTATAGAAAATTCCTTTGGACAAGTCATGGATGAGCAAACGGGGGGACTTAGAATATATTGAAGGTGTCAAACAATTTGTGAATTTTGTCAAGGAGAATGCTAACGGAGAAGATCATTTTTTATGCCCATGTGTTCGATGTAGAAACTCAAAGGGACACATAGAGCTTGATTTAATCAGCTTTCATTTGTTGTCAAATGGTATTGATCAGAGCTATGTGCTATGGGATCAACATGGAGAAAATCTGATGGGCCAGAAGTCTACAACAATAAAATCCGACCCAATCAAAGAAGCTGACCAGCCTATGATGGAGGAACTTGTTGATCATGTTTTCAATATGAACAATTGGAGGAATGAGCACGAGTTAGAAGACATGAATATTACACTTGAAGGTGGAGTAGGAGACGATCAAACTGTTGGTGTTGAGACCGAGATGAATGAGAGTAGAAAATACAAAAAATATAAGGAGATGGCAACATAACCTCTGTACAATGGTTTTCCTAAGGGTAAGACAATGTTGTCTACTATTATCGAGTTACAGAATTTGAAAACACGATACAGTTTGACTGGGAATAGCGTGACTGCTATATTGGATTGGGTAAAGTCTTTATTTGTAGAAAACTGCAATCTTCCCAAAAATTATCCACAAATGAAGAACATGATCAAGGACTTGGGAATGGAATGCGAAACCATACATGCATGCAGAAATGGTTATATCCTATATTGGAAGGAATACAAGCAACATCATATGTGTCCCAAATGTTGAGTCAGCAGGTATAAGCTTGTCTTTAAGCATGACTCTGAGGTAAAAAAAGGTGTCAAAAAAGAGCCAGCAAAGTTTGTGAAATATTTTCCGTTGGTCCCAAGGCTAAAGAGATTCTTTAGCATTCCTTGGATAGCAGATGCAATGACTTGGCATAAGAAGGCAAAAACCGATGGAAATCTAATGAGACATCCATGCGACTCAGGTCAATGAGATTCAGTCAATGTCAATTGGCCATATTTTGCTGCTGAGGCTAGAAATTTACGGCTCGCAATATCAATTGATGGCTTTAACCCACATGGAACTCAAAGCAGCACTTATAGTTGTTGGCCGGTGATTGTAGCACCTTTAAATCTTCCACCATCTTTGTGCATGAAAAAGGAGTTCTTATTGTTGACTTTATTAATATCAGGGCCCAAATCACCAGGCAAACACATCGATGTGTTTCTAGAACCACTTGTAGATGAATTGAAAGAGCTATGGGTAAATGGTGTACCGACGTGGGACGCATTTACTAAAACCTCTTTTACAATGAAAGCAATGTTGATATGGGGGGTCCACGATTTACCTACATATGGAACACTATCTGGGTGCAATATTCATGGCTATAAGGCTTGTCCAGTATGCGCCGATGATGTTGACTCTGAGCATCTTGAAGACTCAAATAAAATATGTTATCGAGGCTATCGTCAATTTTTAAGGTCCGATCACAAGTTTAAAAATGATAAAAGATTCAACAAGACCGTAGATCATCGGCCACCTTCACGACGATTATCAGGTGAAGAAGTTGAACAACGAATTTCTGAAATTCTTAAGAGTAATGATGGGCAAGGGCTTAGTAGAGTCACCGACAAAAGAAAAAAGAGGAAGAACATTGGTAAAAAATGCAAGGTTGGAGTCGATGAAGATGTCAATATGGATGTTAATTCTACTATTGCACCTCCGTGGTCGAGAAGGTCAATTTTGTTTGATTTGCCATACTGGAAGTTTCTTGAGATTCGCCATAACATTGACGTCATGCATACTGAAAAGATTGTCACTGATCAATTATTAAGCATGTTGATGAATGTCACTAGAAAAACAAAAGATGGGTTGAAGGCACGAAAAGATTTGAAGAAATTGGGCATCAACAAGAAATTGTGGTTAGTAGAAGAAAAAGACACCGGAAAAACTTAATGCCAAAGGCGTCATACGCCTTAACTAAGGAGGAAAAGGAAGAATTTTGTCGTTGCTTGAAAGATTTAAAATTGCCTACAGGGTTTTCCTCTAACTTGAGTAATTTGGTGACTATCCATCCTCTAGATCTAAGGGGGCTCAAATCGCATGACTATCATATGATTATGCAACACTTGCTTCCAGTTTTACTTAAACATGCTTTTAAAAAGGAAAAGGACTTGAGAATTGCTATTTACAGAATTAGTTTATTCTTTAATATCTTATGTGCTAAAGTGATAAATAAGGAGGAACTCCGTAAAGCAAAGACGGCATTAGTGGAAGCAATGTGTATTCTTGAAAAGGAACTTCCTCCCTCCTTTTTTTGTCATAAGTGTGCATTGTATGGTTCATTTGGCAGATGAGGCTTTGGCATGTGGCCCAGTCAGATTCCGATGGATGTACCCATTTGAAAGGTATACAATATTTTTTAGAAAATACATTTTGCATTTAATACAATTTTACTTATTCTATTTAATAATTTTTTATATTTTGTTATGTCAGATTAATGAAGCGGTATAAAGAGTATACCCTTAATAAAAGGTACATAGAAGGCGCTATAGCAGAGTCTTATCTTGCAGATGAATCTGTGATGTATTGCATGGAGTATATGCCAAATATAGGCATTGGTACTCATAAGTTGAGTCGAGAAGATTGGGCGGATGAGAATATTGACTTATCAGATGAGAAACCTTTAGATGTTGGAAAAGTCGTCGAGATAAACAATGTGCAATTTGAACAAGTACGAAGATGGGTACTCAATCGACTTGAAGACTTGGACGACTGGAAAAAGTATGTTTTATCTATATATTTTAGCTAAATGACTATTAAACTTGTTAAGAGTATGAATTATTTGATTATTGTGAATTTATGTAGTAAGTATGCTGAATATTTCCAAAGGACGTCTGTCCAGATTCGAAAAGATGGGGCTACTAAGACGAGCACAACAATCAAGGAATTCATTCCTTGGTTGTGTGATGAGGTATTTTACATAAACTAAGTCATATTTTCTTACTAATTTGTCACTTTTTAAGTTTAGTGACTAGTGAATTCTTTTGCAATACAGTTACGGAAGGTTGGGGAAACCAATACAACCTTATGGAGATTAGTCAACGGTCCAATGTATAAGGCAACTAGATACAATAAATATTGTGTCAATGGGTTTGTCTTTTCGTCAAGTTCCTCCGATATAAATTTGGTGACCCAAGACAGTGGCGTATCTATGAAGGCTTACACTTCTTTTGTTGCTGGTCGAAAAGATAAAAATCCAAAGGAATGATGACTTACTATGGAATAATTAGAGATATATTAGAGTTGGACTACATAGATTTTAAGGAGACGGTATTTTATTGTGATTGGGTGAAAGTAGAGGATTCCAAAAATGGTTGTAAGGTTGATCCTATTTGGAATCATGTGATGGTAAATTTAAAGAAGCTCAAGAACAAAAAAAAGTGGAGGAGGATCCGTTCATTTTAGCTCGAGAAGCCAGCGGTGTATTCTATTCTAAAGATCAAAAGGAAGATGGATGGCATGTGGTTTTACATACACCCAAGAGGCTAACTAAGCAAGTTGACATGATAAGCGTCCCCACCGACTATCAGTCCATTTTGAATGACAATCCTAACCTACATAATTTGTTCAATTTTGATGAATGAAAATATTGTTCCTATGCCACCAAAGGAATCAAGATACTAGAACTTTTTATCCTTTTTGCTTAAATATGTTATTTTTAGCTCGATCTCTTATATTTGGGAGTAACTTTTTAGTTTTGTTATCTTTTTCAGATATTTAATCATTAATCTTGATTTTTTTGTTTGATAACATTTTGATAGAAAATATTTTATGGAAGCTTGAGTATACCATTTGGAGGCCTAGAGCCTGAGTTATACCATTTGCTTCTATATATGCCTTTACTTCTGTATATGTTCTGGAGCCTGGAGAATGTATTAGCTGTAGTCACCTTGGATACAAACCAACAAGAGATGTGAAGCTGCTTCAAACTTTGTTTCGTCAGAATTTTGTATTAGCTGTAGTCACCTTGGCTTTAAAAATGTTTACATATATTGAGTAGGTGAAGTTAGCGTAGATGTGGAGGCTTTAGAAGTTTTATACAACATAATAGTGTAGATGAGGAGGCTATTCATATTCGGGAGGGATTCAAGCCAAATCTAGTCGGCTTTAAAATCCATTGACTTGAAGTAAGGAAAAATTCAGCTACAAGTTTTCACAGCCCTGCAGTATGTTTGGGTCCCTGCTGCTCGATCCCTATGTTGTTTCCTTCTGCAATTTTTTTTCCTACGGAGAAATTTTGCTTGCTCTCATAAGTAGATTTTTTTTTTTTGGTTCAAAATGATTCTTTTTCTGAAGGTGACCTTTTTGAACCTATTTCTGGATAACTTGAAACAAGGTACTAATAAAATGATGAGTGTTGGGCAAATGTGTCTGCTATAAGCAGCGTTTGATTAATTCCTGGCAAGTTTCCTACATGTTCTCGACTATTTTTATGTCCCAAAGATAGATGATTACTGTACGGAGGTACAACTTGAAAAAGTGTTTCATTAAGAAGGGTAAAACCATGATGAGCATTGACATGTGCAATTTGAGAAAGGTTTGGTAATATTACTTTGTTTAGCCAGAAGTTTCACTGGATGCAAATTTGGTTGGATACAAACCAACAAGAGATGTGAAGCTGCTTCAAACTTTGATTCTTCAGAGTTTTATACTCTTGAGAGTTTGGAAGGAAAAAAAATCATATGCCATAAGTATAAAATCGGGAGGAGACAATTCTCCCAGCCAATGTGATTAAACATAGTAGCATATTGTTTAACCACCCCCTCCCCTTAATAGATATGCAGATAACATGTCAAATTAACCACTTTTTTCATAGCTAATACATTTGTGCTGTAACAACCAATACTGTTGGTTGCTCACAGTATTGGTCATAAGGATATTTTGTTTAACATATATTATTTTTTTTAAAGTGTTATCCATCAATCCTTAACCATTTCTATGTTTTTCACTTGACTGTTTAACATATATTGGGCTGCCTATACCTTTCACTTTTCTCTTCTACCTGCTGAATGAAGATTTTACTTGATTTCTATATATTGCCTTTAAAAACTGTTTGCATATATGGCCTTTACTGCAGTTTGCTCTTCTACCTACTGAATGAATTTTACAGTCTTCATTTACTGCAGTTTGCTCCCAAAAATTTACTCCATTGGAAATAAATATTTTTCTTCCTCATTCCAAATTTCAATAGTGAAAATATTTAGACAAATTAAATTGAATGCTATATTCGTCACAAGTACTCTTGGTCCTATAATTCTAACTCAGTTCTATCTACCACTAAATCTGATGATAATGTGCAATGTCAAATAGGAGCGAACCAACTCCTCCCATGATTGGTGTCACCTCCACTTCACATGAATCATTTCTCATCTTTTCCTTGAAAGTAAAACAATAATCTTTTTTCTTGGTTATGTAAACCAATAATCTTTTTTCTTGGTTGATACTGAAGGTTTTATTGCTAAGCACAATGTCAGAACATATGGGCAGCAACTTCAATCAGGAAAATTTAGAATCACAAGATAGCAACAAATCTCGAGAGAAAATTGACTTCAACAGACATGGAAAAGCAATTGGAAAGATAGCGCCTCACTTTATGCACCGTGTTGGCGAGATTGTGAAGTCACATGCATCCATCAAGTACACTGATTGAGGTTGGTTCCTGATCATCAGAAGGATGAAATTTGGAATGGCATATTGGTGAGATGACATTTATACATTTCTGCATTAGTTTTTAAGGGGTTCTTTATTTAGAAAATAGCACATTAACATATGTTTTATTCCTCTTAACATATGTTTATTGCAGAAAGAATTTGAAGTACCAACCTACATCAAAAGACATCTTCAAGGTTCAATGGCGAGTGTCTTTAGGAAGCATAAAAATACTTTGCAGAAGAATATTTTGGACAAGTGTCCAAATATAGAGGCACAAAAATTAAATATTCCTCCTCGAACAAAAAAAGAGTATTGGGAGCAATTCTGTGAAAATGAGTGTGGAGAAAAAACAAAAGAACGTAGAGTGAAAAATGCTGAAAATAAGAAGCGTAGTAGGTATGGCCATACTGGAGGACGTAAGAGTGCTGCAATGGTTGAGGAGGAGATGGTATGAATTCAGGTACACCTTTAATAGTTTAATGGTTAAAATGATATAATAACAATCATTTATGGTACAGATTCAAAAATAAGCAGATCCTACTATTCCAATTTCACGAACTGCAGTGTGGATAGAAACTCATACTAGAAAGGATAGAAGCATATTGCCTAGTGCCGTGGAGTTGATGGTAAGATAAAGGACATTAGTAAAGTTTAATACATATACTTAAATATTTTTGTATTTATTTAGTTATATTCAACATCACATTACAGGAAAAAATTAAGGAAAAGGTCGAAGAAGCTAAAAATAGTGAAAACAATAGCGACATTCACCCGTTATCAATTGATTTTGATCCTTTGACTCAAGTTCTAGGTAAGAACTCCAAAGGCAGTCTTTCGGGTGTTGGTAGCCATGTTTCTAGGAGACTGTATGAGGATTGCCTTCCTTGCTATATAATGCTTTTGAATGAAAGAGCAGAAAGGAAGACTATAGAGAAGAATTTTGAAAGGTTGGAATCAAAAGTTGATTTATGTTTGAACATGTGTTCGGTGAGTACCTAACATTACTTTATCAAAGAACTAAAGTGTGTGTGTGCGTGTTACTTGAGTGTTTACTTAAATCATATTTGTGCATTAATAAATTATTGTTCTGTACTCTAGAAAAACATACTACAAACAGAAGCAGAAGCAAATGTTGGGTCTTCGCCGCCCCCAATGATGATGAACATGAATCTAACAAGGAAAAGACATTCCTTAGCTCAAGGAGACTCGACGACATCTGCACGCAATGAAACTGTTGAAGTGGCACGCAATGAAGCTACTGAAGTACCATACAAAGAACTGACTGAAGTGGTACGCAAAGAACCTACTGAAGTGACACGCAAAGAACCTACTAAAGTTGCACGCAAAGAACCTACTAAAGTGCCACGTAAAGGATCTACTAAAGTGGCATTGCAAGATTGTGTGAGCTGCTTGACTGGGATGGCAACTGTCTTGCAATTGCCAAGGAGGTAGTAGATCCAATCCATCGAGGTATATGTCATGGCTATGTTTTAGAACCTGATGAATTGAAAGTGAGCATGGTTACGCGAAAGGTGTTCTCTGCAAAGATTTACAAGGCTGATAAAAATCCAGAATCTAAAAAAATTGGAGAAGTTTCCCTCGGCGATTTCCTTGTGTGGAACAAGTCCTTCATCAAATACATGGACCCTTAGTAAGTCTTCTTTTATCTCTTTATTATAATTCTTGCGTTACACTATTTTCATCACATAATATCTTAGTGCCTATGTTTATGCTGGTCTCTTTGTTGCTCTGTTATCAATGGATACACTAGCAGTAGTCTGTTTTGGCATAGTAGTGTTATCGTGCCACTATCGATTCTTCGAAAGTGTGGTTGGTCAAATGTTTAGAGTTATACAATCTATCCATGCATTCAACCCGTTATCATTTTATATATGGATCTAATAGCATTCTAGATTAATGAATCAAAAGTAATACAATGGGGGAGCACTGATACATGTACCCTTACCACATAGATGTACCCTTACCTGTAGCACAATGGGGGGCACTGATACAATCTATACATGTACCCTTACCTGTAGCACTGATACATGTACCCTTACCACATAGATACCTGTACCATTTCACATAGTAGTGTTATCATGCCACCATCGATTCTTCGAAAGTGTGGTCGGGTCAAATGTTTAGAGTTATACAATCTATCCATGGGTATTACTTAGAGTGTGTAATACTTTTTAAATCAGTACTAGAACTAAGTTCTGCGTTCCTGTTGATGAAATTATTTATTGATTATCACAGGTATGGTTCAGGTTAGCTATAGTTAATTATAGACTTTGATAGGGAGCAATGATGTCCTTGTCTCATTCCCCTGGACTACACACGCACACACACACACACACATTTGCACAAAAGTCATGTCAGTTTCTTGTAAGTTGCCCAACTTGGACTCAGGCACTCAACACCAGCGTTACATGTTACATAACATTGATTAGTGACTACAGGACCGACATATCACATTGTCACACACCTTCAATTTTTAATTATTCTCTTCAGAGCAATCGATAACTTAGAATATCTAGATATATGTTGCAAAGTTCTGAAGAAATAAATAACATTTTACACGATAATAGCTAGGTAAAAAGAATATACCAATTTGTGCATCAATCGTTCAAAGCACCAAAATGCATCTGCCTCGTCATATAGAAGTATTATCATCGGGGAACATAAATCACTCATACCTAGTCAAAACGATTAGCTCAAATTCTTAGCCACTTCACCAAAATTGTTTAATAGGAAGAAATGATTAAAAAACTAAGCATGAAAGCATCTTGAATGAACCAAGTATGATCCAGTATACATAGTGATTCTTATTGACTAAAAAGGTCTTGTAACTACTTATGGCAAGAGAGGAAGAGAATCTACAAAATTTGCTTCGGTAACAGAAAAAGGAAATATAGGAGTATTAGAACTTGTGACAGCCATTCCCTAGAAAGAACATATCATCAGTTACACACCTCGACAGTAGCCCACATCTTTGTCAATCCATGCATAGACAGCTAGATGTCCCACAACTTTGATTGATTTTCTTGATTCTCATAAAATACTAGAGTACTGTCAGTTCGAAGTACATTAAGGCCTGCATTTTAGAATTTCACATATGGATCTAATAACATTCTAGATTAATGAATCAAAAGTAACACAATGGGGAGCACTGATACATGTCCCCTTACCACATAGATGTACCCTTACCTGTAGCACAATGGGGGAGCACTGATACAATCTATACATGTACCCTTACCTGAATCAACAAAGAATATAGTTTAGGTTCAATCAACAAAGATGAACTGAATCTTTTACTAGTGTCTGGTTTGGGATTGCTGCTGCTTTTCAACCGCAGTTGCCTCTTACCTTTTTTAAAAGCTGGTTACATACTGAACTAGCTTTAAAATATTTTCTAATAACTTGTTACGAAACAACTTTTGGGACTGATTTAGAGAGAGAAGGAGAAAAAACAGTAGCAACCGTGATAAATCCCAAACCGAACCTAACTCTCAATGGTTGACTATATATGTAGACCCAACTAATTAGAAATTATAACGCACTCCTAAACTAGTCCAGAAACATAGCAAATTCATTGATGAGAATTGGATTTTTAGTCCATTATTTCCCACCATCTTCATGGTGTTGAGATAAATTAGTTGTAGAGTTGCTCTTTTATATCTCTACATTTTTCTAATGGAATATACCGATTCTTTTGTTAGCATTTCCGAATGTAAAGATGATTGTTTGTTGATATTTTTGTATGAATTTGATAGATGGCTCTCATTGCACGGCTTCAACACCCATTCATTGTTGAGTTCAAGGAAGCTTGGGTGGAGAAGTTTCGTATTTACGTGCAGATATGCCTCACTAGCTAATTGGTGTTTTATCTATAGAATAACTAATTGACAAATTTTTATAGGGATATTTTTGGCACTGATACATGTACCCTTACCATAAAAAGACCCCATAATTCTACATTTCAATAATATAGAGAGGAATGCTTGCAGCACAACAAATTGCAAAAATTGCATAAATTCTAGATATATTATGAATCACTTCTACTAGTTATAGATACATTTAGGTATCATGTGAAACCTTTTTCCATTCACTTCTACTAGTTCTAGAGTTTGATCCCCTGTATACACAGGTACATGTACCCTTAATAGGTTTGTGATCCCCAGTACCATTCACTGGCAGCACAACAAAATAGGATTAGCTTAGGAGGTTATATCTATCAACTGTGATGGTTCAGCCATATTTCATGATACATAAATATATGATTGTACCATTCACTGGCAGCACAACAAAATGGGATCATCCATATTTCATGATACATTTTGTTGTACCATTCACTGCCTGTATGATAAATATATTTATTATTTATGATACATAAATATATGATTGTACCATTCACTGCCTGTATGATAAATATATTTATCACTACAAAATGTATCATTCACTGTGATGGTTAATGTATTTATCACTATTAATAAACTGTGATGGTTCAGCCTGTATGAAATGATAAATACATTAATAGTGATAAATATTATTATATCTATAAACTGTGATGGTTCAGCCATATTTCATGATATATTTTGTTGTACCATTCACTGTCAGCACAACAAAATGGGATCAGCTTAGCAGGCAAGGAACCCAATATTTTTGTGTAGTTTAGACCCATACATGCAACCAAACAATGATCCTTCAAAAATTCTCCAAAAGACGAGAAGAGGGAAATGACAACAATAATATTTATCACTATTAATTTCTACATATGCAATAGGCATTTACAAGGATCTAATATATAGTTTAAATGCTTGATAAGCCTCGGAACTTCTATAGTAGTTTAAAAATTCTCCCAGGAAGAATGCTCTTTTAACCAATGAAGATATTACTATTATACAAATTGAAGTGTTGTATGATTGTGTAGACAATACCATTTTAGTAGTTTAAGTTCCATTATTTTCTTAATATGTTATGTAAACCAATAATTATTTTTTTTGTTGATAATGAAGGTTTTCTTGCACAGGAAAGCAACAAACTTAGGGAGAAAATTGACTTCAACGGACATGGAAAAGCAATTGGAAAGAGAGCACCTCACTTTATGCATCGTGTTGGCAAGATTGTGAAGTCACATACGTCCATCAAGTATATATAATGCCAGTTGCCGCTAGCGTTGTTTAAATCTCCATTCTGATGGAAAAAAACTTTTGGATTTATCTAAATTTTGATATCTTTGTCGAGCTAGATTTTATATACTATTTGTAACTTACATTATACATACTCTTGATGATGTTTTATAAAGATTTAACTTTTGAGATATGTTGTTGTATGTTTATTTTATATTAAGTTGAAAACTTTGGTTAATTTAATGGCTCTCTTGGATGTTGATTGAGGCAATGTATAAAAAAATGGCACCATTTATTATGTGTTTTATGTTTAGTTTATGAATTATATTTGTGGTTAAAAAAATTTCCTGAAAAATTGAAATTAGGAAAATACACTGGAACGTTAATAAAATGTTTCAATTTAGCGACAAGAATAATGTAAAAAATGTTGCAAATTATATATAGGAACATATGCAAAACGTTTCAGAATAACATTTAGAAACGTTTTAAAGATGTCCCAAGAAATACCTTCGGAACATATTGTATGTGTTTCGAAGGCGAATTTAGAAACACTTGATACACGTCCCAAATATATTTTAAGAACATATTATATGTGTTCCAAAATCTACTTTAGGAACGCCTTCTAAACGTTCCAAAATAACATTTGATACGCTTTATAACTGTTCCTAATATTGCAACGCCACTTTTAGGAACGGTATTTATATGTTCCTAAAAATATTAGGCACATTAAAAAACTGTTCCTAAATGCCTTTTTTGGTGTAGTGTTACATATCCTGTCATATTATGAACTGCGTGAGATATATTGTGCTCGCTTCCGTCCTGACTGGACTTGTTGATAAATTTTACAGATAGCTTGGAGGTTACCTGCTAGCCTAGAGTTTTTCTTATTTTATTTTCAGTTGTCTTGAGTTATATTTATTTTATGCTTGCTTGAGTTGGTGTTGATAACACCGAGATTTATTTCTCTCTGTTGTACTTCTCTTGTGGATTCATAGTTATCTTATCATGCTACTTCTAGTTTTGGTGATTGAGTTGTATCCTGCTGTGATTGTCCTCCGTACGGAGAGTATATCATATTGTATTTAGTTTTAATTATGACCTAGAACAGCATTCTACCGCCGACACTGCGGCGTAGGCTGGACGTACCCACTTCTTGTGCCCTACACTGGGTGCGGGTCGTGACATACGCCGCAGTATCGACGGTAGAGCTCTGTCAAGTACCCGATACTAACTACAATATCTAAAAGATCCATCACTATAAAGGTACTCATATCATATCGCAAATGCTAAGGAAGATAAGACAAGAAAGATAACAATATTACTAGAACAACTAAAATCTACAAAAGGATCATATGAGATAAGAATGAAACATAGGAAAAACAATAACAAAACTAAATTAACTACCAGACCTAAAACTCCTGAGAGACAACTCACGGTGAAAGAATATCGAGATCTGCCTCAGCTAGCATCATCCTCTAGTCCAATAATGAGGGCATAACAACTCCTAAAAATATTATCAACGTATCCAATCAGGATGGGAACGAGTACATAAACTAACAGCAGTTCCATATGAATTGACAAATTCTATAAGAGACAATTATAATAAAATATAAGATAAAATATCAAGACTGAAATATAAACAAGATATATAAAACTGGATATCATGTCAGGGTATGAAATACAGGAATGTAGAACAGTAAAGGAGTATCGGATGTATAATATAAACATAAAATAGTGCCTTAAGATATTAGAGCGTTATGGAATCGGCTTAGAAACTTGCACAAGAATATGGCCTGGCTAGTCATACGTGAGATGTATGACTAACACTTGGCTAATCATACATGGGTTGTATGATTAACACTCACATGAAACATGAATGTAGGGGTATGATCACATAACCTCTAATAACTCCCCATCTCCGAGTAGTATAATGGATCCAAATATGTCACGTCATGATGCATGATTCTCTAAGAGGGTAGCAAATCCCCTTAGGAATCGACGTCTATACAAGTACAAGAAAACAAGATCGAATAATATACCAATATACCATAGTAAC
This sequence comes from Iris pallida, assembly GCA_029216955.1. Classification (NCBI taxonomy): domain Eukaryota; kingdom Viridiplantae; phylum Streptophyta; class Magnoliopsida; order Asparagales; family Iridaceae; genus Iris; species Iris pallida. The sequence goes on from JANAVB010029814.1 coordinate 68,950, forward strand.
CCAGAAATGGCGTCTCATGACAGGATCCGACGTATACTAGTCCGCGTATGTAACGACCATAGTTCGTATTACGCATTTTGGGATACGTGTACGTATATTACACGGTTCATGGCTTGGTTTGGTTTGGTTTGCATGGTTTGGCTCGACTTGGTTTTCATGTGCACCAACCCCACCTACCCCCTCTCTTCCTTTATTAACCATCAACTCCTTCTCTCTCCTTATTTACTTTTCTCCATTACTTCTTCTTCTCCACCATTACTCTCCACCTACCAGAGAGAGAGCTTAGGCAAGTGCAGCTTGCTTCATGGAGGAACTCAGTTTTTATTGTTCCATTATCTTCTCCACGAGATTCTAAGACACTTTAATATTTAGCATTTTTTATTTTCGTGGTTCAATTTGTGTAGATCTATGCTTATTGTATTTTCGGATTTCTTGGATTTTGTTCTATTTAACCTTATTATTATCAAGTTTTGATGGTTCCATGTTGTAGAGAATTTGATTCTGTCCCATTTTGACCAATAAAAGTCAGGATTTGGACCTTAGACAAAGGAGTTATGGAGCTTTGAAGCCATGGACTTCATGGCTCTCCTTCTCGGACAAGTGGGAAAGAAGAGCAGTACTTGACCGCATGGACTTTCATGCGGCAAGTTTTCCCTGGCCGCATGGCAATATTTGCCGCATGGCAATATTTTGCCGCATGAGCTCAACTACTCGCTGTCGCATATAACCCGTCTCCCTTCAGCCGCATGGCGTTATTGATTCGCAGCCGCATATGCTCGCATTACCTTGCCGTATAAGCCTGCAGTCTTTCCAGCCGCATAAGTCCCCGTCTCTTTGCCGCATAAGCCTGCAGTCTTTCCAGCCGCATAAGTCCCCGTCTCTTTGTCGTATAAGACTGCATGCTCCTTGCCGCATGCGCCCCACATCTCCCGAGCCGCATACCCCTGCTTTCCTTCTGGCCGCATGAAGTCATTTTCTCTAGCCGCATGAGCTTACTCCCCCACAGTCGCATATGTGCGCAACTTCCAGCCGCATGAGCTTACTCCCCAATAGCCGCATGCGCCCGCCTCTTCAGCCGCATGCGCCTGGGCTCCCTGAGCCGCATGAGACCCGCATCCTTAGCCGCATGCGCCCGATTCCCTTCAGCCGCATGGCATTGCTTCCCCGCTGCCGCATGAGCTTATTTCCCTTAGCCTCATGGCTCCTTCCATAGTCCTTGTCCTCTTTTATTGTATTATTATTATTATTATTATTATTATTATTATATTTAATGCTACATTTATGCTCATGTTTTCTGACTCTCTGTGAAGGCTTGTAATATTTAGATTTTGTACATACGTCTATGAACCCGATAATGGCCCGCCGTGGCGCACTCTTGACAAGAAAACATGACATGATATATCTCGATATGCTGTTATGACAGCTAGCCTGACATGACAAGTATGAATGGCCTGGATACCGTAGACGATGTGTTTGTACAAATAAACCAGTATTGTCTTGCATCATGTCTAGGATAGGGATCTCCTGAATACCACGGTCAGGGGTACCTATTGAAATCGACTCCAGTAGTCATGGAGAGATTTTTCAGCTACAGACAATCCCGTTATCTGGGTGCCCTATCATGGGATTTGTAGCCTACCGTCGAGTAGGACACATTTCCAGCACACTGTCATGTGTTGCACCCACTAAGCTACTTAAGGGTACAGGCATTTCTTGGACGATGTACCCACATGATTTCAATTCTCTAATTGCGTCTGGATAACCTGGATGGTCAGCAGGGCTTGTGGCTGTTGGAATAATCTCATTGCATCTTGCTAGTAACTAGGCCTGTGATAACCCTAGTTAGTTAAAGTATCAAGCCGTACTTATTGCTTGGCCGTGATTGATTGGATGGAGTCTAGTATAGCTTCGTCTCGTCCTGATCCTGTACAAGATGGTGACATGACATGATTACTTATGTTTACCTTAACAATAATGATCAGGGGTCCAGTTCTATTTAGGCGAAGGGTTACAACTCCGATCCTTGTTTGGTTTAAGGGTTGTAACCTGGCTCCCGGAGCAGTTCTGTTTAAGGGTTGTAACCAGGCCTCTGCCTCTCGGCCTTCACCTGCTGACAAACCAAGCAGCGAGATACAAACTGAGCCACCTCGTGCTTCATGTCGTACCACCAAACGTGCTCCCTCAGATCTCTGTACATCTTGTGGGCACCAGGATGCATAGAGTACTGAGAGCGATGAGCCTCCTGAAGAACCTCCTCCCGAAGCTCCCCATTCGGAACGTACAGTCTAGTATCGTGTCGCAGCGACCCATCTTCGGCAATAGAGAAATCATCAAGCAGCCCTGCCTGTACCTGCTCCCTGATGTACCTCAGGGCAACATCATCATACTGTGCTGATCTGACTCTGTCCATCAACTCAGACTGAATCTGCAAGCCCCACATCTACACCTCCATGCCCGGAATAATCACCTCGATTCCTAAACTGTCCAGATCAGCCAAAAGATGACGGTCTGATGTCAGATACATAGCCACTGGATACCTGCTCAAGACATCTGCAACTACGTTGGCCTTCCCTGGATGGTACTGCAAGGCGATATCGAAATCCTTCATCAGCTCGAGCCAACGTCTCTGCCGCATGTTCAGCTCCTTCTGAGTGAACACGTACTTTAAGCTCTTATGATCAGTGAAGATCTCAACCCGCTCTCCATACAGATAGTGTTTCCACAACTTCAGGGCAAAGATGACAGCGGCTAACTCCAGATCATGAGTCGGGTAGTTCTTCTCATGAGGACGTAACTGCCTAGATGCATAGGCAATCACCTTCCCGTGCTGCTGAAGTACACAACCCAGACCCCGGCCAGAAGCGTCGCTGTAAATCGATAAACCACCGATCCCAGACGGTAATGTCAAGATCGGAGCTGATGTCAACCTCTTCTTCAGCTCATCGAAGGCGGCCTGACACTCCTCAGTCCAGACGAACTCCACGTCCTTCCTGGTGAGTCTAGTCATCGGCTCTGCGATCCGTGAGAAATCCTGGACGAACTTCCGATAGTAGTCCGCCAATCCCAGAAAGCTACGAATCTCGACAACTGTACTGGGCGTAGACCAAGACTCTACCGCAGCAATCTTTTTCTGGTCTACTGAGATCTCGTGCTCGGTCACAACATGACCCAAGAACTCGACCTGGTCCAGGAAGAACTCATACTTCGACAGCTTCCCGTACAACTACTCCTTTCTCAAAGTCTCGAGCACAATCCTCAGATGCTCCTCGTGCTCCTCCGGCATCTTTGAGTAGACCAGGATGTCGTCTATGAAGACCACCACGAACTTATCAAGGTACTGATGGAATACCTTATTCATCAAGTTCATGAACACAGCTGGAGCGTTGGTCAACCCAAATGGCATCACAGTGAACTCGTACTGGCCGTACCGAGTCAGAAAAGTTGTCTTCGGAATGTCTTCCTGCTTCACCTTCAGCTGATGATAGCCGGACCTCAGATCTATCTTCGAAAACACCTTGGCGCCGCTCAACTGATCGAACAAGTCGTCGATCCTCCGCAAAGGGTACTTGTTCTTGATAGTGAGGTTGTTGAGCGCCCTGCAGTCGATACACATGCGTATCGTACCATCCTTCTTTGGTACAAACAGAACTGGCGCTCCCCAAGGCGATGAACTGGATCTAATGAATCCCTTGTCCTGCAGCTCGTCGACCTGCTTCTTCAGCTCTGCCAACTCGCTGTTGTTGACCCTATAGACGTGCTGTGAGATAGGCTCAGCACCCGGCACTAAGTCTATAGAGAACTCAATGTCTCTATCCGGCGGCATCCCAGGCAACTCCTTGGGAAAAACATCCATGAAGTCAGCTATCAATGGATGTGGCAATGCCTGCCCCGCCAGTAAAGCTCCGCAGAACCCATCTCCCGGCTCAGTTGCTCCTTTAGCAAACACAATCTCTGGCTCTCCCGGCGGCCTAAACAGAATCCTACCTCCTCTACAATCTATAGTAGCATGGTGCATGCTCAACTAATCCATTCCGAGTACCACATCGTACCTCGAAAGGGGCATTACGAGCAAGCATGTATCCAAAACTCGGCCTCCTACAGTAACTCTCCGCCCCTTGCAGATATTGTTGACCAGGATGATGCCTCCCCCGGTCAATATCTTACAAGTCCTACCCAAAGGTTCAGCAATAATATTGTGTCTCAGAGCAAAGGAGACAGACACAAAGCTATGAGAGGCACCGGAATCAAATAAGGTAAATGCAGGGAATGAATCAAGAAGAACGTGACCTGCCACTACATCGCCTACTGGCTCTGCCTCCTCCTCTGATGTCAGGGTAAACACTCTGCCCGCAGGGGCTCCCCTCTGGTGCTGCACAAAACGCTACTGCTGAGTCTGAAGTGGAGGACCTCTCTGCTGAACTGCTGGTCCTCTGGTCGGCTGCGCTCTGTCCTGGCCTCCTCGGACTCCCAAAAAATGGCAGTCCTTCAGCTGGTGATCGGGCGCCCCATAGTATAAGCAGACGCCCAACTTCTTCCTGCAAACCTCTCTAGTGTGACCTGGCTTCCCGCAGAAGTTACACTGTGTAGCCAGCCTCTGACCCTGACACTGACTCTGGTGCTGCTGGACACGTGCCGGTGTCTGTTGGAACTGCAACTGAGGCTGCTGCTGCTGGAACTGCCTCTGCTGGAAATGTGGGCGCTTCGTTGGCCCTGCACTCGAACTAGCTCCAAGAGCATCACTACCCCTCTTCGACTTGAGGCTGAAGTCCTCCTCTGCAATCTGTGCCTCCATAAGGATCTGCTCGAAGGTTGCGTCACGTCTCCCAGAGGTGCGAGTGCGCACTGCATGTATAAGGCCCCTCTGGAACTTCCGGGCCTTGCACCCCTCATCCTGGATCAAACTACGTGCAAACCTGCTCAGGCGGAAGAACTCCGCTGCATACTCGTCTACCGACGAGTTCCCCTGCACCAGACTGGCAAACTGCCCCTCCAAAGCTGTCAAGGCTACATCCGGGTAGAACTTCTCCTTAAAGAGCTTCCTGAAGTCCTCCCAAGATAACCCCCTCACTGACGTACGCGGATCCGTGCGGTACCAAGTCAGCGCTATGTCGAAAAACTGGCTCGCTACAGATGTCACCCACAGACCTCTCGGGACCTCCGCCAACTCCAGACTCCGCTGGATATCCTCTAGCCAGTCGTTCGCATATAGGATACCCTCGGTACCCTTGAACTCCCGCGGGTTCATCTTCCTGAAGTCGAGGTGTGTACCGGGCCTCCCCTGACCCTGCTGCTATACTGGTGCTCCCTGAACTGTAGCCGGTGCACCTCTCTCTACTGCTGCCATAGCTAGCTGATGCGAGTTCTCCATGGTCTGTCGCAGCACCTCTGCCTGACGGTGCTGTGCCTCTGCCTGTGCTCTCTGTGTCTGCAGTATCTGCTGCAGAAGGGCCATCATCCCCTACGTATCTGCCGGTAACTGAGGCGGCGGTGGAAGAATGTCAGGGATGACCAGGGACGGTCCCGCTGCTGGAGGTGGAAGACCTCCTGGAACCGTCTCTACTGTTGCTTCCGCCGGAAGGGCAGGAACTGAGGGGGCAGCTCCCTCAAGTGCAGCTCCCGTAGCCGGAGGTGGAAGACCAGCCGGATCGGGCCTCTCCGGTACAGCGCTAGAATCCGCTGCCTGAGAGCGAGTGATCGTCATCCTGAGGATAGATTGAAACAAGGAATCAATATGGCACATGATAGGAATATCAAAGAAGGACAATTAAATTCAATGCAAAAGAATTTGTCATGGTAATCAAAAGATCAGAAATTTACTAACATGTGATTGAGTAACTCATATTATACCCTAATCCTATGTCCTAATTGCAGGCTCGTAATTAGTACTCTAAGTCGAGCACCATTACGAGATCGCACTAATTACGACACAGACCTGCATGGGCCACCACAAAAACGTGTCACGACCCGCACCCTGAAGAGGGGCACGAGCACGTTTACGTCCAGCCTACGCCGCAGTATCGACGGTAGAACGCTGTATATAGGGTCTGTAAATACTACGACTAAAACAGATAATTGTACCTGTACAGTATATACACTCCGAATGGAGGTGACATAGCAATAAAGTCTCAATCACACATATCAAAACTAAGGTAGATAGTATAGAAAAGAGATATGATAGATAAAACAGAAAATAAGTCCAAGATCCACAGAAGTCAGAGCTAAACACAAACATCCAAAGTCTCAGAAAATATATGTAAAAGATACTACAACTGAAATGTACTAGCTGGCTCGCAAGCCAGGCAAACCTAACTAAACTATGCTACTCAGGGTGAGCAAAATCTAGTGGCTCTACCAACAAGCCACGGTCTAAGTCTAATCCATCAGACTCAACCCCATAGTAGGTCGGGCAATCAGCCTCTGAATCATCTGTAAAATTTGTCAACGGTATCCTGTCAAGAAAATGAGCAAGTACAAAACACCAACAGCAGTTCCATATGAATTGAGAAATACTATAAGAGACAGTAATAATGAAATACAAGACAAAGATATAGGCGACTTGGGAACCATTTGAAAGCCGAGTTACAACCCTTGAGCCAAACAAGGACCGGAGTTGTAACCCTTCTTTCAAACAGGACTTAGTCTCAAATCATGGCACAGTATAAAGACAGGTAGAGCATGTGAGTAATGGAATCATAGCATGGTGAGAAGTACAAAAAGTAAAGCTGAAATGGAAATATAAGATACGCTAATAAATGTAAAAGGTGATTTGAACTATTAGAGCGATATATGATCGGCTAGGGAAGCAAGAGATGGTTATCCACTTGGCCCGGCAATCCGCGGTGTCCTCAACGGAGAGTCATGCCGTCTAACCTGGATAACTGACAATGGGGTATCTGCTACACCCTACGTGAGGTGAGGGTGGCGCTAGCAAAATATAGTTACAGGGAGGATTTGATCACATAATCCCTAATAATTCCCCCATCCCCGAATAGTATCACGGATCTGGACATGGCACGTCATGACACAGGGTTCGAGAGCAGGGGGCCAGCCCACTCCCAAATCAATGTCTATATAAGTACAGAAACACAGAAATATCACATACTCATATACCAAGGGAGTCCAGGAATAACATCTCATGACAGGATCCGACGTATACTAGTCCGTAAACTGTCGTGTCAGGAATCATGTAAAATACTACAACTGAATCGAATATAGTAGATATCAAGACAATAAAAATTATCAGTGAATGTACTCGCCTGTGGTCCTGAGCTGATAAGGTGAACAGACGCTCAGAGTGATCACAGACCTAAAATAAGATGTTATGAGTCAAACAGGGCTTAATACTGAAAAAGGAAACTAATTCAAGTCATGAATGCAAGTCTAAGTCAAAACTAGGTCAATCTAGGTCAAACTGGGTCATACTAGGTCATACTGGTTCATACTAGGTCATACTAGGTCATACTAGGTCACTGGGAGTCAATCTAAGTCAAACTAGGTCAAACGGGGTCAAAGGTTGACTTATGGTTGACTTTTGGTCAAAAAGTCAACTCTGGTCAACTCTGGGTCAACCCTAGGTCAAACTAGTCTAATGTTGACCAACTGTTGACTTTCAGTCAACTGGTCAACTCTGGTTTGGTTTCGGTCAAATCTAGTCGCTTAAAGACTAAGTTTGACTCTCGGTTGACTTTTGTTGACTTTTGGTCAAAATGGTCAACCGACGTCAAAACTAGTCTATGAGCACTATATTTGATCATTACCAACCAAGGGAATCAAGTTCTAACCCTATCTTAGACTCTAGACTCCAATACCCTATTTCTTGGCAAAACCTATATTACCCTACCAATACCTTACCATGATATCATGAATCTCACATCACTATAGCACCCACCCATCTCACACTCACACACAACACTCTCACATATATCAATCACCTACACACCACACTCTCACATGATATCACACTCTAAAAGGCTTTCCTATAGGTGTCCTATTAGTTTACACATAGGCTAACCTATAGGCTACTAGATACACTCATATAGCTCTCACACACACCCACACAACTCACAAACACACACACACACACAAAATCATATGTGAACTAATATGTGGTGTTGGTGGACTGAAACTGGGGGTATTACAGGGCTGAAATATGGGGGTTTTAGGACTGTCATATGGAGTGGTGTTAAGGATGTATCAAGGGGTGATTTTGTGGCATGTACCATGGCTGGTATGTGGTATTTTCTGGACTGAAATGGCAGTCCAAGGGACAGCCATGTAAAGTGGTTTACATGGACTGAAATGGAGTGGGTTTAGGACAGCTACTAGAGCTATTTGCAGGGTGGTTTGGGGCTAATACTGGACAGCAATATTGGGCAAAACTGGACTGTGGGGACAGTCCAAGTGACAGCCAACATAGGCTATGTTAGGACTGTTTTAGAGTGGACTGAAATGAAGCAATGGGACAGCATATAGGTGACAGTTGAAGGTTGTTTTTGTGGACTGAATGACAGCATGTAGGCTATGTTTTGGGACTGATTTCAAGGGCTTAACTGCCAAGTTATGGGACAGCAAAGTGGGGGGAAAAACTGGACTGAAATGGGAGAAATGTGGACTGTCATTGACAGCCACAAGAGAGAATTTCTGGACTGTTGGGACAGCCAACAAGTGGCTTGAACAGCTGCTGTTTTTAGGGCTCTTCCCTCCCCCTTTCACACCCACAAACCACTCTCCACATCTCCCTATCACTCACTCTCAACCATATACTCAAACACAACACATACACCTATACACATACTCTCCTACTAACACAAACACACACACTACTCCAAACTTGGCCGACCCCTCCCCAATACCAAATCACAAGGTCACACCACATAATATATATCCCCATATATATATAAACCATATTATATATATATATATATATATATATATATATATATATATATATGGTGATATATATTAATCTATATATATATATATATATATATATATATATATATATATATATATATATATTAACAATATGATACATTATGATACATTATGATACTATGGAAAACACATTCTAAACACATAGTAAAATCTGGAATAATATTAGAACAACCTAAAATTAATACACAAATAATTTACATGTGTCCAAATAGGGGGTTTTCCCATTAGGACACGATCCTACACATAGGACACCTCTACAAGTGTCCAAATAGACACGAAATGGACACCAATGGGCACAAAACCATGGGGGTCATTCCTATAGGTCAATACCATTCTAATGCATGAGAGAAATAAGGAAAGGAAGGGATTTATACCTCTCGGTGACTCGAATCGATCCCGATACGCCACCGACACGTAGAAACCCCAAACGGACACGGACAAGCTCTGAATCCCCTCAAACTTGAGTAGCTCCCTCCTTGTCTTGAATGGAGAAGGAAGGAAGAAGATTTGGTGAAGAAATGGAAGGATTTGGTGGAGAAATTTCTAGGGTTTGCTCTCTAGAAAAATTGGGGAAGAACAAGAAAGAGAATGGAAGAGGAAATAATAAAGTGTGGAGGAGCCTATCCATACACCATGTGGCCGGCCAAAAATAGAGTCTTGTCCTATTAGGGAAAAGCCAAGAAAGCCCCTTTTCTAATCTATGGGTTAATACTTTGGTAAGGGGTTAAGTCGGGGCTAGTTTGGTCATTCCTAAAACACTAATCCTTATTAATCCTAACCAAAATAATTAGTCTAGTCACTAACTAAAATACTAACATGTGGGCCATGGCTAACTAGTGTGTGGGCCCGCTAAGTCAACACTACCCCGGGTCCCCGATACAAGTCGGAATGAGTTGAAATTCGAATCCGACTCAAATAACCCCAAAATAATACAATAAATAAATAAATAATTCCAAAATAATTTTAAAGTGGAAAATTACCAAAATATCCCTGTTCATGAAAACTAGGGGTGACAAATATACAGAGTTACTTAGTGTTCTAGAGTAAATAATATATATAAATACATTAATTCTATGCTTCTAGGCCTATTCTAGGTTAAACTCAGTCAAACTAAGTAAAACTGGATAAAAGGTTGACTTACAGTTGACTTTGGTCAACTGGACAACTCCTAGTCAATTCTAGGTTAAACTAGGTCAAAGCTAGCCTCTATAATCATCCACATGGTCAACTTATCAATTTCAGTGATGTGAAATCACTGAAATCGATAGATCTCAGTTCCGATACACGGATCTCAAAATATGGACAAAAAAGAGAAGGATTATAACAAATGGTGATAGATAAGGAAAAAAGTCTACAGATGCTGTCGGATGATGAAACAACCAGCACCAACATGTCCAGAATGGTCAAAATAGCTACCATAAGTCCAATTTGGACACAGGAGCAAAAAGGTAATTTTCGGTCAAAATGGTGTCCGTGTTGGACCTACTTTGCACCGAAAAATGTGCCAAGATAAAAGTCCTCAAAACCTAGCAAAATATATGTTCACGAATCCAAAATGACGATACGAACTCAACTGTATATCCGAAATTAGATTTCGATGAGCCGATCTCAAAATGGTCCGTTGACCTGGATATTGGAATTCGATTTGCACGGAAATGCTTGTCGGAGTCAATGTCCACTAAATATAACAAAGTATATGTCAACGAGTCCCGAATGACGATACGAACTCAACGGTATATTCAGAATTGGATTTCGATGAGCCGATCTCAAAATGGTCCATTGACTCGGACTATGGGGCCCGTCTTGCACCGAAATACGTGTCGGGGCTCACGTCCTCAAAATTAAGCAAACTTTATATGAATTCATGCCAGAACAATGCCACGAGTCTACTGGTGGTGTCAGAAATTGAATCCGGAGTTTCGGGTTCAAAATTAGAATTCTACAAGTTAAAAATTATAAATTCGGACGACCAACTTTGACGTCAAATTCAACCAATCAAACAAGCTTACAATGAAATAAAACTTAAGGGACAGAAAGAGGGTTACACCATCGGTGCAGAGGAACTGGTGGCACGCCAAACGGAGCTACGATGGCGGAGATACGAGTCGACGAAGTTGGCTCCATAAACTGTCCAAAAATAACACAATTTAAAGGGTCAACTTGGTGGCCGATTTTGACATATCAAACAAGGGAACTAACGGTTTAAACTTGACATGGTGAAAGGGTATATACCGAGATAGAGACGGAAGAAATGGATCGACGATCCAACGGTCGAATTTTTCGAAAAAACGTGCTCAAAGTCGCTGTCCCGAGAATGAATTCTGGATTCGAATCCGAGCGCGTCACGACTGGATCCCGTGCCAAACGCACGAATTGCCCTTTTCTCGTACCGGGGGCGAAGGTACGCACCACGGGAGGGGGGGTCGCCGGAGGCCGCCCGGCCACTGCCGATGCCAGAGTGCGGCTGCTGCTGTAGCTGCTGCTAATGCCGCGGCCACCGCTGCCGCTACTGTGCAGCAGCTGCTACTTTGGCTTCTACTGCAACTGCTGCGGCCACTGCTGCAGCCGTGTCGCACGTCGGCGCCACTGTTGGCCGCAGCCCACCGAGTAGAGAAGAAGAAATGGTGATGGTGTTGGAGATGATGATGGTGGTAGTGTTGGTGATGATGATGATGAAGAAGAAGAAAGAGATGAGGAAGAAGATGATGGTAATTGTGAGAGCGATGATGAAGAAGTGTGAGAAGAAGAAGATGAGGGTGGGGGAGCTGTCGGCTGAAAAGAGGGAGGGGTGAGGAGTGTTGGCTGATGGTGATGGGGGTTGTGTGAGAAAAGAGAGAGAGAGAGTGATATGTATATATATATATATATATATATATATATATATATATATATATATATATATATGTATATATATATATATATAAAATATATATATATATATATATATATATATATATATATATATATATATGTGTGTGTGTGTGTGTGTGTGTGTGTGTGTGTGTGTGTGTGTGTATTAGAAAGAGAAAGAGAGAGAGAAAGAGATATTTTATAAAGTAGAGAGAGGAAGAGATATTAGTGGAGTGTATGGGTAGTCATGAGAGGACAACATGAAGCTTGGGTTGGGTTCAATTGAGTCGGGTCGGGTCAAAATCGGACTTGGTGCAATAAATAATTTAATTTAGTCATTTATGATTACGGATAAATAAGTAGCATACGGGGACTCAATTGAATGGGACACAAGAGTCATGTAGGTAATAGGATTAATGTGGGCCGTGTCCATATTTTGGTTGACAGGTTTGGGTCGAAAGGGTGTCCCCAATTCAAGTCGAAAATAAATGTGACTTCGTGGGATGAATTAAGATTGGGTCATGTGTCAGAAAAATTGTGCGATGCAAATGAAGCACAAGATGGTGTGTCTGAGTGGGACACGAAGGTCATGGGTGTAGGGTGCCTCGACTAGATCATGCACAAGAAGTTAGTTTTGAGAAAATGACTAGTCTTGTGCTCCTAAATTAAAATTCACGGCAACGTACATATGATGATAAAGGATAAAAGTGGAAAATTTATTAATAATTATTCAACGATCAAATGGCCTAAATTGACCCGAAGTTGCACGATACAAACAGAGTACAAGGAAACAAGTTTGGGTGGGACATGATATATCAAAATAAAGATAATCTTGTCTACAACAAACTCGTGAAGGAAGTTCTCCGAGATTGACATCTCTGACGCTCCAGAAATCAAAGTCACGGAAAAGAGCATTAATGATAATTAAATAAAAATAAATTATCGAAAATAATTCATTTAGAAAATTTAAAAAATCCCTAAAATTTAGGGGGCTCATATGTAGTGCCCCGCTTTTGATAGGTGATGGACTTTGTAATATGCTTGCGTCGAGTCAGATCTGTCGGTAACTTAGATAGCCATATGACTCGATCGCTGAGCTTGGTAAACGATAATACCTTACAAAATCGATCAAATCGATTTGGACGAATGTTACGAGAATCGATCAAACTAATGGAACGACTTCGGTTGGAATAAGTCCTAAATACAGCAGGCTGCGTCTCGACGAGTGAGCTCTATATAAGAGTCCCTTCGACGGGACCAAACTACCGTATGATTTTCTTGGAGCTTTTGTCGCTTGGTTTTGATGAAAGTGCTTTCGCATCATTTTCTGAATGCAATCTACGAATTTCGAAGCGAAGGAATAAAGAAGGAATTCTAACTAAGTGTTGGTGCCATTGTAGGACCTCGCGTAACTAAAGCTTGAACGTTGCGAAGCGCTTCGACGGTCGGTACGATCAAAGTACTTGGTGGGTGATTTGGCCCCTTCTTTTCTACTCTGTCCCGCAAACAAAATTTCTTTGCCTCGAACTTATTCAAATCGACGATGCCAAGTTAAATGCATGCCAATCCAATAAGATCAAGAACTCAGAAAAAAAAAGTCTCGATTTAGAGTAATCTACTCTGAAAATATAAGTTTCGCACCAAAACGAGAAAGTTTAATGTTCTAGTAAAAAGATAGACTATTTCACGTGCTGTAAAATAATATGAAACATCGATCGTGGCTTATGATGCCTCGGGCAATTTGGTGCCTACGGGACGCTAAATCAGAAGTACGGCTTTGGGGAAAATGAATCGTTGCATGAGTTGGAAGAAATGATAATGTCGTTCAATACTGTCCGCGCTATACAAATCTGTTTGCACATATTAAACAGTTTACGCATTGGCATGATCATGGACAGCTTATGCACAAGTTTGATTTTCCTCGAATCGGTATCCGAGGCATCGGTATCAAATCGACCTAGGGGGAATGAATAATCGTGCTTTCGCACTGATGCATTGCGGGACCGTCAGTCAGGCTTGCAACCTAGACTAAACGGGCCGAAATGCCGTTGAGATAGTCCCAAGTGGTGGTAACACCAATGACCGCATATAAGATAGAGTATGCTCACCTATTGTCTTATGCAGGTAGTAAATATTATCTGTGTTTTATGCAGGGACGAGCACGGCCGTGGTAAGAATCGTGATAAATCACTATGCTTCAATGTATGCTTTACTACTTCAAAGATAGCTATCGATATGAACTGAATTTATTTAGTTCTAAATAGAAAGAAAACTCTATAGCATGCCTTCCTTAATAATCAGAGTCGGTTTAGACGAGTGGGTTCGTTTCGTCCACTTAGCAATTGTGTTTTGCTAACCCCCTCCCCAACTCCCCAGGTGCTGCGAAAGCCCTAAATTGAAGCTGAAGTGCGGTGAGGTGTTTTGAAGCTCTTCCTATTTCTGAAGTATTTTGAAACCAATTCAATCGAAGGCTTATGTATAAAGGGGCGAATGTATGGAACTGCAAGTGTTAGTTCAGGAGCTTGTCGAGTATATTTTTTTTGTTTCAATCAGTGTAGCCGCAACAACAGACAATGTAATTACGACTTGCACTTCGTTGCAAGCTATGAATGAAAAGTATATTTCTATCTTCCTAAACTGCGTCTTATATTCTGATATGATTTCCGAAGTTTCAACTTGGTGTTTCAATATAATAATCAATGTAACGTTCTTGCCTTGTACGAGTGCAATTACAGACTCGTACGACATCACGCCTTAGCGAGGACGATCGATTCGAAATATACACCGGGGACGAACGGTTTGTCGACTCGGGACGTGACATAGTGGGGGTGAGAATAATACGCTAGCGGGTTTAAATGTAACTGATTAGGGTAAATGAGTTGAATAGTAAGCTAGTGGGGTTAAGTAACACAAAGGAGGTGGGTTAGTATGGAGTTGGCAACACGGATTAGGATTTAAGATAGAAGTGGGGATTTAATATGGGTTGTCGCATGAGGGTTTAAACTTTAAAGGTTGAGATTAGATTATTTGTGGGTGATTCTTGTCCCTAGGATTAAAAGTGAAGGGATGTGACGAAGAGAGTGCCAAAGAAGGATCGAGGGTGAGGGTTAGGGGCTATTCTTCTATAGAGGCATCCGGGGGGTCAAATCTTGTCTAGAGAGGTCAAAATCCTATGCTAAGAGAATGATCACATGCAAGAGAAGGATCTACGGTCGTTGGTCGGACGAGGTTGGTATCCTGTGTAGAGGTGATTGTCAATCAGTCGCAAGGTTTAGACGAGTCAGACCTGGAGGTGGCTTGATCTTCGACGAGATTTGTGATTGACTTGGTCAAAGAACGTCAACATCGCAACGACCATACTCACAAAGGAAGGCGACGAGGGATGGTCGAAGGAGAAAGTCGCAGAGCTCGGAAAAGGCTACAGGGGGGTCGTCGAGTTCGTGGTCAAGCTTACTACTAAGTAAGTGTACTTAGGGTAAAAGAGAAACAAGCAAATAAAGACGAGATGTATTTAGGATAAAAGAAAAACAATATATTTACTAAGGATAAGATAAGCTAATGACTAAAGTTAAACATGATTAAGGCTAAACACTATACTTCACCATTAGTTGAAAAGGTAATTGAGATTGTCTTAATACTACCAGGTAAGTGTACTTAGGGTACAAAGTTCAGTGCTTGACTGAACTTGAGAAGTATCCATTTGGAATGCAAGTTGCTTAGGGTACAAAAAAAAAATTATCCGTTGTTATAATCTCAATCCAAGTTGCTTAGGCTTACCCCTATTGCCAGGGGGCTCTTTTGACTAATATCTTATATCTTCTGCTAACTAGTTCATCCATCGGTCTATGTTGATATGAAAGAAAAACTGGCATGTTCCCCAAAACTAATTTAGTCAGAACCAGCCTTTCCACCAACCGAAAGAATTTGAGCTCTCCAATAAAAAAATCTTAGGTACCCAATAGGTACCAAGTCGTCATGATTATATGGTACCATTGCCAATTATGGGATATGTTAGTTCTTTTTGATATGTCCGGCAATACGTACGAAACTTTGTGCACTATGGAATATGTTAGTTCTTTTTGATATGTCCGACAATATGTACGGAACTTTGTGCACGTATTCCATGTCTGCTAGATCCACTGTCTTCCAACTCCCACCAAATAAATGGAAAGAATAATACGTCCTCGTGGCTCGATCCACTGATCTTCCGCCACCCAGGCATGGTCGTATACCTCTTCTCGGTAACCACAAGAGCCATATGTATGTTAGTTGGGCAATTTTGAGGCTTAAAAATAGGAGCCATTGGTTTCTCATAACTAAGAGAATTCATTCGGTTAATAAATTAAGATAAAAAAAGATCAAATAAGAAATCATTTACGATGACAAAAAAATAACTTAACCATGGTTAATGGTTAAGGTAAGCGTGGTTAATTGTTAAATTAACCATAGTTAATGGTTAAGCTAATCATGCTAAGGGTGGTTGATGGTTAAGCTAACCATGGTTAATAGCTAATGCTCAGTTAAAGGGAGGTTAACGTTTACCCATGGTTAATAGTCGAAATACTGTATAGTCGAAAATTTTATATTTCTAAGAATTTTATTCCAAGGAATGATTTTTTCGGATATTTTTTATTACCATGTTTGGTACATAATATAATATTTTCAGATATATATAATTTATTTTCGGATATATATAATACATGTGTTTGCTACCATAAATAAATTTCTAGAAATATAATATTTTTCAAACTCAGATGAAAAGATGTTTTACTAGAAATGGAATACATTTTGTTGTCAAAATAAGGCAAATAAGTGAGTTGTGGATTGGGTGATGTCAGATGTTTGGAACCCAAACAAAAAAATAAATAAATTGTATAATAAAAATAGTATCAGGGTATCATTAATTAGTTAAAAATAATTGAACAAGAAAGAAATTCACTTCTACTACATATGTGCAAAATTTCACTTCAGAACTCCAACATCTCCATGTACACCATCTAATAATTTATGCAAAAAATATGACTAAAAAGACCCACATACAATTAACGTTGACCTTGAGATAGTTGCAAAATATACTAAAATGAAACAATGTAACAACTTTTATGGTTGTCAAGTGAACAAGAAAAAGAGTGTAAAATCTGACATCAATTTGATGCAAATAAGCCTTTGTAAGACTTTGAAATAATACAACCCAAAAATTCCACATCAAGCCTATGTAATATTAATGAAAAGTTAACCATATCACACATGCAGTCGAACAATGTTTCTATAAAACTATATAACCCATTCGCGGTCTAGTTTCTAAACCAAAACTTTGATAGAACAACAAACCAAAACAACATGAGACAATGCATACAATAACAAATAAGTAGCATCAATCGGTGCCTCAGCTGCTTCACTTGTCGCCCTGTCCTTACCATATATAGCACCAAAATTATCATAGTATAAAAAAAGCTTGTTCCTCGAACCCTTCGCAATAGGATGACTCTGCAAAACATTAAAAAACAATATGTTCAGAGGTGCAGCCACATAATTCAATCACCTGAATAGGAGAAACATATATTTCAATGAATGGCACAAACTGAAACAACAGATGAGCATCAAAATGATATACTCGTAGTCTAGTAGTTCCATATTTTACATCAATTTATGCAAAATATGTCCCTAGCTAGCAGGTCACATACCATTTTGTATCATCCTATTCTAATAATGTAAGCAAGGCTTGAAAACAAAATAAAACTTCAAACATATCTTCATCCTGTGTTAACACAGTTCATAATATGCAAGATACGGATACAAAGATAATTTACTTTTCACATAATAAATGCCCAGTAATATTAAGCCAATTTTGTGTTCCATAATGGCTTTATGGGGGAAATAAGAGACTTTAGCCTCAAATAAGACAGAACAATGTAGTGGACTGCTGAAGAAAGTGCAGCAGTAGAAATAATTTACTCCGACGATTCTGGATTAAGAAAAAGGGGAAAAAAAACATATAACTGGGTTTAGCAAGGTACATCAGTAATTTGAATTAGTATGGACCGTGAGCATCTGTACACAAGTACATTCATTAGTAATTTGAATTAGTATGGATTCTGAGCATCTGTCCACTGGAACCCAGAACAACTCCTTATTGGGCAAATGAATAATTAAAACAAATTCAGAAACAGAGCTTCAGAATGCCCATCTACATTACTACACTAGTAATTAAAATTCAGAAATAGAGCTTCATAATGTATATCTACATCCTGACAATGTATGTGATGCAACAATGTAAACCAAATGATTAAAGATTTAATTTTTATATAATCATGGGGAAGGTTATTGTTAATGAATGTTCAAATGCTCACCACTTACACATTGCAACTACACAAGCCTTTTTCTCCAACCAACGGAGGCTCGTATGTTTCTAACTTTATAGCACATACTGCTATGCTATGTACCAGCATTGTTCTTATGCATCCCTTGGCACATAACTGCATCCAGAATACACTAGTTCATACCAGCTGCTATATATATATATACTGATACCTGACAACCAATGCAACCGTAATTCCAGTACTTGAACCAAAATCCCCAAAAGTCAGTAAAATCCATAAAATTTCAGCCTATTCAGAATTTCCAGGTGTTTACCTGAGTTGTGTGATACCAATAGTAAAATATTTAACTGCAAAGTGAATTCAGTAAGCTATTGACTGGAGATAATTAAAAGAAATGATAACAAGTTCAGTTTTTAGAGAGAACTTTACCACACATTATCATGAGAAACAAATCCTATACACATGATAACAAGTTAAACTTGTGCTCCATTGAACAGTTCAGTTTTTAGAGAGACATAAATAATATCAGCTGCTCAATTGATATGCAGTTGCAGCACTATCAGTACAAAAAATATATACATAGCCAAGAAAAGTGCAGTATTTTGTTCATTATAAAACCAAGTCCACACAATCATAAAACATATAGAAAGTTACATGTATCAGAATTGAAATGAAAGTTCATATCCAAATTAATAGTTCATTCAAATTTGCAAGTTTCCACATTTGCAATTCAAAGAGAAACAAGAAAAACACAACAAATATCAATTTCCATTCCAACTATTAAAAAGCTCTTGTGCTAGGTTATCCCTCCATGCACTCAAGCATTTGAGCTCTTGGTAAATCTAATCATCTCCCCCTCCAACCGTTCTGGTACATCAAATTCCTCTTCTTTCCCTTCATATGGGTCAACGGTCAAGTGTTGTCGGATGTGGTTATCTAGAAGACAACAAGCAACGATCATCCTACATAGGGTCTTGACAGGATAAAAATTTGCTTCTAAGGTTCGACCATCTTCCTTTCGACATACCAAATGCTCTCTCTATCACATTCCTAGCATGAGAGTGTCTCATGTTGAAATGTTTTCTAGGTGTTTCAGGCAAGTGATATGTCCCCCATGACTTCAAGTGATACCTCTCACCTCTGTAAGATGTTAAAAATCCTTCACTGTTGCTATATCCAGCATCACATAAATAGTAATTGTTAGCCCACTGAATGTATCAAGTTTTTGAATATGGCTAATCGATTAAGTTTAATTTTATGGTATCACTAGTATTCTTGCAATCACTATATTGGTGTTACTTAAACTTAGCATTGTTCTAAGTGTTCATTAAATGTATCATATTGCTTTATTCGTCTAGCATGTATTTGCAGATAAGAAGTAAACAAGATCGAACTTGAACATATGTAATGAAGAATTCTTGACGGGCCAAAGACGACGTTATACCAGAAGATTTCTCTGAACTGCACAACGACATCTTCGGGGCATTGCACTCGGGGGTTCCGCAACCTGGTTAGCGGACAGGGGTCGAGGGGACAACGTCCCCCGTGAGGGTTCGAGGGCGAAGCCCCCAAAAGGTATTCAAATTTTCAGATCATTTTATCTTTGGACGACTGCGGTCAAAGAAAAAAGTTGTCATTCAAGAAGAATGCAACATGCTCGTGTCCTTATGTTTTATTCTGTATTTTATCTTTGTTTATAGGACTAAATGTACACCGGATTTGCAATTGACACTAGGAAGCTTAACCAATCCAAGTCTACTCAAAATCAGCCTGAACCCAAACCAGAAACTTGCTGGAAACATGGTGATCGAACTCGGACCGAGTTCTGCCTGAATCTGTCCGAACTCGGTCAGGGTAAAACCTAATTCCCTGGCCAGTCTCCTCTTCCTAAAGTCCAGGTCCTAACGTTCGAATTTGGGGACCGAACTCTGCCCGAACTCGTCTCCAGTAAACCTATAAATAGGCATTGAATTCCCTATTGTTTTTTGCCAATCCATTTTCAATCTTCAATTGCCTATCTAGCTGGGCTATAAACCTTCTCCATTCCCAAAACCAACTTTCAGCCTTCTAGTGCCAACACGGTTCAAATTTAAAAGTCTGATCGAGTTGTAAAGCTTGGATTTTCAAGTGTTGCTATTTACACTTGTTGTTTGAAGTCGGCGAGCTCTTCGTATCAAAAGCTTGTGGTTGTGAAGTCATCGTGCCCTTCGGATCAAAGCATGAGGTATCTGTAAGAAGTCACAAGCCTTTCGGATCAAAGCACGAGATATCTGTAAGAAGTCACAAGCCTTTCGGATCAAAGCTTGTATTTCTCTGATAGTGAATTCAACACCGAGCAAGAGTTCTCGAGACTGGACTAGTCCTCCACGAGGGTTACCAGTATAAAATTTCGGTATTTGCGTTTGCTCTTCTGAACCTTACTTTCAATTTCTATATCTGTGATTTATTGCATTATTTAGTTAATACTCTACCTTAATATTTTCTAATAGGGAATAATTTATGTTGCACTCTGTTCACCCAACGATCCATAGTAATAACCTACGATTAAAAAAAAAAAAGCAAGTGAATGCTAAAACTTTGAAAGTTCATCATCAACCAACCTATTTCAATAAGATAATTTACTACGAGGGACCACCAACCCGTTTCTCCTAGAAATAGCATCTATGATAACCCTAGAATCAGATGTTGAACCCTCCCATCCAGGTAGTACGTAAATAAATTGCATGTATGGAGAGCAAATTCCCACGATATTAGTAGTAATTTCTTTTTCTTTTTCGTGTATGGTATCTAGGTATATCACCCTCTTGCACATTGACCTTGATGTGTCTCATCAAGGACACCAAGACAATTCTTAACTATTCAAACAAGTAATCAGTTACTTACAACTATAAGAAATCAAAATGAAGAAATTATAAGTGTACAATTGCATTACCTTGAAATATTTCTAATGATCATCCGTACTATTTTCAGGAATTGGCTATGTCTGCTTTAACTAAAGTGCTTGACATCATAACAAAGAGATCACAAAGAGATCAACACTTTGTTAACAACTCTGCTTACAGTCTCTTCCGACCTCATGAGTTGTCTTTGGATTATTCTTAACGTCATGTGAAGATAACTAATTGTTCTTCTATTGCCATGTTCATAGTTGGTTCTAGTCTACCGGTCTCTCTAAGCATATGACATAAATTGTGGAAAGTCCTTCGATCCATACGGATGTTCTCAATGCACTTTCGATCATTTTCAAACACTATCCTATCTAAGTTGACATGCCTCACTATATCTCTTGTAAGTATCCTCCCATTTTCTCTTTCTTATAGCTTTTAGCTCTAAAATTATCATAATAAACATCATACTCATCAATAACAACAACCGATCCAGTATATCCAATTAAATTAACAAATAGATGAGTACCCTCCTATCTCTGTCAAAGGAAGTCTGTCCATTTTCTGATATTGAAAATAAACAACATATTAATAACATATTATTTAACCTAAACAAACAAATATATATAATAAAAGTACTATTGGAATTAAATAAATCAATCAACCTTTTTCTAAGGTCTAATAGCAATTAATTCTTTCTTGACAACCAATTATGTATATGCAATTTTTATAAAGGTAAATTTTTTTATGTACACACATGAATACTACATACTGCCAAATGTAAAATCTTATAAACGTAAAAAAGAAATAACTGTAGTGACAGAAGGAAGCATCTTTAGAATATGATCTATAATTGGGGAGATAGATACTGAACAACTATTTTTGTTTCTTCCGTACATGTCAGGATTGATGGAGGTAAGCAATCCAAGTTCATTATTTTTTGCATTCTCATTCTACTGTTAAGACAAAGAATGTGAATCTACTCGTACAAGAACCCCTAAAAATTTTCAAATTTCTAAAATCTCTAAAAAAATCCTATAATCTCCAAAATCCCTAAAAATTCCCAAATTTCTGAAAAACAAATTCCTAGAATCACTAGTTCCTAAAATCATTTCCAAGTTCGAAAAACAAGATGTGATTTAGTAAACAAAGTCATACAAAAATTAACAAAAATGGACAAAAAATGGAGAAATTGGTAATCCATAACTATTCTTCAGAAAAGAGAACAATTGACAGAGCGAGAGAGAATCGAGTGTGGGGGAGAGAGAGAGAGAGAGAGAGAGAGAGAGAGAGAGAGAGAGAAAGAAGAATGTGTGAGCGAGAGCGCAGAGAGAGAGAGAGAGAGAGAGAGAGAGAGAGAGAGAGAGAGAGAGAGAGAGACGAGAATGGGAGAGAGAGAGCAGAGAGAAAGAGACGAAAATGTGAGAGAGAGCGCTAATAAATGAAAAAAATAGGGGAGAAAAAAACCGGGAGGTTTCTCAAAATTTAGGATGGCAAATGTTATGTGAACTTTTTGGTAATTTTATTTCCAGGTATCAAAAAATATAACCACCTATTTGTTAGGGAATATGTTTTCCATGTTTCATGGGTAAATAATTTATCCAGGTAGTCATATTTTTCGAGAATAAATTTTAATAGGGTAAACCAAACGTGAAAATAGTATTCCAACCTTGAATTTTCTTGGGCATACAAAAAATTTCCGCATACCAAACGCCCCCTTAAAGTTAATAACTAAGTAATCAATTTTACCTAGTCATTCCTTTTGACTAACCAACTATCACTTTTTTAATATTTTTCATATTTGATAAAAAGATAGTTCAGAATAATGAAAAATAATTTTTTTTAAAAGGTTTTCGTATATTTTTTTTGTTGATTTATTATTGTTCTTTTCGAAAGAGATACAAATTGGTAAATAGGAAATAATTATAAAAAGAAAAAAAAATGAAAATTTGGGAATGAATAATCTTACTAAGAAAAAGTAACTCCTATTTTCAAACCTCAATATAGTCCAACTAACCTGATGACATGTCAACCCATAATTGGCTATGGTACCTTGTAATCATAATATCTTGGTATCTATTGGGTTCCCCAAGAATTTTTCCAATCAAGATTTTGAATGATACCTTAGTAATCTCCTGCAAGGCGTCCAAAATAACGAACCCTAGTCTCCAAATATGTCTTTATTTAGAGAGAAACTAAAAAGCTGAACAAAACAGTCTGTGTTTATTGCACATATATCATTTTCTTTTTGCATATATATGATATAGCCTTCTCTCTTTTTTGAGAAACCTCATCAAAGATAATCAAACTATCAACCAAACGAATAACTGGTGTCACAGAGTGACCATATAATATCTCCTCATCAATGAGAAAATGATGAACTCCAAAGTGGCATCAAGAAACGAAAGAAAAATAAACTGGAGATCAGGCTTCGTTGCAAGCGGTTTATAATTTTAAATGGGTTTATTGAACAATCTCCTAAGCCAAGGGTTACAAATACTTGTGTTGTGAGATGCAGACCAACTTCCATGTGAGCAAACTCTCACAAAGTCTCATTTTTCCTTAATTGCTACCACGGATCTCATCAGACTTGGACAAAGGTCTCCGTCTAACTTCCACATGAAAATATCTTGGTCATTCTTTTTATGTCTCATATAAATGCATGTTAAATTTCTTGTATTAGCACAACTCTTATTGTCCTTTATATCCCTGTTCTGTAGAGCCTCTAACCTCTGTTGCTTCCTGTCAATTTTAGTAACTAATAACTCCACTGTTATAATTGATTTTCCTTCACAAAGATCTGTTTTCATTTTCTTTCCTCTAGTCCCATCACGTAGAATTCCATAGTGACTTATAAATTGAACTTGTAGCCTCCACCAATCCTGTTCAACTGTGAAATCTAATGTGGAGCAAATTTTGGGCATTGCAAAAGTTGATATATTATATAACCAAAAACTCCACAAGAACACGAGGCGATGATAAGAAGCAAGCTTGTATGCTCATATCTACCTTCTACAAGGCCTATACAAAATCTACCTACATACATATCTATCTTCTACAAAATCTATACAAAATAACACCTACATAAATGATAAATCCCAAAAATCTTCATAGAGAATCTCAAGCACCTGAGAGTTGACATAAAATGAAATATTTGCAAAGTCCATATTAAATAGAACAGTGGCTCTACATGCACGACTTGTGATTAATAATACAACAATTATATTGAAAAGTCCCCTCTACTACTCACCAACAATACTAGATATACCAGCAAAGAATTGCAGCTTCCCAAGTTGAATTCCCCGCTATAGGATTATTTTTTGCGGTATGCACCTAAATGTTTTGCTGCCCCTGAAAAGGTTTAAATGACACATTTCTTCTAATTTTAGGAAAACAACTGAAATAGTAGTAGACTATCCCACATATTTCCTTCGGAAACTTCCTAAAAAGGGCGTCATAGTCTCACGAGACTTCCGCTTATGCAAGGTGTATCGAGGGTCAAGATGTACACATACTTACCCAATATATATGGAAAGGCTCTTTATGTGACCCAAACCCGCATCCTCCCGGATGCAAGCAACAAGACTTTCTGCGCTTGTCAAGCTTGCTATTGGATGTCTTATAGGTTCCCTTTACACCAAACAGTTTAACTTCACAGTTGAACTTAAAAAACTATCTCGTTCAATCATTACATGTATTTCAGAACTTCTCGAACAAGGAGACTGTACTAGATTAAATGAGTTAAGTGTTTTTTGGTTAAAGCAAATACACATCGTTGAAATATATAATTGATATCTCCGGTTTTGGTTACAATAATTGAATAAGAGAAGTAAAGAACATGCATCACCAGTTTGGGAGGGTTATGAGAAAGCAAAAGATAGGAATCTCCTGACCTATATTTCTCCTTTATTTTAATAGAACTTAAAAGCATGTTTCTTCCGATGGACGTTCACATGCATTGTCCAACTTAAATGTTTGGTTTCAAATAATATTGAACTTGCAAATAGGGTGAATGAGTTTGTGCACTAGCATCAATCTCCGTACAATTGACAGATAAAATTATTAACCATGCTCAGCTAACATGAAAAGCCCGATCAAAATCACCAAGCAGATCACCTAGCCACGCTTGAGCGAGAAGAGTTATATTATTAATAGTAGTCATTAATAAAAGTTATGAAGTGGTTTAAATTTTTATTCATGGTGGTTGTCTTGGAGAGTAATATTCGGTCTCGTTGAGCAAACAGTATGGATTTATATATGGCTACTTCTGTATGGGTAATTTGGATGGAAAAAAATGCAAAATTGAGACAAGAGAATTAGTACTGATTCTTTACTTCTTCATGTCTTTGCTTTAATTAAATCATGGACAAAGAGTTATGTCACCCAAGAAATGAGCAGAAGTCCAACAATCCTCTTTCCAGTGGTGCAGGTAGCGAAGATGAGAATTGACATGAATACCTTCATGATCGAGTAGCTTTGGGAAGAGGTTCTGTAGCTCCAGTGTTGTAATGTTCCAAATTCGTGATACGTATTTAGTGTACGTATACGTGTTTTGGACCCATATTTTATTTATTCATGGTTAGTTGTCTTGGTTTATTTTGCATTGGCTTGGTTTTATTGTCATTGATAGTTTAATTACTTTTAATGATTCATTGGTTTATTTGGGCTTGGTTTATTCCTGGGTTGGTTCGGCTTGGTTCGGTTTGGGATTGCTCTTGGTTCATCATGAACCAAGGGGTGAACCCCCTACCTACCACCACCACTCATATTTATTACCTATCCTTCTTTCTCTCTCTTCATAATCATCTTCTTCTTCCTCATTTACTTCCTTACCTACCAAAGAGAGGGAGAGAGAGGTCTAGGCAAGTGCATCTTGCTTCCACAAGAGAGCTCATTTTTATTGTTCCATTAGCTTCTCCTCATGTTTCTAAGACACATTAGAACTTGTCATTTTCCATTTTGAGGCTTTAATTCTTGTAGATCTAGAGTTTTGCTATTTTCGAATTTTTGGTGTTTTGATCTATTAAACTTCCTTGTTTTCAAGTTTTGATGGTTCCATGTTTTAGAGAATTTCATTCTACCCAATTTTGACCTTTGGAAAGTTGGATTCGGACTTGTTTTGACCAAGATTTGGACAATTGAAGCTTAGATTCAACTTTAGAGTTCTTGCTGTTCTTGCCATTTGGAGAAGACAGTGAACAGTGAGCTAGCTTTTTAGCTTACGCCACTGAGCTGTACGCTGCTCTTTAGCGAGCGTACGCTGACTTGTGCACGCTGCTCTTTAGCGAGCGTACGCTAGCCTTGATACGCTGCCTGTTGGCAGCGTGTCTTGAGCGTACGCTAGCTTGAGCGTACGCGTGCCTTGGTACGCTAGCTTAAGCGAGCAAGGCGTACGCTGGCCCCTTTCGTACGCTAGCTTGAGCGTACGCTGACCTGTAGCTTGAGCGTGCCCTTGTGTACGCTGACCCTTGCGTACGCTTCCCATTGGAAGTGTATGGATCCTTTGGTACGCAGACCTGAGCGTACGCTAGCCTGAGTGTAGCCTGGCTTGAGCGTAGCCTGATTACCCTTGATCTTCTATAGCCCTGTATATTGATATTTTATTAGATATTTTACGTCCATACGCCTTTTGTTATGAACTTGATAATCACGAATTTACTTGATATGTTTGGAATTGATAATTGAGCATGACGTGATAGTGACCCGTAGTGGTGCACTCCTGACATAATAGCCTGACATGACCTGATAGTGGCCCGTCGTGGTGCACTCCTGACAAAGTACACTTGGCACGATAACCTGACATGATTATCTCGAATAGTTGTTGCGACGGCTACCTGACATGACGTGACCTATTTAATTAATCATGACACCGTGGGCGATTGTGCTTGTACAAATAATCCAGTCCTGTCTTGCATCATGTCTAGGAGGGGACTCCTGAGTACCACGGTCAGGAGTACCTACTGAAATGGACTAAGGTTAATAATTAGTATAATTCACTACTCATGAAGAGATGTTCCC
Organism: Iris pallida; assembly: GCA_029216955.1. NCBI lineage: Eukaryota > Viridiplantae > Streptophyta > Magnoliopsida > Asparagales > Iridaceae > Iris > Iris pallida. Next base: position 95,957 of record JANAVB010029814.1, read on the forward strand.
CAGTTACAGGCGATCCCGTTATCCCGGCCGCAAATGTTTGGACTTGTAGCCTGCCGACGAGTAGGGCACATTTCCAACCCACTGTTATGTGGGGCACTCTTGATTGTCACTTTAAATGATTGAACTCTATTGTCACTCTAATGCATTATACTCTCTAGATTGTCACTATAATGATTGCCTGGATAACCTGGATAGCTGCAGGGCCTGTGACTACTTGGAGCATCTCATTGCATCTTGCTAGTAACTAGGATTGTGATAACCCTAGTTAGTTAATGTAGAAAGCCGTAGGCAATGATTGGCCGTGATTGATTGGATGGAGTCTAGTCCAGTATGGTATTGTCTAGAATTGATTGATTGCAAGATTGTACCAGAATGATTGAATTATTGTCACTCCAGATTGTCACTATAATGATTGTCACTCCAGATTGTCACTATAATGATTGTCACTCCAGATTGTCACTATAATGATTGTCACTCCAGATTGTCACTATAATGATTGTCACTCCAGATTGTCACTATAATGATTCACTCCAGATTGTTACTTGACCTGATTTCTTATATTTATCTTGCCGATAAATGGTGAGAGAAACCAAGTTCCGTTCAGACGAAGGGTTACAACCCCGGTCCTTGTTTGGTTTACGGATTGTAACCTAGCTATCTGAATAGTCCCATGGTTATCTCATCGTATATCATCCTGACATGCTTTTCTATATGTCCTGCCTTTTAGTGATTCTATGCAAGATTGTCTTTTATAATTACCTACCATGCTTTTTCTTAAATTACTGTCTCTTATTATGTAATTATATTATTGTGCTAATTTGCTGGCTTTAGTTCTTAAGTGAAGCCTCCTTTGTGGCACTTGCTCTTTCTGGGGTCTGACCCAGCTGGTTTTGTATGGCCAGATACCGGAGCAGCACCAAAGGATCTTCCTGCTTTCCAGCCCGATGGTGGTCACCAGGCGTAACCAGGACATCGAGTGGGTTTCTTTTGTTCTCCCACTGTAATATTGTAAATTATTCTTTTGAGGCGTTTAGCCGACGAGCAAGTGTTAGCTCGATTGTACTTACTTACTGTCTGCCTACGGGCTGTAACATGATTGACAAGCCCCGGGGGTTGATCATGTATGACTGAACTCTTGCTAGTCCTCACATTTTGTAACAACTAGCTTCATGATCATCTGGATATGTAATGTTTGGGACGCCTTACAATTGTATATTTGGAGATCTGATATCTTGTGATTATTATTAGTTGGTTGAGATTGAGACAATAGGCTATTTTATGACCTTAAGAGACTGATGGATTGTAGTGAAACCCTCACATATCTAGACAGCCGTGACCGTATAGCGGTGTGGATCCCATTCCATTATACGTAGCTGGCTATGTCTGCCCCCGCTCTCCAGTATTCTGGTTCTGGGGCGTGACAAGTGTTGCTCCCAGACTTATTCACCAAGTAGTATTGGTTTCAAAGCTTCAGTACTGCTGCCTTTTTATTTTTGTATTTTATTTTTTTAACTCCAAAACAGCATTGTTGTTCTGTTGTGTTAACGAATTTTTTTACCGATTGGTTGTAGATGGGTTTTATAATATGTTGCACAGACACGGGAAAATGGTGTCCCTATACTTATCGTGTCCGTACCCATATCCATGTCCTTATTCATGCAAATAGGTGATGGTCTTGTACCTACTAGAAAATGTATGGATTCCATCTCCGTATTGTGTCCTTATTCTTAACCGTTTCCACACATAGTTATATCATCGTTTGTAGACAGTTTTCCATATTTTGATCTGCAATATAGATATTTGGTTTGGTGTTTGGTATGGGTAATCCTGGCTAAGTTCTTACCCATAAGCTCTAAAAGAAAGGTTAGCTTAAATAAATTTACAATATTTGGTTTGTCTGGGGGCTTCTTAGATGAGTGCAGTGAGAATATTTTCTCAAATTTAAGATTGAAGTGCGTCCCTTTTTTTCATTGGTTAAAACTTAAAAGAAGTATATAATTCTTCATAAGCAATAGCTTCATTCCTTACCTTATCAATTATTCCTTGTCAACTCGGAAGAACTAACACTCCAAAATGGTTGCCATGTCAGTGTCATTTCTGTGTCGGACACATAATGGACACGACAAAGACACTCCAAAATACACAATGACAAGCCAAAAATAGTACAGTGGGCGTGTCGTGTTCGTGTTTGTGCAACATGGCTTGTCAAAAGAGGAGAATGAATCGAGTAACCAGTCCATTACCAACAATCAAAAAGCAAAGCCTTATCCGACTTGCATAAACGAGAAACAACAAACACACATCTGTTCTCTAAAGCCCCAACTTCACAGACAAATCTAACTACTTGCACACAGAATTTAGTCAAGCAGACAAGAAAAAAGTAAAGGGATCATCACCTAACAATGCAAAATGCTGCCTCCACTTTCCGTCGGCTCTGGACATAAATCAGGAAGATCCACCGGCAGCGGCAGCACCGACCCCGAGTCCGCTCCTCAATAACTTGTCAACATACTTTCCCAAAATATCCACCTCTAGATTAACCTTCTCCCCGACCTTCTTCATCGGAATGACCACCTTCATCTGCGTATAAGCGACCAACATGAAATCAAAACAGTTCTCCTCCTCATAAACCCCGACCACGGTCAGGCTCGTCCCGTCCACCGTAATAAACCCTTTCGGCACGATGTACCGCATCATCTCCGGCGCGTCCACCCTGACCTTGACCCAGAGCGAGTCCTCCTCGGGGTCCACCGACACGATCTCTCCCGTGCAGTCGACGTGCCCTTGCACGAAGTGCCCCCCCATCCGCGTCGTCGGCTGCAGGGCCCGCTCCAGGTTCACCGGCGACCCCTCGGCCAGCGCGGAGAGGGAGGTCCGCCGCAGGGTCTCCGGGGAGAGGCCGACGGTGAACTCGGAGTCGTCGAAGCGGGAGACAGTGAGGCACGTGCCGTTGACGGAGATGGAGTCGCCGAGGCCGACGCCGCCGAGGCCGACGCCGCCGAGGACCGTGCTGGCGCCGATGCGGAGCTCGAAGCCGCCGGCGTCGGTGGGGCCCACGTGGCGGACCCTGCCCATCTCCTCTACGATGCCGGTGAAGATCGACCGGACGGTGAGGGCAGAGGCGGAGCGGATTTTGCGGAAGGGGGCTCTTCTTGTGGTTAGGGTTTTGGGGAGGAAGGAGGTTGCGGGAGTGAAGGAGGCGGCCATTTGTAATTTTTGTTCTTTCTCAAGGGTGGGTGACTGGAAAAGCTACGAGGACAGGAAGGAATGGAGTAGTGCGGGGAGATCTCGATATTTCGGGATATAGTAAGTCACGTGGCTAATTCATACATACAAAAAGGCAATTGATAAAGGCACTGCATAATTTGATCGGGGCTAGTCCATTTGTAAGTTTGTGTTATTTACAAGTTTGCCATTGAAAAAATTTATTAGGACTAGCCCATTAGGTAGTATAAAAGTCAATTGTTTTATTTCTTTTCTCTTTCTCTTCTTCCTCTCAAATTTTCATCTAATCTCAAATTTTCTTCTAAACCCTAGATTGAGATTCCTCTTGTCCCTACAAAAATTTTCCTGTTTTGTAACCCTAGATTGAGATTCATCCCGCATGCTGTCACACGCGCGCGCGCGCGAAGAAAGATTGGAAGTCCTGATTGTATGTGGACTGCCCAGTTTCCTGGCAGTCCACATACATATGTGGACTACCAGGAAACTGGGCAGTCCATCACAGAACTTGCTGTGAGCATGGACTGTCCAGGAACTGGGCAGTCCACATACAAACAAGGACTGTCCAATTTTCTGGCAGTCCAACAAACTGAATGGACTGCCAGAAAATTGGGCAGTCCTAAGTCACAGCATGTGAAACAAAGGACTGCCCATTTTTCTGGCAGTCCTTACTGTATGTAGGACTGTCCAATTTTCTGGCAGTCCTGAATACAGTAAGGACTGCCAGAAAAATGGGCAGTCCTTTGTTTCACATGTTGTGACTTAGGACTGTCCAGTTTTCTGGCAGTCCATTCAGTTTGTTGGACTGCCAGAAAATTAGGCAGTCCTGGTCGACGCACAGTTTTCTCGTTCCTGCATACTTGTGTTTAATTTAAATGGATAATTTTTCACTCCGAATGTAGTTTAATTCAAATGGGCTACAAACAATTGAAATAAACAATATAATGGATGCTTGAATTTTTCAATTTAATTTCTAGGGTTTTGGAAACAAATAGATAAAGAATTTGGGTGCCATCGATCTTCTTGAGAAGGAAATTTGGAAGAGAAGAGGAAGAAGAAGAGAACATTTCTAGGTGGAAGAAATTTCTAGGAATTTCAAATTATCTTCTTGCTTGGGGATGGAGAAATGGTGGAGGAGAAGAGGAAGAAGAAGAAGAGAGGAATTAGGGTTTAGGAAGAGAGAAAAAATTTTGCAAATGAGAGAAAAATTTTGGGTTTAGGGGAATTTTACTTTGGGACAGCCCAAAATCAAAAAATGGGCTGTCCTGAGTAAAACACAAAAAAAATTGGGCTAGCCCCAATCCCGGCTAGCCCCGATCAAAAAAGGCAGTGCCTTTATCAATTGCCTACAAAAATCTAAATTATTCTGATGGATGGCATCCAAGATCCAACTATAGCGCTCTACTATTTGCCCAACTTTTCACTAGTTTTTTTTTTTTTGTTACTCTATTTTATAAATTATTATTTTAGAGTACGCTTTGTCAATTTTGGTTCACATCGAAGCTACTTTAAAAATACTAGTAAATACACGTAGTTTGCACGTATAATAACGTATAATAAAAATATTATTTAATTATAATCAAATATCTCTTCTAACTCATGTGGTTAAGGTGCGAGTTATTTTTCTTGTTTGGTTGAGTTCGATTTTCCATGTTGACAAATTTAAATTTTTTCAACAATTTTTTATACAATTTATTTTAAAAAAAAGAAGTAAAATGGACCGTGATATAATGATGGCTTAGACGGCCCAAAAGTGAGCCGTTTTGAAGCCTCATTATATAGTGGAAGATTTGGTTGAGTTCGATTTTCCATGTTGACAAATTTAATTTTTTTTTAACAATTTTTTATACAATTTATTTAAAAAAAAAGTAAAATGGACCGTGATATAATGACGGCTTAGACGGCTCAAAAGTGAGCCGTTTTGAAGCCTCATTATATAGTGAAAGATTAGTAAAAAGACCGTATATTGTACGTAAAATAATTTTTTTCTTTTTAATCTTATCCAAATATAATTTACATATTTATATATAAATTTAAATTGAAAATTTTTGAGTGGTACCCCACTTTTGTTTACCATATTTACAGTGCACCCCACAAGTTTACAACAATGTAAGATACCCTCCATTTTTGACGTTTTTCGTCCAATATAGACGGTCAACTGGGTTGACCCAAATTTTTTGACAAAAATATCCCCGACCTGTTGTCTTCCTCACCGTGTCTCTCGCCCTCCCCCCCCCCCCCCGCCGCTGCCGCCCCTCCCCGACCTCGCCGCCCCCCCTCCCCGACCACTTCCTCTCCCTCCTCGACGCCCTCTCCCGTCGGCGCTCTTCCTCCTCCCCTCCCCCTCTCCTCCTCCTCCGCTCCGCCCACGCCAGCCTCCTCGTCCCCGGTCTCCGCCCAACCGCCTCCTCTCCGTCTACCCCAAGCTCCGCGACCTCCCCTCCGCCCTCTCCCTCTTCCGCACCCCCCCCCTCCGCTCCAACGTCGTCGCCCGCACCATCCTCCTCACTGCCCACTCCGACTCCGGCCGCCTCCCCCTCGCTCGCCACCTGTTCGACCAGACCCCCCCTGCCATGCTCTCCGCCTACTCCCGCTCCGTCGAGGCCCTCCCCGCCCTATCCGCCTACTCCCGCTCCGTCGAGGCCCTCCCCGCCCTCTCCGCCTACTCCCGCTCCATCCTCGGCCTCCACATCCGCCACTGCACGCAGCTGCACGGCACCGCACACGTCGTGTCCGTCGAAGTCTTCAGGAGGATGTGCGGGAAAGGGGGGGCGGCGAGGTCGGGGAGGGGGCGGCGAGGTCGGGGAGGGGGACGACAAGGTCGGAGAGGGGGGGCGGTGCTAGGGCCCGGCGAAGGGGCGCGGCGGAGGCACGCCGACGGCGGGGAGGGGGCAGACACTAAAAATATAGGGGGATACGAAAAATAGGACAGGGGTATTTTGGTCAAAAAATGGTCAAAGGGTTGACCGTAAGTTGGGGACGGAAACCGTCAAAAGTAGGGGGTACCTTACATTGTTGTAAACTTGTGGGGTGCACTGTAAATATGGTAAACAAAAGTGGAGTGCCACTCAAAATTTCTCATTTAATTTTGTTATATATATATATATATATATATATATATATATTTTAAAAAAACCAAAGCCGGTGGACGACTCCACCCGACCTTGGCCCGGAGGCCGTGGCCACCGCCACCCAGCCACCTCCGTGGGAGGGAGGGCTCGAACCCGGCCCTCACCCCCGGTGCACGGTGGTGTTACCAGTACACCACAACTCGATGTGCAATTTGTTATATATATATATATATATATATATATATATATATATATATATATATATATATGTGTGTGTGTGTGTGTGTGTGTGTGTGTGTGTGTGTGTGTGTTAAAATTTATAGAAATTTAATTTAATAATTATAATTATAATTTATTATGGATATATATGAATAAAAGAGAGTATTCTATTATGCGGAAGAAAAGTAGAAGGAGAGGGTATTCGTTACGCGGAAGAACATGAGAGGAAATTTAAAATTATAATTTTTAGTAATTTTTACAAAATAAATGGTTGATGATACACATACGACTTAGACGGCTCATTTTTAGACGTTTCGAAGCTGCATTATATAGTAGAAGATATATTGTAGTAGAAAACATATATATTATAGTACAATAATTGTAATGTCAAATTTTTTCTATGTGTTTTAAAATTGACGAAAGATTTTTCAAAAGAGTAATTTATATAGCTTCTCTTCAAAAACTCTTTGGCTGTTATAGAGTGGAAAGATTTTCTTAAATAGCAAGGGCACTCAGATAAACACATATTTTTTCTATCGTTGAATTATTTCTTTTATTTGAGTATCTTGTTTCTTATTATCAGGTAACCTATTATTTTCTTAAAGGATTTACTTCTAGAAATAATCAGTCTATTTCCAGAAATCTGTAGCGATCTTCTCGGTATTTCTAAATAGGTTGGGATCCTATGGTGGCAGAAATGTTTGTTATCCAAGTTTATGATAAAGGTATATCATATTAGGATAATAATTTCGGCTAAATTATTTCACCTTGATCTTCGTTCAACAATTTTATGGCTTTATTTAGAAACAAATCATATCTATTAGATGTTTTAAAAGTAGATACTTCTGATAATGCACATAGGGATTCTCAGATAATAGCTAATGGATTGATTGGTTTGACAAAAACTATATTATGTAACTGAATAAGGAGGTTTATAAGGCCATCTCCAATGAAGATTTTTAAAATTAGATTTCTATCATACTTGTATAAGAAAAAACGAAGAAAAAAAACAAGTAGATGAAAATCTCATAATCAACATATGGAGGTGGGTTAAAAACCTCAACCACACCGATTACATTAATGGCCTTCTTATTTATAAGAAATTGAGTAACAATAAAGATAGAACAAAATAATATAATATAACAATAATATAATGAAGACATATCCTCATTATCCATAATGATTGATATGGATGAGTTGGAGGTTTGAATTAATAAGTTCAAATCTTAAACTTGTAATTTGTATGATCCTCTAACATCTCCCCTCAAACTCTGCGTGGTGGTTATGCACAGTTTGTCGCGTAATGATTCCAGGGCAGTTCATCCACCATCTTGGACTTGTTTGAGATATATATATATATATATATATATATATATATATATATATATAGAGAGAGAGAGAGAGAGAGAGAGAGAAAGAGAGAGAGCATCTTGGGCTTGTTGAAGAGAGAGCATCAAGTTTATCTACCATCTTTTCTGTCGTTTATTTTTTCTGGTATTGCTTCTGAGAGGTTCCCACATAGCATGGAATGTTCTGATTCCACTCACGAAGAAGACGATCAGATGTGTGAGATTGTTTGAATCTAGAGTGTTGGGTTGTTTGGATTTTGTCATGCATCAGTGGGATTGTTTGGATTTGGTGTATGGGGTTGTTTGGATTTGGTTTTGGTACGGAATTTCCCATATCTGTGGGATTTAGGATTGTTTGGATTTGGTATGTGGGATTATTTGGATTTGGTGTGATGCATCGGTATTTTGATTAAATTTTGTGTGTAGGATTGTTTGGATTTGATGTGATGTATTTGGGGAGAGACAATGTTTGATCACAGCCTGCTCTGACACCAAGAAGAAAAAAAAAGAAAAAAGAAAAACAGGTAGATGAAAAATCTCATAATCAACATATGGAGGTGGGTTAAAAACCTCAAACCACATCGATTACATTGATGGCCTTCTTATTTATAAAAAATTGCGTAACAATAAAGATGTAACAAAATAATCTAAGATAACAATAATATAATAAAGACATATCCTCATTATCCATAATGATTGATATGGATGAGTTGGAGGTTTGAATTGAAAAGTTCAAATCTTGAACTTGTAATTGGTATGATCCTCTAACACTTGTCATTGTACTTTATGAAAATTTCCATCCTAGTTGGTAGAGTTTCTACATAGAAATTGCATATACAAAAAATACTCCTTAATGGTTCTCCATTTCTATCTTAGGTGTCACAAAATAAATGGTTCAATTTAATAGTGTGGGGTCCAATAATAATTGGTACGAGAGATGTAGAATTTCTATGAGAGTTTAATGTAGAAACCCTCATAGAAACTTTTCATCCTACATCAATGTCACATATGATAGAAATTGGCATAGAAACTACCATTGGAAGAAGTTTTTTCCAAAATGAATTACTACCATAGAAATAGGGGAAATAGAAACCCCCATTGGATGGCCTAACATTTTTGTATTAGGATTATCGAGGGATATCATATACCCTGGATATAGGATAAATATTATGTGTCATACACCCATGTTTCGCTGGATTACTCCTAACACATAGCCCATTTTTTGACTATATGATTCTATCGTCACTAATCATGACCAAAATTGTAGAATCTATCCCTTTTTCTGGATAAAGCATCAATTTTTTATCTGGATAGCTCCAAGATGCAAATATTTATATATATATATATATATATATATATATATATATATATATATATATATATATATATATATATATATAAAAATATATATATATATATATATATATATACCATATTTTTGCCTAAGTTTTTTTTAATTCTATGCTAAGGTATAATATGTAGTTTAGTTTGTTTTTATTCTCCTGGTGAAGAAATATTTTCATGGAATCTTTCAAAAATATAGGTTTTCTGTTTAGAAAAAAACGTAGAGGAGAAAAATGAGTTAGTTCTATATTTCTCATTTGTTTCTATTTTGAGATATTTAAGATATCTTATATTTTTTTTCATTTATTTCTAGACTTTTTCCTTGTGTATTCTCAAGGTTAAAAGCATTATTATCTTCTTATATCACTCTCATCTTCTCACATGTACCAAATTTTAATTCTCCTGAAGGTTAGGAGAAGATCTTCTGAATCATTTTCAGTGTAACTTGATATTCAGAATCAGACATAGATTCTAATTCAAATATTATCTCAATCTCTATCATTTATGCTTTCCCTTAAGCATATTTTATAGTCGTCATTTAGAGTAGTTACATTGATATTCTAATATTTGACTTTATATTTGCATTCATTAGCAAAGTGTCCTACTTTGCCATACACAAAACACTTACATTTAGACTTAGGTTTCTAAAGTTTGAAGTTTCGTCTATAATTACTCTGTTTATGATACCTCTTCCTATATTGTCTTTGTCTGCGAGACTTCTTGTATTTTCCTTTTTTTGAACTGCATTCATATTCAAAGCTTTCTTAAAAATAGAAACAAAGTAAGATAATCCCATTTTTTATTTCTTTATATCATTTTAAACATGTTTAAGAGCCTTTTGCTCATAACAGCAGTTTTTAAGACTTATAATACACATTGTATATGATATCATAGAATATTCGTGTATACATGTATTGTAGTAGCATAAGTTGAAGTTACTTCTGAACTCGTATAAGAACTAGCCGCATGTGTAATCATAACAGTCCGAGGCCTAACATATGTTTTATACTCCACCGTACATAAATCATTCCAAGGACTTGGAAATTTTTGGAAAAAAAAATCATATCAGTATTGCCTAGATTCTGCCGGTATGTTGACTATTCTTTTTCCATGCCATGGCAAATTCTTCAAAAGAACACATATTAAAAAGTCTCCTTCTGTGGGGATCTTGGACAACTTCTTCAACTATAGAAGATTTATCTAGAATTTGTTGTCCTACTATGTCAGCTAAAATAGGATTTACAAAATTAACAAGTGCTTTTGCCTTGGACTCAAAATTGTAAAGTTTAGTTCTCATATTTTGGTAAGCTTGCTCTTGCTCGAACAAAAGTAACCAATTTTGCAGTATTTCCTGAAGATGGGTAGCACAAAAATCAATGTATTCTTTAACAACCCAATCAAAATATTTGTTTTCATGTCCTGATATGGCATGTGCCCAATTGTTAATCGCTTGGTAATGTTTAACTAAAGGAACATTATCTATGTTTAAAAAGTAACCATGGGAGGTAGAAAGTTCTCTCATAGCTCCAGATTGATAATCTAAATGACCCCAATCATCTTTCTCAGTTCTATATGTTTTTTGCAAAATTGTTTCTACCAATAGTAGTGGCCATTTCACTATGGACGGGTTGCAAAAAGTTTCACTCTTTTTTTTAGGTTTATTAAAATCAATTTTCTATGTCCAATTGTTCCTCAATTGTCATAGGTTGAGAATAATTAGTTTTTCTTAAAAGTTTTTTTTTATGTTTTTCATAAAGCTCTTGAATTGCATGCAACAATTCATCATTTGGTTTTTCAAGATACTTCATCTGAAGATGTTCTATCACTGATTTATTTATTTCAAATAAATCTAGATTTTTGTTTAGATTGTTCTAAAACATGTACCAAATGCGTTATATTGTCTTAAAAGCTTCCGGTTTCAATTTTAGAGGAAAACTTTAGGTCATTAAATTAGTGCAAAAATTTCTTATCATCCCTTTGGATGATATCTCTCTCTTTTCCTTTTGAGGAAACGAGATCTAAAGGAGTCTTATTAATTTTAAAGACTATCGTTGGCTACTTTATTACTAAGTTGAAATTGTTATGATATAAATTTATGGAGTAGGAAAGTTGGTCTGGAATGTTGTTTAACATTCCTACAAGGTGTTCATTAAATCTCGTTGACTTAACTTCTGCTTTATGAATGTGGCTACAATGAAAATATGTTTCATATGTATCTATATCAATGTATATTTCTTGTAGTGTAAGTACTTTGACTTATATCTACATATTTTTATAAATTTTGGCTTTTGTAGTTCCTATGGTTGTTATTTCTTCATTACTTATGAGCCACCACTATGTGTTGCAAGTTGCTCATACAAGAACGAAAATGTACTCATAAGATTTTGTTATGCTTTTCTATTTTGTATAAAGGTTCTAAGTCATTTCCAATTTTATTTTATGGTTGATTTACATGTTTTGATTTTACACAAACTGTATCATTTTATTTGGAATGTTGCTTTGGAAATTGAGGTATGACCAAGAAAAGTCAAGTTTTACATTTGCATCCGAGTAATATTCTATGATATTAGGGTGTCTAGTATAATAAAGTTTATAATCTAGAGTTCTCTTAAGATATCTAAATACTCTGTCCAATGCAGTCCACTGTGACTGGTTTGGGTTACTAGTATATCTACTTAGTCTCCTAATAGCAAATGCAATATCACGTCTGGTCCTATTTGTTATGTACATGTCACGCCCCAGTACCGGAATACTGGGACGGACTAGGCCAGCTACTCCGTATGAGGTATAAAACGTCATACGGCGATCGTGGCTGTCAATCTTGCTGGGTATCCTAGCATGCAAGCAGTCTATGGCCTAAATCTGATCTCATATCCACAGGCAACAATCGATGAAATAACGACAAGAGAGATAATCATATGAAAAACAGGAAATACTCATATGATAATCAGAGAGTCTACAATAAGAAATAATGTAGACAAGAATACCTTCCCACACAGTTCCCTCATGGTCAGGAACTGAAGCACGTCCTCCAAGTCAAGTCTGGAAGATCCACATGGTCGGTCACTGGCAATCTGGGAACAATCCAGGGTTGGTCAGGCCAACCGTAGCAAGTACCAGAAAGGAAGGCTCAAGGACGGGCGAAGAAAACCAGCAGGATATAATATATGACAGGAATAACATGTATAAACAGCAGTAATGAGGGTGAAGGATCGTGCGGTACCAACGCACGATCACAGAATATAAGACAGCAATCCAATTACTAGTACGTAAGTAACCAACAATCATCACAGTCATCCTAACATCCACTAATGCTTGTATTGCCAACTGGAACTCGTAGTCTATCCTCGGAACAGTAACCCATCCCTACATCAAACAAGAACAAGGGAATGAATTACTGCACCGGGACAGCATTACGTGCCAGCCAGCTTAGCAAGCAACAAGCCAAACAATTATATAAATAAGCGGCCACTCAAATGCCTACGACTGTCTATGTGGAGGTTGGGTTACCCCAATAATGCAATATAGGAATCCTCAGATCGTGCCATATCCCGCAAGGGTTAGCGAGGCCAAATAACGCATAGTAGGTAGGTATGCATCGGTCCCTCGGAAGGCCACCGTGCTAAGCAGGAGTACATATAGTAGTCGGATACTGCCATATCCGTGGCGGCCAACCCCGACGCGCCAGGACGAGCCTGTGGCGGCCGGTAATGCACGATCTCGGGATTCCGTTCCCTCCCAATGCTTCTACCATTTAAGTTACCTAGATTAACCCTACAATTAACCAGAATCACATGCCGTGGTCACATGCTCATCCCCCTAGATGAGTACCTCAGTACGGGAACGCTAAGTAAGAATCAACCTCGGCACCTATAGTCCCAGTTGTGATCCATCCTTAGTGTTATGCAACAAGCAAGCAAGCAATCCTAACCACGCTAAGACTATAGGCCAACTACCAGATACCCGTGCAGGTAATCATATAATATAGCCAGAATATCAAGATGGCATCGCAATGCCATATAATCATGGAAGTAGCACCTCAAAGTGCCAATAGACAAAGGGCACCGCAGTGCAAGGTCAGGGCCAGTATCTCACAGGGTAAGCTGGACTTATAGCACGGATACAGGTAGTCAGGTCTGGGACAAGGATAACTCTGTCAGTCACAAAAGGTCATCTGCCCACATCGTGGCATGGATATCAGGTCAAATACAAGATCAGAACCTCTACTATAATTAACATCTCAAGTATATATGGGAGCCTAGAGCTCCAATCATCCCGTCGATCTATCCACCAGATCAATCTAGCAAGAGTCTTCCATCCATGATGGGGTGAATATCACGTCAATAAAGACAACCACCAAATACCAAGCTCACCCCCCTAACAATGCTAGGCCCTCAGACTCACAAGAATCCTCCTAGTCAATGATCACAAGCCACTAAAAAATAAGCCCCTCAACTACCAAGACACAGCAATCAACCAGGTTCTCTAACTACCGAAATACACAAAGGCACCGGATTTGGGCGTTTGGGAAGTCGAGTAAAAATCATATAATAATACCCTCGATATTCTCCTCGTTCCGCGAGACACTCGCACCAGTATCAAAATCCAAAAGTCCTCAAAGACATATCTGATCAAATTAGACATCACCAAAGAACTAGCAACACTATCTAAGAATCCACTTAGTCTACCATAATCACTATCTCAATATCCTATCTCCTCATAGTCAATCCTCGAATAAGATCATAATCTCAACACACGGGTCAACACTAATCAACGCCGTCGGAAGATGGCAAGGATTGTGTGAACCACTCTGGATCAGATTCACAACCCTTAAACCAAACAAGGACCAGGGTTGCAGACCCTCACCCGAGTAGAACCACTCTCCTTACACAATCCGACGGACAGGACAGACAATGGGATAACAAACTAAACTAGAACACCATCTAAAGGAAGAGTCACGAGTCCAATGGGTGATACCGTCGAAAAGGCAAGGATTGCGTGAACCACTCTGGATCAGATCCACAACCCTTAAACCAAACAAGGACCAGGGTTGCAGACCCTCACCCGAGTAGAACCGCTCTCCTTACACAATCCGACGGGCAGGACAGATCGAGACGCTAGGCGACTAATCTAGTCGGGAGTCTACCTAGCAGGCAATGAGATCAGGGATACTATACCAAGAAGAATATGCATGAGTTCAGTCCCGCAAACCAAAGGAATGGCACTGCCCAATCCTTCGAACCAAATTCCCAACCGAGAATTCTGGAAAAATTCGGCAGAGTCTCATTTGTATTCTAGACGGGAGCACCCTACGAATTGGGGCTAAAATCCACTCGGTGCAACCCGCCGCAGAATCGCTATTCGAGAACACTAAGTCTCGGCCTCCAGTAGCACTACGATGCGTACTGGGCACCAACCCTAGCCGAGAACACTAAGTCTCGGCCTCCAGCAGTACTACAATGCGTACTGGGCGCCAAACCAACACATGCAGCAAGAATCGCCACGCAGGGCGCACCAAGTATGAGACTCGTCTCACAGTATTGGTATTTATATACGGATACGTATTTTGTATTGCATTTCGTATTTTCTCGGTTTTTGGAACGCTTTAAAATTTTTCCCAAAATATAGATTTTCTTTGGCCGGCATACCGATGGTGTACCGGAGTATACCGACGGCATATCGCCCGGACAGATTTTTCCACATTTTAGATATTTTCGATTTCAGATATTTTCGTGAATAGTGTTTCCGATATTTTCATGAATAGTATTTTGGATATTTTGATGAATAGTATTTAGATATTTTCGTGAATAGTGTAGATGCATTCTATTATCCAATGGACAATTGGTTTTCTTTCAATGGCTAGGATTGATCTAGAATTTTGACACGGATCACGATCCAACGGCTAAGATTAATTCACCCCTTCTATATATATCCTATGAGTTTCTCTCTCCTCTCTCTTTTCTTTCCTTCACCATTTCCTCTTCACTCTCTTCCCTCTTCCTCAAGCTTAGGAAGGCTTGGCCTTGAGGCCTAGAGTGTGGTTTTGGAACCCCTCTTGGTGGTGGAGTGGAAGATTAGGCTTGGTTGCTAAAACCTAGGCAAGTACATCTTGCTCAAAAGTGATATGACCATACTTTTTTTTTTCATAGAAATTAAAGTTTTATTGTTCTATAATATGCTCCTCTAAATTGTTAACAAGTTTAATGTATAGCACTTTTGGTTTTGATCGATAATATGGCATAGATCTGAGTTTCTAGATATGATTTTGGAGTATTTTGAGGTTTTGATCTATCAAATGTTTTAATTTGTGAAAACTAATACTTCCATGTTGTAGGAAATTCAATTCTATTCAATTTTGACTTTTGAAAGTCCGAATTTCGATTTAAAATGAAGTTTTTATGGCCGAAACGAGTTTTACCAAAAATCTGGATTTTGTTGCTGTTTGGAAAAACGGCATACCGCCGGTATGCCGTAGTATACCGCCGGTATGCCAGTTTTTGGCACCAGAAACTTACTGTCTTTAGTCCGGTATACCGCCGGTATGCCGCAGTATACCGCCGGTATGCCGTTTTATGCTGTTTTAGGCTGTTTTTGTCCGTTTTTGCCCGTTTTCGTCCGTTTTTGATATTTTCTCGATTGTAATGGACTCTTAACATGATTAGATGACCTTGGATAGTTAAAGAATGATTGTACACTCTATATATATGGTACATGCTTATGTTCACGTATTGTTCTATGTCTAGATTATAGATAGTGGCCTGTTATGGTGCACTCCAGATTACTGTATATGCCTAGCTCGATTTAGTGGCTCGTAGTAGCGCACTCATGACTTGATTTTCTTATTGATTTCTAGACCCGAGATATGAGTACATGTTCTTTCTTGACACCGTGGATATAGCTTGTTGAATGTTTAATCTATTGCATCTTGGCAATGGACAATCGAGTGTGAGTATTGTCTATTGTATCGCGCGTAATGTGTATTGAGAACATTTGCCAGAGATATCTCGCAAATGACTTGTACCCATGGCTCGTCATTATAGGACGATTCTTGAGTGTCCACGACTTGAGAATTAAAAACGAATGTTATAGGTAATTGACTAGTAAACTCATATAGATCATTGGGAGGGGAGGACACTTCATGCTACCGCGTACTCGGATCGCTATGGGCCCCCACAGTGGCAGGGATAACCCCGATTGGCGTGGGCCCCTGTCCACTATTGATTGAGTAGATGTTTATCTACTATTGATATGTTATTGAGTAGATGTTGTTTATCTACTATTGATATGTTTCATTTTTGGAGTAGATGTTTATCTACTATTGATTGAGATTGTTTGGTTGATTTTATTTCTTTTCTTCTACCGTCGTCGCCCCCTTGGCCATCCGAGTTACTGCAGCGTAGGTGGTAGTGAAGTTCCTCAACTTGCATACTAGTAATTAGGATTGTGATAACCCTAGCTAGTTAATGATAGAAAGCCGTAGGCAATGATTGGCCGTGCACTTTTGATTGTGTGTTATCTTATATTCTCTTGTGTCGTCGAGTGGCCAGAGACTAAGTTCTGTTCGGGGAAAATATCTGCAACCCCGGTCCTTATTTGGTTTAAGGGTTGTGGCTCCGACTTCGAGTAGTTCCTAAGTCCCTTGTTGCTCATTGGCTTATTGTTCTCTATTGCTATACGGTTCAGTATTTCCATTCAGTCATTTATATTCTCGAGATACGTGCATTGGTACCGCACTAGTCTCGAACCATCTTTATTTATTTCTGTCACTATGTTGTTGTGTTGTTGTTGGGTTTTGTCGTTCACCTCGAGCTTCCTTGTGGTACTTGCTATTTGGGGCCTGACCCCACTGGTTTTGTTTGGCCAGATTTACCGCTGGAGCCCGAGGATTCTCCATACCTTTCTCTGGATGACCCGCCGCCTGCTTAGATCTGCGGTTGTTCCTCCTCGCGAGTGGGTTCCCTCTTCTTACCACTTGCGGTTCATTTCATTTTGGTGGTGTTAGCTAGGGCATGTGTTAGCCCTATTATTTTGAGACTTTCTCAGACTTCGGTCAACATGATGTATTATATTAGATCTAGACTGATATAGTGATCATGTATATTGGTACTTTGCTAGTGTAGCATTTTGTATTCACTAGCTTCATGATCATGTATGATATAGTATTTTGGGACGCCTCTTTACTTTCATATTTGATATACTCTTGATACTTGTTGTTGTTGGATTGAGATAGGATTTGTTCGACCATAGGAGTCGTCAGTGGCATGCTAGAGTCTTCCCACTTGTCTTCTAGACAACTTTTATCGTATATTGGGGTACTGGCGTACTCTAATACACGTAGCTGGCTTTGTTTCGCCCCTACTTTCCAGTATTCTGGTTATGGGGCGTGACAGGGTTTTTTGGTGGCCCATGCAGGTCTGTCTTCAGACTTGTGGGGGATTCATCTTGTTAGAATCTCAATCCTATATTTGTCTTTATTTGATCTCTCTTTGCTTATCACATTCTCGTTTTCCTTGAACTGTAAACATGATTGACATATCCTTGTTCTATTCCTGTCCATTATTGATACCTCGTGTCCTTATCTTTCAGGGACACACCGCCTACTTCTTCTTTCGAAGGTTCAGTTGCTCCGCCGTCTCAGGCAGCTCAGATGGAAGGTCATGATCAGACCCCTCCTCCGCAGAATCAGAATCCCGCACAATCTCAGCATCCGTCGGCAGCTCAGTCTGTTCCTGTTCAGTCAGCTCAGCCAGCTCCGTCAGTCCCTTCAGTACAGCCAGCCCAGGTAGACCAGCATACCCTACTCGAGATGATACGGGGCATGATGGAGGCACAACAACAGCAACATCAGAATCAGCTTCAGATCCAGCAGCAGGTGGTTCAGTTGTACCAGAAGTTGCAGCAGGGCCAGGACCATACCAACAATACCCTCTGCCAGGGCGTTACAGTAGCTTTGGAGGCGAGTGGACGTCGTGGTCACAACTCAGCATCCGACTTTAGTCGTCTGCGTCCAGCTCAGTTCTTCGGCACCGAAGATGCAGTATCAGCCGATTCTTGGCTTCAGGACACCGAGGCTATTTTGGAGGCAGCTAGGACTCCAGTAGAGGATCGGGTAGCAGTGGTGAAGCTGCAGTTATCAGACATTGCCCGCGACTGGTGGGCAGCACAGGAGATGGGTCTTCCTAGGCCTATCAGTTGGGAGACATTTCGGGAGCGCTTCCAGGAGAAGTTCTTCCACACCTCAGCCAAGTTCCAGCTTCAGCAACAGTTCATCAACCTTCGTCAGCAGACGAGAACCGTGGATCAGTATGCGGCAGAGTTCAGTAGGCTCAGTCGATTTGCATCACACATGGTAGCTTCCGATGGTGATAGAGCTCGGAGGTTCGAGTAGGGCTTGCACTTGGAGCTTCAACAGCTTATGGTGGGCCATTTTTATGACACCTATGATACAGTACTGAGAGCAGCCAGATCCTTGGAGATGACCAGTCAGAGGATAGCAGAAAGGACCGGAGGTTAGAAGAGGTCACACTCGACTATGAGGGGCATTACCATTCAGTCCTCAGCTCCAGCTCCAGCAGTCAGAGCTCCAGATCATCGACCTCCTCGTCAGACAGTATCATCAGCCCCGACAGTGGCATCAGTACAGCAGTCCAGACAGTCAGGTCTGCCAGGATGTGATTACTGTGGAAAGCCAGGACATACCAGGGCCCAGTGCAGGAAGGGCCAACGGTCAGTGTCTCGGATGCGGGGCATCTGATCATATGGTTGGGTCTTGTCCTCGTAGACGTCCAGAGGTTTCATCAGTTGCCCCAGTGCCATTGGTGATTGAGGGTCAGAGGGGACCAGCAGAGTCAGCACGATCCTATGTTCAGCGCCCGCTTCCGACGCAGTCCCAGCAGTTTCATCACCAGCGTCCAGCACAGTATGCCCAAGCCCTGCGGGCAGGACCGAGCCAGCAGCAGACTACACGAGTACCCGTGATGCGTGGACAGGCTTTCAACATGAGCTTGCAGGAGCTGTTGGCAGAGGGCGGTCAGATTGTAGGTGAGATTTTGAGCATTCCTTTAGTTTATCTTACTCTTGGGTTCCGTTGACGGCCTTGCATTTCATTCATACCCGGAATGCGAAGGTCGACTTGACATATTCGGCGAGTGAACGCGAGTTTCTCGTACCACTCATCTTCCTCCGTATCTCGTGATACACGATATCTATCATGTATCCCGACTACGTAGGTGCGTCCTGGATTAGAGTCATGTCTTCGACTGAGTCGTTGGTACCGACTTACTTCGAAACTTGACCCTTGTCCACTTTGTGAGTCAGCGTAGGCAAGCGAGGACGAATCCCTACTCAACTGACTCAGGGGTATATTATTCCATATGCCTCCTTTTCTTGTATTATATATGTATGTATTTATTATTTTTCGCATTTATTTAAATTCTGTATCTCAAATATCACTTGTACACGGGATGTTTTCTTTTAATGTGTTATGATTTTACATTATTTTAGCATGTGTATTTTTTGCTCGATTGGCTTTAGGAAATTCCGAGGACGGAATTTTTCTAAGTTGTGGAGAGTTGTGAGACTCGTCTCACAGTATCGGTATTTATATACGGATACGTATTTTGTATTGCATTTCGTATTTTCTCGGTTTTTGGAACGCTTTAAAATTTTTCCCAAAATATAGATTTTCCTTGGCCGGCATACCGATGGTGTACCGGAGTATACCGACGGCATGTCGCCCGGACAGATTTTTCCACATTTTAGATATTTTCGATTTCAGATATTTTCGTGAATAGTGTTTCCGATATTTTCATGAATAGTGTTTTGGATATTTTGATGAATAGTATTTAGATATTTTCGTGAATAGTGTAGATGCATTCTATTATCCAATGGACAATTGGTTTTCTTTCAATGGCTAGGATTGATCTAGAATTTTGACACGGATCACGATCCAACGGCTAAGATTAATTCACCCCTTCTATATATATCCTATGAGTTTCTCTCTCCTCTCTCTTTTCTTTCCTTCACCATTTCCTCTTCACTCTCTTCCCTCTTCCTCAAGCTTAGGAAGGCTTGGCCTTGAGGCCTAGAGTGTGGTTTTGGAACCCCTCTTGGTGGTGGAGTGGAAGATTAGGCTTGGTTGCTAAAACCTAGGCAAGTACATCTTGCTCAAAAGTGATATGACCATACTTTTTTTTTTCATAGAAATTAAAGTTTTATTGTTCTATAATATGCTCCTCTAAATTGTTAACAAGTTTAATGTATAGCACTTTTGGTTTTGATCGATAATATGGCATAGATCTGAGTTTCTAGATATGATTTTTGAGTATTTTGAGGTTTTGATCTATCAAATGTTTTAATTTGTGAAAACTAATACTTCCATGTTGTAGGAAATTCAATTCTATTCAATTTTGACTTTTGAAAGTCCGAATTTCGATTTAAAATAAAGTTTTTATGGCCGAAACGAGTTTTACCAAAAATCTGGATTTTGTTGCTGTTTGGAAAAACGGCATACCGCCGGTATGCCGTAGTATACCGCCGGTATGCCAGTTTTTGGCACCAGAAACTTACTGTCTTTAGTCCGGTATACCGCCGGTATGCCGCAGTATACCGCCGGTATGCCGTTTTATGCTGTTTTAGGCTGTTTTTGTCCGTTTTTTGCCCGTTTTCGTCCGTTTTTGATATTTTCTCGATTGTAATGGACTCTTAACATGATTAGATGACCTTGGATAGTTAAAGAATGATTGTACACTCTATATATATGGTACATGCTTATGTTCACGTATTGTTCTATGTCTAGATTATAGATAGTGGCCTGTTATGGTGCACTCCAGATTACTGTATATGCCTAGCTCGATTTAGTGGCTCGTAGTAGCGCACTCATGACTTGATTTTCTTATTGATTTCTAGACCCGAGACATGAGTACATGTTCTTTCTTGACACCGTGGATATAGCTTGTTGAATGTTTAATCTATTGCATCTTGGCAATGGACAATCGAGTGTGAGTATTGTCTATTGTATCGCGCGTAATGTGTATTGAGAACATTTGCCAGAGATATCTCGCAAATGACTTGTACCCATGGCTCGTCATTATAGGACGATTCTTGAGTGTCCACGACTTGAGAATTAAAAACGAATGTTATAGGTAATTGACTAGTAAACTCATATAGATCATTGGGAGGGGAGGACATTTCATGCTACCGCGTACTCGGATCGCTATGGGCCCCCACAGTGGCAGGGATAACCCCGATTGGCGTGGGCCTCTGTCCACTATTGATTGAGTAGATGTTTATCTACTATTGATATGTTATTGAGTAGATGTTGTTTATCTACTATTGATATGTTTCATTTTTGGAGTAGATGTTTATCTACTATTGATTGAGATTGTTTGGTTGATTTTATTTCTTTTCTTCTACCGTCGTCGCCCCCTTGGCCATCCGAGTTACTGCAGCGTAGGTGGTAGTGAAGTTCCTCAACTTGCATACTAGTAATTAGGATTGTGATAACCCTAGCTAGTTAATGATAGAAAGCCGTAGGCAATGATTGGCCGTGCACTTTTGATTGTGTGTTACCTTATATTCTCTTGTGTCGTCGAGTGGCCAGAGACTAAGTTCTGCTCGGGGAAAATATCTGCAATCCCGGTCCTTATTTGGTTTAAGGGTTGTGGCTCCGACTTCGAGTAGTTCCTAAGTCCCTTGTTGCTCATTGGCTTATTGTTCTCTATTGCTATACGGTTCAGTATTTCCATTCAGTCATTTATATTCTCGAAATACGTGCATTGGTACCGCACTAGTCTCAAACCATCTTTATTTATTTCTGTCACTATGTTGTTGTGTTGTTGTTGGGTTTTGTCGTTCACCTCGAGCTTCCTTGTGGTACTTGCTATTTGGGGCCTGACCCCACTGGTTTTGTTTGGCCAGATTTACCGCTGGAGCCCGAGGATTCTCCATACCTTTCTCTAGATGACCCGCCGCCTGCTTAGATCTGCGGTTGTTCCTCCTCGCGAGTGGGTTCCCTCTTCTTACCACTTGCGGTTTATTTCATTTTGGTGGTGTTAGCTAGGGCATGTGTTAGCCCTATTATTTTGAGACTTTCTCAGACTTCGGTCAACATGATGTATTATATTAGATCTAGACTGATATAGTGATCATGTATATTGGTACTTTGCTAGTGTAGCATTTTGTATTCACTAGCTTCATGATCATGTATGATATAGTATTTTGGGACGCCTCTTTACTTTCATATTTGATATACTCTTGATACTTGTTGTTGTTGGATTGAGATAGGATTTGTTCGACCATAGGAGTCGTCAGTGGCATGCTAGAGTCTTCCCACTTGTCTTCTAGACAGCTTTTATCGTATATTGGGGTACTGGCGTACTCTAATACACGTAGCTGGCTTTGTTTCGCCCCTACTTTCCAGTATTCTGGTTATGGGGCGTGACACCAAGACCCACAGTCATACCCAAGCCACAAACAAAGTCATAAAAACAGTTAGCCAAAGCCGTTACCCGACCGCGAGTCGGACACGGGGCATATGGGGACGATCCATACATGTGAGTCGTGCTCGTGTCCTCGGAGGTGTGGATGACCCATCCGAGTTATCCGATACGGTCTATCCCGGTATCGGACCAAGCTATCCTAAGTTATCATCATGGCAGTTCTACTACTAGGCTACACTAATCATGGTTATACAGTTTACAAGTACAAATTAATTAAATACAATAAAAATCCAGGAGAGAGGGCAAGAGCCGTCGATGAGCAAGAGATACTTGCCTAGAGGGCTCGGCTAGGTAAGCAAGTCTTCGGCGATCTGGATCCAAGCTAGCACGTCCATCGAGGTCCTCAGAACACATAATAAACAATCATTAAAATTAAATAATAAAATAATAGAATAATCACAAGAGATGGCAGAAGGCTATACCGTGCGGGTCCCGCAAGCAGCGCAGGGATCTGGTACGGAAACTGAGGCACGCAGACCGATACGGGCACGCAACCCGAGACGCACACGTATATCGAGATGCGTACGAGAATCGAGATGACTCGAATATTGAGACGAACAAGAAACAGAAACGTACACGTAAATCAAGACGTGCACGTAGATCGAGACGACACAGAGACCAATGAAGCGCGCCAATCGGAGCGAGCACGCAAACCGAGGCAACACAAGATACAATATTACGTGCAAATCGATACGGCACGCAAATCGGTGCGTGCACGTAAATCGAGGTGGTACGGGTCACAAGTTAGGCACAAAGGCCGAGACACGAGGATCGAGGCAACACACAAACCGAGGTGGCGCGGTACCCGAGACAGCGTGGGGCTCGAGGCGTCCCGCTGCCCAAGGCAACACGCGAATCGAGGTGACACGAGAACCGAGACAGCACGTACACCAAGGTGTACGCGTATCGAGACGACACATAACCCGAGCAGCACGGGGCCCAAAGCGTCCCGCTGCTCGAGGCGTGCACGGAGCTCGAGGGCTCGCTTCCCGAGACGTACGGGAAACGAGGGAACACGCAAGTCAAGCGTGCGCGCGGCCTGAGGAGAGCGCGACTCCCAAGGCTGCACACTGCTCGAGCAGCACGGGGCCCAAGGGCGACCCGCCACTCGAGGCTGGCGCGGCGCTCGCGGTAGGGCACGGCGGCTCGCCGGACAGAAGGAAAGAGGGAGAGGAGGAACAGATCCATGGAGGAGAAGTGCCGCCGGGGTCGGCCAGGCTCCGGCGGAGGGGAGGAGACAGAGAGGGGAGGCCGGAGGAGCTTACCGGGTAGGTCGGCTCTCCGACGGAGGAGACAGCGGCCACGGAGGAGATGGCGGCGCTGGCGGTGGCGGCCGCAGCGGAGGCCGGAGGGGGCGACGATGATGGTGGTGGCGCGGGTGGCTGATGGCGGTGGCAGCTCAGGGCGGCCGGAGGTCGGCGGAGGCCGGGAGAAGAGAGGGAGACAGCGAGCGAGAGAGAGGGACGAGAGGCCGAGTGAGCGGGAGAGAGGAGAGGTGAGGGAGGAGAGAGAGGGCCGGGGGGGTGAGTGTGGTCGGGAGAGAGATGAGAGAGAGAGGAAGGAATTGGGGGTGGGGGTCGGCTGATCCAACAAGTGAGATGGGAGAGAGAGGAAGAGTGAAGAGAGAGGTGAGGGGGTTAGGTAGGGGGAGGAGAGAGAGATGATGTGAGGGAGTGAAATGACAAGAGAGAGGGGGAGTAGATATTTTGGAGGGTAGGCTAGGATCATGAAATTAATTAATAACAAATAATTAATGAGGGCAAAATTACCTCCAATAAAATAATAAAAATTTCAAATACACCCCAAAAATTAAATCCTCCAAAATATGAAATACAGTCGAAATACAGTCATATACCTATTTCTAAAATAGGGATATGACATCCTACCCACCTTACAAAAATTTCGTCCTCGAAATTTCGAAATCATGTATAAGATTTTCAAAACTAGTACATATAGGTACCATGAAAACTCTACCCACCTTACAAAAATCAAGTAATACAACAGGAAATGAACAAAATCTCAAATATGAAAACATCAAGGAGAACAGTGTACGACTACATAAATCAACTCGTGAGGTAAATCCAAACAATGAAGCAATCTCGAAAAGGCAAAATCTCACATGCACGAAATAATCCCATGAATCAAAACAAGTACAAAATATCGAAAACAATATCCAAAAACGTAAAATCCCAATTGCATAAAAATTCTCACAAATCATAAAATACAGGATATCTGTCTCGAACCGATGACCGTAGTTCCTAATATCCGAAAAATGTGTGTCATGATTATTCCTTGCCGCGCCATCCGAAATGGCTGCAAAAGATGCATCAGGGCACTAAAATCGAGCGGCTGCAACTTTCGTTACCACGCCGTCATGGTATACTAGGGTCACCCGGTACTTTGACAAATACCCAAAACGAATCAATTCCATAACCCAAATATCCGAATCACTAAAATCACAAAATCTCTAACAATATAACGAGTCCTAGAAAACCATCGAAATCCAAAATCCAGGTGAATAGTAACACACATCCGAAAATATCTTCAATAATAACCACAAGATAGCTTTTCTAGGAAAATACTCCATATCCGTAGAAAAATACTCCAAATCAAGAATCCTTATCAAAATATAATGTATAGCAAGTATATCTATAAAATAATATCTGAAACAGATAATCATGAGTGCGGAACTGTCCGGAATCAAGGAAGCCGAATCGATACAAGAATATCCCTCGGATACTCAACAAATGTTAAAATATCCAATCTCAGAGTCCTGATGAAATCTTCATTCTGCAGCAATCTAGCCAACGCTCGAAGAGGGCGATAATGATACTAAGTCAATACGAGGTCAACGTACGAAATGGATAATAGGATAATCAACAAGGACGAATTACCGATAAGGAGTACAGAACCCAAGACAGATAATCAAGTAACCCATTGATGGAGATAAGATGACATCTCATCGGATAAAACGATCGACATGACCAACTATAGGATCACATCTATCAAACAAGGATCAGAGGTAGATAACAACAAATAAGACAGGGCAAAGCAAAATAGGTCCAGGTAGAGATGAGGACCAATTCACAAGTTTAAGGGAGCGAAGGCAAGTGTAGCAAGTTATAATCCCAAGGAATAGTGGATTGAGATCAACAATCATGTGATACCCAACAATATCTCAAAACGAGACCTGCATGGGCCACCACTAAAACCTTGTCACGCCCCAGTACCGGAATACTGGGACGGACTAGGCCAGCTACTCCGTATGAGGTATAAAACGTCATACGGCGATCGTGGCTGTCAATCTTGCTGGGTATCCTAGCATGCAAGCAGTCTATGGCCTAAATCTGATCTCATATCCACAGGCAATAATCGATGAAATAACGACAAGAGAGATAATCATATGAAAAATAGGAAATACTCATATGATAATCAGAGAGTCTACAATAAGAAATAATGTAGACAAGAATACCTTCCCACACAGTTCCTTCATGGTCAGGAACTGAAGCACGTCCTCCAAGTCAAGTCTGGAAGATCCACATGGTCGGTCACAGGCAATCTGGGAACAATCCAGGGTTGGTCAGGCCAACCGTAGCAAGTACCAGAAAGGAAGGCTCAAGGACGGGCGAAGAAAACTAGCAGGATATAATATATGACAGGAATAACATGTATAAACATCAGTAATGAGGGTGAAGGATCGTGCGGTACCAACGCACGATTACAGAATATAAGGCAGCAATCCAATTACTAGTACGTAAGTAACCAACAATCATCACAGTCATCCTAACATCCACTAATGCTTGTATTGCCAACTGGAACTCGTAGTCTGTCCTCGGAACAGTAACCCATCCCTACATCAAACAAGAACAAGGGAATGAATTACTGTACCGGGACAGCATTACGTGCCAGCCAGCTTAGCAAGCAACAAGCCAAACAATTATATAAATAAGCGGCCACTCAAATGCCTACGGCTGTCTATGTGGAGGTTGGGTTACCCCAACAATGCAATATAGGAATCCTCAGATCGTGCCATATCCCGCAAGGGTTAGCGAGGCCAAATAACGCATAGTAGGTAGGTATGCATCGGTCCCTCGGAAGGCCACCGTGCTAAGTAGGAGTACATATAGTAGTCGGATACTGCCATATCCGTGGCGGCCAACCCCGACGCGCCAGGACGAGCCTGTGGCGGCCGGGTAATGCACGATCTAGGGATTCCGTTCCCTCCCAATGCTTCTACCATTTAAGTTACCTAGATTAACCCTACAATTAACCAGAATCACATGTCGTGGTCACATGCTCATCCCCCTAGATGAGTACCTCAGTACGGGAACGCTAAGTAAGAATCAACCTCGGCACCTATAGTCCCAGTTGTAATCCATCCTTAGTGTTATGCAACAAGCAAGCAAGCAATCCTAACCACGCTAAGACTATAGGCCAACTACCAGATACCCGTGCAGGTAATCATATAATATAGCCAGAATATCAAGATGGCATCTGTAGAAGCATGAAAAAGAAGGAATCTTTCTTTTAATCCCACATCGGAAAGGAGAAGAAGGGAGGCCTCATTCCACTCTATATATAGAGATCTCTTGCCTCCTTTGAAAGGGGACCAAAAATAAATAAAGAAAAGGGAGCCCGTTATCCAGGGAGCCCGTTCGAGCCACAAGTTGCAGTTGTTCTTCTCTTCTTCTAGGTCGGCTGCAAGCTCTTCACTCGCTGTCATGGCGAGGATAATTTGGACTCTGAGTACTATGCGCCCCACGGGCTGGTACGAAGAAATCCAAGGCGGCACGGGCCATGCGCCGCAAACGTGCTATGCCAATGGCAAACCAGAAGCATGCGCTCACAATCATGCGCGCTACTGATGGTAAGCTGTATAAGGTCGACTCGGGTGCTGCGGCGCCAGAAACGAGCCGACCTTCAAAGTCCTTATCTCACTTGGGCGCATCTATTACGTTCACAACCAAGTCGAGCAAGGCAAACCCAGTGGTCTTGAACTCCCGCGCCTCCTCTGGTTGTGCGTCTAAGGTCCGTTCAAGTCACTTCAAATGCTGTGGTTCCCCCACTACTGATCGTGATGCCTGCTTGGTATTAGATCAGGGGGCGCAGCACTCACTTGACCACCCCGACGCTTGGCCTTGCCATGTGCCTGATGGGGGTGTAAAGGTGGCACTCTCACTTGACCACCCCGACGCTTGGCCTTGCCATGCGCCTGAAGGGGGTGCGAAGGTGGCACTCTCCTCCAACGATCTGCGCAACGTGATCACTCACAAACGTCGATCAGGAGAGCCGACCAACAAGCATAATGCGCCCCTCACAGGGCACACTTGTGCTACGGTCGCCATCAACTGCTGCTACCGCAAGACAGTGGCTTCACCACCAAGACAGTCTGTGTTCAAACAGTTGCAACATGCTGTACCTGTCTTCCAGCGCATCACTCCGCCCCGTCAGAGTGAACCACTTCCTGGGGCTCTTCCATCATAATGAGGCTTAGGCGCATCTATGTCCATTCCAACTCGGCGAATCTCAGTCTTATGAAGGAGTTCACCATCAAAGCTTCTTCGAACAAAGAGAATCATCATCCACAGTACAACGTCTTGCCAAGGAGGAGGATCAGTCGAATCCATCTTCGTCGAGAAGTCAAAGGGAGAGACAACAAAACTCTCTCAAACTGTTGCTATTCATAGGCCAGGGCAAATCAAACCCATGCGCCAAGTGGCAACCTTCCCGAAGTCGGTGCAATGAACTTGTATTTATGATGAATGAACTCGCTAAGTCGGAGAGCCATCAAAGCTCCGAAGAACTCAATAGCCGGACCAATGGAGATGCGCCATGCAACAGATGCGCCGGTCAGACAGCGCATCACACAGACGCGCCTTTCAGTACCAGGCGCATCACAGAGGATGCGCCCCCACACATCCCCATACCAAGTGGAACGCCAACCGACGCGCCCACTCAGCTGTCCATCGAACGTCACCAACATTAAATGCTGAACTGACAGAGTTGGCAGCACGCCTCCCAAAGACTGAACAGTTGACAGCTTTTCAGAAAACGAAGCGTCGGCAACGTCAGCATCATCATGACTTTGTTTCGACGGCTACTGCCACGTGGCCACTTCACCATCAGCATGCGCCTCTACGGCCATGCGTCCAAATCAGCATGCGCCTCTACGGCCATGCGTCCAAACCAGCATGCGCCTCAGACCCTTCACTGATCCCTAAAGACAGAAGAAGAGTCTCCGGTTGAAGTTCAGCATGCGCCTCAAAAGCCATGCGTCTCAGACTGCTCTCTGATCCCGAAAGACAGAAGGAAAGTCGCCTGCATGTGCCTCAAAAGCCATGCGCCCCAAATGGTTTGTAACTCCTAAAGGTTATGAGCCGCAGCCTCCTCCTGCGCCCAATCCAAGGCGCAGCCCACCAGATCACTCCTCTCCACCAAATCCGAGATCTTCGAACCATGGGTCGATGACACGTGTCCTTTGACTCAACTCGTCCAAGATTTCAGCAACGGAAAGATCTTCTCTTCTGCTACGTGCCGGCTCACAACAGCAGTATGAAGAGTTCTCCCCCTCGATCAGGGCGTAGCATCCATGCGCCTCCATCAGCAACCTCCACGTGGCGTCCCCACACCGGCGCATCCTACATGCGCGCATGAGCAGCCAGCCTGCAAAACTATAAATAGAAGGATCATCTCCTTCACACACAGACAGAGACTCGGAACAGAAGACTCACAAAAAAGAATCCACAACAGAGAATCACCAGAGAGGCAGCTCTAGACACTCAACGTCTTCCTCCTCTCAGCAAGCTCCAGCACCCAGAGCAATCCACACCTTCAGAGAACCGATAACCGCCGTCAGCCGGTCAACGGAGTCAACGCATTACCACTCGCTCCATTGGCACTAAGGACCCAGCTTAAACAAAAGTGTACTCCTGGGACTACATCTAAGTCCTATATTGTATCATTGTTCTGTTTGTATTAAGATTTCAATCAAAACAATTTTAATGGCAAACAAGCTGGCGACTCTGCTGGGGACCTCTTTCTCCTCTACCGAGAAAGTCGTGTCACAGGCCGACGACGTGAAGGTGGGCTCCTCCCGTAAGACGCTGGTAGTGTGCCTCAATCAACAGGCGTACGAGGAGTTTATTTCTGAAGGAAGTGCGAGTCCTTCGAAGCGGCTGTCGAAGCCGAAGAAGACCCGTGCAGTCTGGGTGCGCAAAGTCGACGCCTCGGGCACCACCGTTGAAGGGGATGCGCCCGTCCAGCCTTCCCTTCCTGTTGACGTCCTCAGCAGTCAAGGTGCGCCTGCTGATGCAGCGCATCTCTCGGGGAAGCGTGCGGCTGACCACGTTCCCCAGCCATCTTCCTCTCAGGCGAGGAAAGATACGTCGACGGAGCAGGGGCGCAGCCAATGCCCCGCGCATTACTTCTGATGCGCCACAAAGAGCCTCTGTCTTTGACAGACTCACTCGCTGTAACGGCAAGGAGAATTTGGATGCTGAGTACTATGCGCCCCAGCGGGCTGGTACGAAGAAATCCAAGGCGGCACGGGCCATGCGCCACAAACGTGCTATGCCAGCAGCCGGCCAGAGGCACGCGCTTACAATCACGCGCGCTGCCGATGGCAAGCTGTACAAGGTTGACTCAAGTGCTCCTGCACCGACAACGAGTCGACCTTCAAAGTCCTCATCTCACTTGGGCGCATTCACTGCGTGCACAACCAAGCCGAGAGAGGCAAACTCAGTGGTCTTGAACTCCCGCGCCTCCTCTGGTTGTGCGTTTGAGGTCCGTTCAAGTCACTTCAAATGCTGTGGTTCCCCCACTACTGATCGTGATGCCTGCTTGGTATTAGATCAGGGGGCGCAGCACTCACCCGACCACCCCGGCGCTTGGCCCTGCCATGCGCCTGAGAGGGGTGTGAGGGTAGCACTCTCCTCCAACGACTTGCGCAACGTGATCACTCACAAGCGCCGGTCAGGAGAGCTGACCAACAAGCACGATGCGCCTCTCACGGGGCACACTTGTGCAGTGGTCACCATCAACTGCTGTTGCAAGACGGCAGTACCGCCAAAGCAGTCGATCTTCCAACGGCTACAATCATCGACACCCCTCCGACATCGCCTTGGGACAAAGGTGTCAGCAGAAGAGGAACTAAAGATTGCGTCATGCAACGTGATCTCCAATTCCTCATCTGACCGGAAGACGACTGCCAATTCCTCGTCTTCATCTAAAAGCCAGTCGAGGAAAACCAAGGCAGCTGTCACAACCTCTGGGGTGTTCGAAGGCACTCGGTCAAGGAAGAAGTCCTTGGAGGAAGCTGGGGGTAGCCAGACCCTTGTTCAGCCTCCTTCCGAAGACGAAGATGTCCAAAGCACAGCTGCGGCGGATCTTCATCAAGGCGAAGATGGCCTCCCTGAAGCCCCTCAAAATGACGATGTCCTCCAGGACACCGCCGGGGGTAGTGCTGAAAACGAAGAGGCCCTTCAAGACAGAGCTGAGGGCAGTCAGGCCCTTGCAGATGCGCCTGTCGAAGACGAACTCCAGAATGTGGCTGGGGGTGGCCAAACACCAGGAGAAGTAACTCCCCCACATGAGAGTGAGGCTGAGAGCGAAGCCTCAACTAATCCATCCACTTCCGGCCGTGTCATGACAGTATACATGACCGGGGTGATCTTGAGGCTGATGCGCCGCCACAGGATATTGTCCAGCGCATAGACTCGTTAGAGGGAGGACTCAAAACTCTCTCTGTCTCAATGCAAGCACTGACTCAAGCAGTGTTTGAGATGCGGTCGGCCTTGATCAGGACACCGTCAAATGGTCCCGACCCAGGAGCTAATGGAGAGTCGAGTGTGCCCCTCCAGTGGACACCCTCAGACACAGAAGCACCCCGAACATCGGAGCCCTCAAACGCTCCACTCCAGGTGGTACCTCCTTCCCCGGCTCCTAGCTCCACGGAGGACGTGGTCGAAATGATCAAAGATCTGCGGGAGCGCTTCGAGTCCAAGAACAGGCAGGAGGAACGCCAGAAGATGGGCATTCCCCAGCCTTATCCACTTGAGTGGAACAAGGTGGTTTATCCCCCAAAGTATAAACCACAGACACTCACGCCGTATGACGGGAAGGACTCTCCACGACGGTACTTGACGTACTTCCAGTCGCAGACAGGGCATCTTCCGAAGGAGGACGCGCTCCTCACCAGCATCTTTGTTGGGGCCCTGAAAGGGGTGGCGTATGACTGGTACTGCAGCCTCCCCGATAATTCCATATCGTCCTTCGACGACCTGACACGCCTCTTCCTCGACCGCTTCTACGACGGTGGGAAGGACATGACGATGGCGTCTCTCATTGAGATACGCCAGAAGGACAAGGAAACGGTTCGGGCATTCATCGAACGCTTCCGTCAGGCCTGCTTCAGGTTACCTCCAGGCATGCCAGAACATGCGCTTCTCTCCGCTTGCAGTATGAACATACTACCTGCAGTAAAGCTCTGGCTTAACTCTACTCCCCCTCCCGATTGGAGCTCCCTAATCATTGAAGCTGAAGCTGCAGAGAAGAAGGCGGCCAATGCACGTCTTCTGGGTGTTAGCTTCCCCGCCTTTGACGATAAGGGGAAAAAGTCCGCAACCAACAATTCCGGACGAGAAACAAAGGGGAAACAGGCATTGACAGTTAATGCCTCGAAGGGCGCATCGGCGCCTACTCAAAAGCCTCCATTGGCACCGAGACCCAAGGAGGTTTATTCATTCAATGATGACGACACCCTGCAACTCTTTGAGATACTGAAGCAGGGTGACAAGATCAAGCTTCCGGACCCGAAGCGGCCCGATGAAGTCGGGAAGGTGGACAACCCAAGGTACTGTCACTAGTATCGGTTTGTCGGACACCCGACTAAGGACTGCTACGTCCTCAAAAATTACATCCAGCGCATGATCAATGCGGATGTAATTTCCGTCGATTACGAAGAGAAGACGGTGTCAGCTAATGTGGTGTCACTACAGTTCGGCACCTTGCCGCCGACTACCACACAAGATGGCGTCGCCCCCATCCCTAAGGCGACAATGGAGGTGGTGAATTTGCCACCCACCCGTGACAATGTGAGTGGACTTGTCCCACTCACCACATCTCGAGGAGAGGTCCTCTGGGTTCACCCCGACCTCGTCTCCGAGGTAACTCAACCGGAGGTACGCCCTACCTCCAAAGCAAAAGGCAGGAAGATCAAGTCTTGCCGCACGGTCTCTTCTTCAGCGGAAGAGGCGCTTCCTGTGCAGACGCGTGCACAACAGAACTCCCAGCCCGGTGAAGCTGCCGCCGAAGTGGTGCCTCCTGGCACCATCCCTGAGGAGGGTCCATCCAAGCCCTCAGCAGCCAATAAACAAAAGCAAGTGGAGGCCCATTTCGACAGACCTCTGCGGAAAGAAAATGCTTCGGGGCTAGCCAAGCCCCACAATTTTGACATTCTGGCACAACTGGCCAGTACTCCTGCACGCCTGTCTTTGTTCGAGCTCCTGCGTCTCTCCAAGGACTCCCGAGAAGCTCTCTGCGAAGCTCTGAAGGATGCCGAATCCTTTCTCAGTCAGGTCAAGCAGCCTGAAGACCTCCCAACTACTTGTGCACACTGTCATTGTGCGGATGAAGTTATCCCAAACATAACCTTCACCCAACAAGACATGCTGCTCAAGCATCACCGACATAACCGACCGTTGTATTACACAGGGTACATCGGTTCGGTAAAGGTGAGCAGGATTCAGATCGATCCGGGGTCTTCCCTAAGCATCATTCCAAAGGCGTTGCTATCAAAGCTGGGGATCCCAATGTACCGGCTGGCGCCCTCCAATACGACCATCAGCGGCTTCAACGCCAGCAAGAGCGAGCCACTGGGCAAGATCCGGCTGAAGTATCACATCGGCAGCCTCAAAACTGAGGTAACTTGTTATGTGGTAGATGCCGAGGTCAACTACAACATCTTACTCGGACGACCATGGTTACATGAGTACATGGTGGTGCCCTCCACGCTCCACCAATGCATGAAATATGTATCCACCAACGGCGTCATCCGGACGGAGTTTGCAGATATCGATCCCTTCAAAGGGATTGAGGCCTACTTCACCGACTCCAACTTGTACAAGCCACTTGACGAGGAGGAAGCCAACGACGCCGATGATGAAGCAGAGACGGCAACAGAGCCGGACTTGGAACCCGAAGCGACTCCTGACGCCCCCTTGAAAATCCGTCTGAAAGGGAGACCACCCCAGAAGGCGCCTCCAATGAGCATCAAGCTATCAGGAAAAGCGCCAGCTCGTGAAGCCCCCCTGAAGATACGCCTCAAGGGGAAGCCACCACAAACAGCGGCTCCCCTAGCGGTTAAAATTACAAGGGAAGGCGCCACTCATCGAAGGCGCAACCGAGGCACCCCTCAAGGTGCGTCTTAAAGGCAAGCCGCCGCAGTCATCCAAGATGCCGGAGAGGGCTCACATAACCCTCTCAGACCCCAAAGTCGGAGCGGTGGAGGACTCTCCTGATCCGGCCCCAGTGCTTACAGATGAGGAGCTTGGCGAATATATCTCTGCCGATGTAGACGCACCCTCCTTCGACAATGTAATCCCACGGGATAAAATCTCGTACTTTATCAATAATAGAGTGTCTTTCAATTATTCTTGTCTTCCACACTGGAATGCCATGTATACATTAGACAACGCTCTACGGTCGTTGCAAACACAAGTAACGACGTCTACCATAATCAAATAGTCCGGTCTCAAGGAGTCTTCATAGTCCCTCCACGAAGCCGAGACGAAGGCACCATCATCTCGGGCAAAATCGAGCGTCGTCGGAACCTCCCGTCGATCGAGCCCGAACCTGATACCGGCAGGGTACAAGTATATCGATACACAGATGCGGCTAAGCACATCATCCAAAGATGGGCTACGACTTGAAAAGCAACAAAGGCCTAAACTACGGCAAGGGTCGGCATCTCCCTGTCGGCTTTCGATGCCCAATGGAAAGCCACAGGATTACTATAATCGGACTCGACGGGGGTTAGGCTATGTCACGCCGCCATCAACTCCAGAGAGTTCAGACGCAGAAGACATAGAACATTCCCACTCATCAGAAGCATCGACGTGGGATTTCGATACCAGTATTGGATCAGTCTTCAGAAAAGTGCTGTCAGCTAACATGACATCGGCGCAGCCTCAGAAAGATGAAGGCGAAGACCAACCGCCGGAACCCTTCGAAGAGGAACCCTGGGCTCAACGCCTAGGAGAGCAATGGGAGTCTCGTTTTGAGTTACGAGAACCTCCCACCGAAGACGAAGTCGAGCAAATCGACCTCGGGGATGGGTCTTCTTCTAAACCCATCTTTATCAGCAAAAGCTTGGAAGGAGAAGACCGAGAATCTTTAGTCCAACTCGCTAAGGAGTATATCGACGTCTTCGCCTGGAGCTACGAAGACATGCCGGGTCTCGATCCACAGATCGCGATGCATAGGTTGAACATCTTACCAGATGCCAAACCTATCAAACAACAACAGCGACGCTTCCGCCCGGACATCATGAACGCCATCGATCAGGAGGTAGACAAACTCTTGACCAGTGGCTTCATCCGTGAGGAACAACACCCAGACTGGGTAGCCAACGTCGTCCCTGTCACCAAGAAGAACGGGAAGATACGAGTCTGTATCGACTTCAGGGATCTCAACTCCGCTTGCCCGAAGGATGAATTCCCGCTCCCAATCACCGATGTAATGATCGACAACACATGTGGCTTTGAACGCATGTCCTTCATGGACGGGTATTCAGGCTACAATCAAATCAAGATGTTCCCCGATGACGCAAACACACGTCATTCAGGACTCCAAAGGGTGTTTTCTGCTACACCGTAATGCCCTTCGGCTTGAAGAACGCCGGTGCAACGTATCAGCGAGCTATGAGCACCATCTTCCGTCAACATCTTCGCAAGACAGTTGAGTGCTATGTTGACGACATTGCAGTCAAGAGCCGCCTCAAAAGAGATCACCTACAGGACCTGAAGACGGTCTTCGATCTCATGCGGGCGCATCAACTCAAAATGAACCCCGCTAAATCCTTTCTGGGGGTTCTAGCGGCAAATTCTTGGGCTTCGTCATCACAGCGAAAGGCATTCATGTTGATCCTGAGAAGACCAAAGCCATCCTTAACATGGACCCTCCGAAGAACCTTCGAGAACTTCGGGGCCTACAGGGACGTTTGGCATACATCCGGAGGTTCATAGCAAACCTCTCCGGTAAATGTCAACCCTTTACTCAGCTCATGAAGAAGGGAGTCTCTTATGTCTGGTCAGAGGAGTGCCAAAAGGCTTTCGACGACATCAAGGCTTACTTAACAAGCCCGCCAGTCCTAGTGGCACCTGTCGCCGGCAAACCATTCCTCCTCTACGTCCATGCCATGGATCATTCCCTCGGCACTTTGCTAGCTCAAAACAGCGATGCAGGCTACGAGCAAGCAATCTACTACCTCAGTCGAACACTCATCGGGGCCGAACACCGGTACAACCCCGTTGAAAAGGAGTGCTTGGCTTTGGTGTTTGCCATTCAGAAGACTCGTCATTACGTCTCGGGCCAGACAATTCACGTCATCTCCCGAGTCAATCCGCTCAGAGTTCTCATGACAAAGCCAGGGTCATTAAACTCCCGGCTGGCTACATGGGCGATCCTACTAACACCATACAACATGGTGTTTGTCCCGCAGAAGGCAGTCAAGGGTCAGGCTCTGGCTGACTTTTTAGCTGTACACCCCATCCCAGAATCTTCAAAACTCTATGAAGACATCCCGGATGAAGTTCAAGAATCAAATGTCACTGAAGGAAGCCCCATTTGGCGGATGTTCTTCGATGGCGCTTCAAGAACGGGCCCCAATGGCCAAATCATCGCAGGAGTGGGGGTAGTCTTAGTCTCCCCCGATCAGCTGGTCATCCAGCGCGCATACTCCCTTTCGAAGCCGTGCTCCAACAATGTTGCTGAGTACAATGCACTCGTCATGGGACTCCAGCTAGCACAACAGCTGGGGGTGGATCATCTGGAAGCCTACGGCGACTCGAAACTCGTCGTAAACCAGATTCGGGGGCAATACGAGGTTCGCTATGAAGATTTGATCCCTTACCATGAAGTTGCATTGAACATCATTTCAACCTTCACTGGGTTCTTCATCGAACATGTACCCCGCCTACAAAACTTGGAGGCTGACGCTCTA
The DNA here is from genome assembly GCA_029216955.1 of Iris pallida. Taxonomy (NCBI): domain Eukaryota; kingdom Viridiplantae; phylum Streptophyta; class Magnoliopsida; order Asparagales; family Iridaceae; genus Iris; species Iris pallida. The sequence goes on from JANAVB010029814.1 coordinate 132,879, forward strand.
GCTGGCCTCGCAGCCTCATTGGCCGCGTCCCTTGGGACTCAACACTATGTCACGGTAACTGGCCGAGACTTGATTTGTCCCAGAAACAACCTATGTTTGCAAATGGCTCACGCCGTGCCGACAAACACCGATGTTAATGTCCGAGACTGGAGATTCCCGTTCATCGACTTCGCCGTCTACGGAATCCTTCCGGAAGATCCGAAGGAAGCCGTCTCAGTCAGGAGACGCTCTCTTCGATTCTACTACGATACAGCCACTAAAACGCTTGTACCGACGCTCCTTCGACGGGCTTCTCCTTCGATGCCTGTCTAACGAAGAAGCGGCCGAAGCTCTTCGAGAAGCTCATGACGGAACTTGCGGAGCTCACCAACCAGGTCCTAAGTTGCAAGATCGACTGCGACGCATGGGCTACTACTGGCCAACCATGGCCGCCGACGCAGTGGAATATGCTAAGAAGTGCCATGCATGCCAACTTCATGCAGACTTCATACATACACCGTCTGAACCTCTACATCCTACAGTCGCCTCCTGGCCATTCGAAGCCTGGGGCATGGACATTGTAGGACCAATCACCCCTCCTTCATCAAGAGGACATCGTTTCATCCTGGCCATCACCGATTACTTCTCCAAATGGGCGGAAGCAGTCCCACTAGCGGAAGTAAAAAGCTCCAGGGTGGTCAGCTTTATCAAACACCATGTCATTTACCGTTTCGGAGTACCCAGGCGAATCATTCATGACAATGGTCCCCAGTTCATCAGCCACATTTTTAGCAGGTTCTGTGACAAGAATCGCATTCAAAACGTGGCCTCAACCGCCTACAATCCGGCAGCAAACGGATTGGCCGAGGCGTTCAACAAAACTATCGTCAGGCTGCTCAAAAAGGTCGTGTCATCCAACAAACGCGATTGGGACGAAAAGCTCGGCGAATGTCTTTGGGCCTACCGCACAACGGTACGGACCCCAACAGGCAACACACACATTTTCCCTGGTCTACGGGAGCGAAGCGGTACTGCCTCTCGAGATCCAGATCCCCTCACTCCGAGTAGCGATCAAACAAACTCACAGAAGAAGACAATCAACGTCGTCGTCTGCGGGAACTGGAGGCACTTGACGAAAAGGTCTCCTAGCTCAACAACGCATCGAACTTTACCAAGCCCGTATATCACAGGCTTTCAACAAGAAGGTCAAGCAAAGAACTTTCCAAGTTGGCGACCTGGTTTTAGCAGTCAGAAGGCCAATGGTGTTAACTCACAAGACACCAGGGAAGTTCGAGCCCAAATGGGAAGGACCCTTCATCATTGAGACGGTATACTCAAACGGTGCTTACCGCCTCGCCAAACCTAATGGGGACTTGTTCATGATGCCCATCAACGGCAAGTTCCTAAAGAAGTACTATTCTTGACATCCTCCAAGACATGTATTTCCCCAAACAACCTCTTTTCACAAATCAAACGCTTCCGGAACCCAGCTGTTCCGTGGCATCATTCCGTAGAAAGATAACCACGTCCACATTACCTCTGAGTTGTCTCTCTACATCCTACAAAGTGCAATCTTACACTTCGTGAGCTTACGCTATCCTTCATGTTTACCACGTCCACATTACCTCTGAGTAAACATCCCGAACAAACAACCCCTGCGTTATTGTACATTGATCGCAGAACTTCCATGTCCACATTACCTCTGAGTGTTCAGCGTATCCTCCAGGATCATTCCTACCACGTCCATAAATACCTCTGAGTAGGAAGATTCTATCATTTGAACCTAATGATTGCCATGTCCACATTACCTCTGAGCAAACATGTTGGTTCCTTCAAACTTATTATCTGTACCTAAAACCAAGGTGCGCCATGGATGATAAGTCCACATAAATTCTCCAGTGGAAGTACCCAAACCTATCACGTCCATACTACCTCTGATAGGATTGTCACACCTAAACAGCTCTACCATTCATGCTTCTTGTTCAAAGTATTTCAAAACTTGTCCAAAAGTTTTAAAACTTTGAAGGGGGTCTTGTAGAAGCATGAAAAAGAAGGAATCTTTCTTTTAATCCCACATCGGAAAGGAGAAGAAGGGAGGCCTCATTCCACTCTATATATAGAGACCTCTTGCCTCCTTTGAAAGGGGACCAAAAAATAAATAAAGAAAAGGGAGCCCGTTATCCAGGGAGCCCGTTCGAGCCACAAGTTGCAGTTGTTCTTCTCTTCTTCTGGGTCGGCTGCAAGCTCTTCACTCGCTGTCATGGCGAGGATAATTTGGACTCTGAGTACTATGCACCCCACGGGCTGGTACGAAGAAATCCAAGGCGGCACGGGCCATGCGCCGCAAACGTGCTATGCCAATGGCAAACCAGAAGCATGCGCTCACAATCATGCGCGCTGCTGATGGTAAGCTGTATAAGGTCGACTCGGGTGCTGCGGCACCAGAAACGAGCCGACCTTCAAAGTCCTTATCTCACTTGGGCGCATCTATTACGTTCACAACAAAGTCGAGCAAGGCAAACCCAGTGGTCTTGAACTCCCGCGCCTCCTCTGGTTGTGCGTCTAAGGTCCGTTCAAGTCACTTCAAATGCTGTGGTTCCCCCACTACTGATCGTGATGCCTGCTTGGTATTAGATCAGGGGGCGCAGCACTCACTTGACCACCCCGACGCTTGGCCTTGCCATGCGCCTGATGGGGGTGTAAAGGTGGCACTCTCACTTGACCACCCCGACGCTTGGTCTTGCCATGCGCCTGAAGGGGGTGCGAAGGTGGCACTCTCCTCCAACGATCTGCGCAACGTGATCACTCACAAACGTCGATCAGGAGAGCCGACCAACAAGCATAATGCGCCCCTCACAGGGCACACTTGTGCTACGGTCGCCATCAACTGCTGCTACCGCAAGACAGTGGCTTCACCACCAAGACAGTCTGTGTTCAAACAATTGCAACATGCTGTACCTGTCTTCCAGCACATCACTCCGTCCCGTCAGAGTGAACCACTTCCTGGGGCTCTTCCATCATAATGAGGCTTAGGCGCATCTATGTCCATTCCAACTCGGCGAATCTCAGTCTTATGAAGGAGTTCACCATCAAAGCTTCTTCGAACAAAGAGAATCATCATCCACAGTACAACGTCTTGCCAAGGAGGAGGATCAGTCGAATCCATCTTCGTCGAGAAGTCAAAGGGAGAGACAACAAAACTCTCTCAAACTGTTGCTATTCATAGGCCAGGGCAAATCAAACCCATGCGCCAAGTGGCAACCTTCCCGAAGTCGGTACAATGAACTTGTATTTATGATGAATGAACTCGCTAAGTCGGAGAGCCATCAAAGCTCCGAAGAACTCAATAGCCGGACCAATGGAGATGCGCCATGCAACAGACGCGCCGGTCAGACAGCGCATCACACAGACGCGCCTTTCAGTACCAGGCGCATCACAGAGGATGCGCCCCCACACATCTCCATACCAAGTGGAACGCCAACCGACGCGCCCACTCAGCTGTCCATCGAACGTCACCAACATTAAATGCTGAACTGACAGAGTTGGCAGCACGCCTCCCAAAGACTGAACAGTTGACAGCTTTTCAGAAAACGAAGCGTCGGCAACGTCAGCATCATCATGACTTTGTTTCGACGGCTACTGCCACGTGGCCACTTCACCATCAGCATGCGCCTCTACGGCCATGCGTCCAAATCAGCATGCGCCTCTACGGCCATACGTCCAAATCAGCATGCGCCTCTACGGCCATGCGTCTACACCCGCATGCGCCTCTACGGCCATGCGTCCAAACCAGCATGCGCCTCAGACCCTTCACTGATCCCTAAGACAGAAGAAGAGTCTCCGGTTGAAGTTCAGCATGCGCCTCAAAAGCCATGCGCCTCAGACTGCTCTCTGATCCCGAAAGACAGAAGGAAAGTCGCCTGCATGCGCCTCAAAAGCCATGCGCCCCAAATGGTTTGTAACTCCTAAAGGTTATGAGCCGCTCCTCCTGCGCCCAATCCAAGGCGCAGCCCACCAGATCACTCCTCTCCACCAAATCCGAGATCTTCGAACCATGGGTCGATGACACGTGTCCTTTGACTCAACTCGTCCAAGATTTCAGCAACGAAAAGATCTTCTCTTCTGCTACGTGCCGGCTCACAACAGCAGTATGAAGAGTTCTCCCCCTCGATCAGGGCGTAGCATCCATGCGCCTCCATCAGCAACCTCCACGTGGCGTCCCCACACCGGCACATCCTACATGCGCGCATGAGCAGCCAGCCTGCAAAACTATAAATAGAAGGATCATCTCCTTCACACACAGACAGAGACTCAGAACAGAAGACTCACAAAAAGAATCCACAACAGAGAATCACCAGAGAGGCAGCTCTAGACACTCAACGTCTTCCTCCTCTCAGCAAGCTCCAGCACCCAGAGCAATCCACACCTTCAGAGAACCGATAACCGCCGTCAGCCGGTCAACGGAGTCAACGCATTACCACTCGCTCCATCGGCACTAAGGACCCAGCTTAAACAAAAGTGTACTCCTGGGACTACATCTAAGTCCTATATTGTATCATTGTTCTGTTTGTATTAAGATTTCAATCAAAACAATTTTAATGGCAACTGAGGAGCTGGGTTCCGGAAGCGTTTGATTTTGTGAAAAGATGGCATCGCAATGCCATATAATCATGGAAGTAGCACCTCAAAGTGCCAATAGACAAAGGGCACCGCAGTGCAAGGTCAGGGCCAGTACCTCACAGGGTAAGCTGGACTTATAGCACGGATACAGGTAGTCAGGTCTGGGACAAGGACAACTCTGTCAATCACAAGAGGTCATCTGCCCACATCGTGGCATGGATATCAGGTCAAATACAAGATCAGAACCTACTATAATTAACATCTTAAGTATATATGGGAGCCTAGAGCTCCAATCATCCCGTCGGTCTATCCACCAGATCAATCTAGCAAGAGTCTCCCATCCATGATGGGGTGAATATCACGTCAATAAAGACAACCACCAAATACCAAGCTCACCCCCCTAACAATGCTAGGCCCTCAGACTCACAAGAATCCTCCTAGTCAATGATCACAAGCCACTAGAAAACAAGCCCCTCAACTACCAAGACACAGCAATCAACCAGGTTCTCTAACTACCGGAATACACAAAGGCACCGGATTTGGGCGTTTGGGAAGTCGAGTAAAATCATATAATAATACCCTCGATATTCTCCTCGTTCCGCGAGACACTCGCACCAGTATCAAATCCAAAAGTCCTCAAAGACATATCTGATCAAATTAGACATCACCAAAGAACTAGCAACACTATCTAAGAATCCACTTAGTCTACCATAATCACTATCTCAATATCCTATCTCCTCATAGTCAATCCTCGAATAAGATCATAATCCCAACACACGGGTCAACACTAATCAACGCCGTCGGAAGATGGCAAGGATTGTGTGAACCACTCTGGATCAGATTCACAACCCTTAAACCAAACAAGGACCAGGGTTGCAGACCCTCACCCGAGTAGAACCACTCTCCTTACACAATCCGGCGGACATGACAGACAATGGGATAACAAACTAAACTAGAACACCATCTAAAGGAAGAGTCACGAGTCAAGAGTCCAATGGGTGATACCGTCGAAAAGGCAAGGATTGCGTGAACCACTCTGGATCAGATCCACAACCCTTAAACCAAACAAGGACCAGGGTTGCAGACCCTCACCCGAGTAGAACCGCTCTCCTTACACAATCCGACGGGCAGGACAGATCGAGACGCTAGGCGACTAATCTAGTCGGGAGTCTACCTAGTAGGCAATGAGATCAGGGATACTATACCAAGAAGAATATGCATGAGTTCAGTCCCGCAAACCAAAGGAATGGCACTGCCCAATCCTTCGAACCAAATTCCCAACCGGGAATTCTGGAAAAATCCGGCAGAGTCTCATTTGTATTCTGGACGGGAGCACCCTACGAATTGGGGCTAAAATCCACTCGGCACAACCCGCCGCAGAATCGCTATTTGAGAACACTAAGTCTCGGCCTCCAGTAGCACTACGATGCGTACTGGGCACCAACCGTAGCCGAGAACACTAAGTCTCGGCCTCCAGCAGCACTACAATGCGTACTTGGCGCCAACCAACACATGCAGCAAGAATCGCCACGCAGGGCGCACCAAGACCCACAGTCATACCCAAGCCACAAACAAAGTCATAAAAACAGTTAGCCAAAGCCGTTACCCGACCGCGAGTCGTACACGGGGCATATGGAGACGATCCATACATGTGAGTCGTGCTCGTGTCCTCGGAGGTGTGGATGACCCATCCGAGTTGTCCGATACGGTCTATCCCGGTATCGGACCAAGCTATCCTAAGTTATCATCATGGCAGTTCTACTACTAGGCTACACTAATCATGGTTATACAGTTTACAAGTACAAATTAATTAAATACAATAAAATCCAGGAGAGAGGGCAAGAGCCGTCGATGAGCAAGAGATACTTGCCTAGAGGGCTCGGCTAGGTAAGCAAGTCTTCGGCGATCTGGCCGATCCAGCACGTCCATCGAGGTCCTCAGAACACATAATAAACAATCATTAAAATTAAATAATAAAATAATAGAATAATCACAAGAGATGCCAGAAGGCTATACCGTACGGGTCCCGCAAGCAGCGCAGGGATCTGGCACGGAAACTGAGGCACGCAGACCGATACGGGCACGCAACCCGAGACACGTACGTATATCGAGACGCGCACGAGAATCGAGATGACTCGAATATTGAGACAAACAAGAAACAGGAACGTGTACGTAAATCAAGACGTGCACGTAGATCGAGACGACACAGAGACCAATGTAGCACGCCAATCGGACGAGCACGCAAACCGAGGCAACACAAGATACAATATTACGTACAAATCGATACGGCATGCAAATCGGTGCGTGCACGTAAATTGAGGCGGCACGGGTCACAAGTTAGGCACGAAGGCCGAGACACGAGGATCGAGGCAACATACAAACCGAGGTGGCACGGTGCCCGAGACAGCGTAGGGCTCGAGGCGTCCCGCTGCCCAAGGCAACACGCGAATCGAGGTGACACGAGAATCGAGACAGCACGTACCCAAGGTGTACGTGTATCGAGACGACACATAACCCGCAGCGCGGGGCCCAAAGCGTCCCGCTGCTCGAGGCGTGCACGGAGCTCGAGGGCTCGCTTCCCGAGACGTACGGGAAACGAAGGAACACGCAAGTCAAGCGTGCGCGCGGCCTGAGGAGAGCGCGACTCCCAAGGCTGCACACTGCTCGAGCAGCACGGGGCCCTAGGGCGACCCGCCACTCGAGGCTGGCGCGGCGCTCGCGGCGGGGCACGGCGGCTCGCCGGACAGAAGGAAAGAGGGAGAGAGGAGCAGATACATGGAGGGGAAGTGCCGCCGGGGTCGGCCAGGCTCCGGCGGAGGGAGGAGACAGAGAGGGGAGCCGGAGGAGCTTACCGGGTAGGTCGGCTCTCCGGCGGAGGAGACAGCGGCCACGGAGGAGATGGCGGCGCTGGCGGTGGCGGCCGCAGCGGAGGCCGGAGGGGCGACGATGATGGTGGTGGCGCGGTGGCTGATGGCGGTGGGAGCTCAGGGCGGCCGGAGGTCGGCGGAGGCCGGGAGAAAGAGGGAGACAGCGAGCGAGAGAGAGGACGAGAGGCCGAGTGAGCGGGAAGAGAGGTGAGGAGGAGAGAGAGGGCCGGAGGGGTGAGTGTGGTCGGAGAGATGAGAGAGAGAGGAAGGAATTGGGGTGGGGGTCGGCTGATCCAGCAAGTGAAGGGAGAGAGAGGAAGAGTGAAAGAGAGGTGAGGGGTTAGGTAGGGGGAGGAGAGAGAGATGATGTGAGGGATGAATGACAAGAGAGAGGGGGAGTAGATATTTTGGAGGGTAGGCTAGGATCATGAAATTAATTAATAACAAATATTAATGAGGGCAAAATCACCTCCAATAAAATAATAAAAATTTCAAATACACCCCAAAATTAAAATCCTCCAAAATACGAAATACAGTCGAATACAGTCATATACCTATTTCTAAAATAGGGATATGACATCCTACCCACCTTACAAAATTTCGTCCTCGAAATTTCGAAATGTATAAGATTTTCAAACAACTAGTACATATAGGTACCATGAAAACTCTACCCACCTTACAAAATCAAGTAATAAAACAGGAAATGAACAAAATCTCAAATATGAAAACATCAAGGAGAACAGTGTACGGCTACATAAATCAACTCGTGAGGTAAATCCAAACAATGAAGCAATCTCGAAAAGGCAAAATCTCACATGCACGAAATAACCCCATGAATCAAAACAAGTACAAAATATCGAAAATAATGTCCAAAAACGTAAAATCCCAATTGCATAAAAATCCTCACAAATCATAAAATACAGGATATCTGTCTCGAACCGATGACCGTAGTTCCTAATATCCGAAAAATGTGTGTCATGATTATTCCTTGCCGCGCCATCCGGAATGGCTGCAAAAGATGTATCAGGGCACTATAATCGAGCGACTGCAACTTTCGTTACCACGCTGTCATGGTATACTAGGGTCACCCGGTACTTTGACAAATACCCAAAACGAATCAATTCCATAACCCAAATATCTGAATCACTAAAATCACAAAATCTCTAACAATATAACGAGTCCTAGAAAACCATCGAAATCCAAAATCCAGGTGAATAGTAACACACATCCGAAAATATCTTCAATAATAACCACAAGATAGCTTTTCTAGGAAAATACTCCATATCCGTAGAAAAATACTCCAAATCAAGAATCCTTATCAAAATATAATGTATAGCAAGTATATCTAAAATAATATCTGAAACAGATAATCATGAGTGCGGAACTGTCCGGAATCAAGGAAGCCGAATCGATACAAGAATATCCCTCGGATACTCAACAAATGTTAAAATATCCAATCTCAGAGTCCTGATGAAATCTTCATTCTACAGCAATCTAGCCAACGCTCGAAGAGGGCGATAATGATACTAAGTCAATACGAGGTCAACGCACGAAATGGATAATAGGATAATCAACCAAGACGAATTACCGATAAGGAGTACAGAACCCAAGACAGATAATCAAGTAACCCATTGATGGAGATAAGATGACATCTCATCGGATAAAACGATCGACATGACCAACTATAGGATCACATCTATCAAACAAGGATCAGAGGTAGATAACAACAAATGAGACAGGGCAAAGCAAAATAGGTCCAGGTAGAGATGAGGACCAATTCACAAGTTCAAGGGAGCGAAGGCAAGTGTAGCAAGTTAGAATCCCAAGGAATAGTGGATTGAGATCAACAATCATGTGATGCCCCAATATCTCAAAATGAGACCTGCATGGGCCACCACTAAAACCTTGTCACGCCCCAGTACCGGAATACTGGGACGGACTAGGCCAGCTACTCCGTATGAGGTATAAAACGTCATACGGCGATCGTGGCTGTCAATCTTGCTGGGTATCCTAGCATGCAAGCAGTCTATGGCCTAAATCTGATCTCATATCCACAGGCAATAATCGATGAAATAACGACAAGAGAGATAATCATATGAAAAACCAGGAAATACTCATATGATAATCAGAGAGTCTACAATAAGAATAAGTAGACAAGAATACCTTCCCCACAGTTCCCTCATGGTCAGGAACTGAAGCACGTCCTCCAAGTCAAGTCTGGAAGATCACATGGTCGGTCACAGGCAATCTGGGAACAATCCAGGGTTGGTCAGGCCAACCGTAGCAAGTACCAGAAAGGAAGGCTCAAGGACGGGCGAAGAAAACCAGCAGGATATAATATATGACAGGAATAACATGTATAAACAGCAGTAATGAGGGTGAAGGATCGTGCGGTACCAAAGCACGATCACAGAATATAAGGCAGCAATTCAATTACTAGTACGTAAGTAACCAACAATCATCACAGTCATCCTAACATCCACTAATGCTTGTATTGCCAACTGGAACTCGTAGTCTGTCCTCGGAATAGTAACCCATCCCTACATCAAACAAGAACAAGGGAATGAATTACTGCACCGGGACAGCGTTACGTGCCAGCCAGCTTAGCAAGAAACAAGCCAAACAATTATATAAATAAGCGGCCACTCAAATGCCTACGGCTGTCTATGTGGAGGTTGGGTTACCCCAACAATGCAATATAGGAATCCTCATATCGTGCCATATTCCGCAAGGGTTAGCGAGGCCAAATAATGCATAGTAGGTAGGTATGCATCGATCCCTCGGAAGGCCACCGTGCTAAGCAGGAGTACATATAGTAGTCGGATACTGCTATATCCGTGGCGGCCAACCCCGACGCGCCAGGACGAGCCTGTGGCGGCCGGTAATGCACGATCTCGGGATTCCGTTCCCTCCCAATGCTTCTACCATTTAAGTTACCTAGATTAACCCTACAATTAACCAGAATCATATGCCGTGGTCACATGCTCATCCCCCTAGATGAGTACCTCAGTACGGGAACGCTAAGTAAGAATCAACCTTGGCACCTATAGTCCCAGTTGTGATCCATCCTTAGTGTTATGCAACAAGCAAGCAAGCAATCCTAACCACGCTAAGACTATAGGCCAACTACCAGATACCCGTGCAGGTAATCATATAATATAGCCAGAATATCAAGATGGCATCGCAATGCCATATAATCATGGAAGTAGCACCTCAAAGTGCCAATAGACAAAGGGCACCGCAGTGCAAGGTCAGGGCCAGTACCTCACAGGATAAGCTGGACTTATAGCACGGATGCAGGTAGTCAGGTCTGGGACAAGGACAACTCTGTCAGTCACAAGAGGTCATCTGCCCACATCGTGGCATGGATATCAGGGCAAATATAAGATCAGAACCTCTACTATAATTAACATCTCAAGTATATATGGGAGCCTAGAGCTCCAATCATCCCGTCGGTCTATCCACCAGATCAATCTAGCAAGAGTCTCCCATCCATGATGGGGTGAATATCACGTCAATAAAGACAACCACCAAATACCAAGCTCACCCCCCTAACAATGCTAGGCCCTCAGACTCACAAAAATCCTCCTAGTCAATAATCATAAGCCACTAGAAAACAAGCCCCTCAACTACCAAGACACAGCAATCAACCAGGTTCTCTAACTACCGGAATACACAAAGGCACCGAATTTGGGCATTTGGGAAGTCGAGTAAAACATATAATAAAACCTCGATATTCTCCTCGTTCTGCGAGACACTCGTACCAGTATCAAAATCCAAAAGTCCTCAAAGACATATCTGATCAAATTAGACATCACCAAAGAACTAGCAACACTATCTAAGAATCCACTTAGTCTACCATAATCACTATCTCAATATCCTATCTCCTCATAGTCAATCCTCGAATAAGCATAATCCCAACACACGGGTCAACACTAATCAACGCCGTCGGAAGATGGCAAGGATTGTGTGAACCACTCTGGATCAGATTCACAACCCTTAAACCAAACAAGGACCAGGGTTGCAGACCCTCACCCGAGTAGAACCACTCTCCTTACACAATCCGGCGGACAGGACAGACAATGGGATAACAAACTAAACTAGAACACCATCTAAAGGAAGAGTTATGAGTCAAGAGTTCAATGGGTGATACCGTCGAAAAGGCAAGGATTGCGTGAACCACTCTGGATCAGATCCACAACCCTTAAACCAAACAAGGACCAGGGTTGCAGACCCTCACCCGAGTAGAACCGCTCTCCTTATACAATCCGACGGACAGGACAGATCGAGACGCTAGGCGACTAATCTAGTCGGGAGTCTACCTAGCAGGCAATAAGATTAGGGATACTATACCAAGAAGAATATGCATGAGTTCAGTCCCGCAAACCAAAGGAATGGCACTGCCCAATCCTTCGAACCAAATTCCCAACCGGGAATTCTGGAAAAATCTGGCAGAGTCTCATTTGTATTCTGGACGGGAGCACCCTACGAATTGGGGCTAAAATCCACTCGGCGCAACCCGCCGCAGAATCACTATTCGAGAACACTAAGTCTTGGCCTCCAGTAGCACTACGATGCGTACTAGGCACCAACCCTAGCCGAGAACACTAAGTCTCGGCCTCCAGCAGCACTACAATGCGTACTGGGCGCCAAACCAACACATGCAGCAAGAATCGCCATACAGGGCGCACCAAGACCCACAGTCATACCCAAGCCACAAACAAAGTCATAAAAACAGTTAGCCAAAGCCGTTACCCGACCGCGACTCGAACACGGGGCATATGGGGACGATCCATACATGTGAGTCGTGCTCGTGTCCTCGGAGGTGTGGATAACCCATTCGAGTTGTCCGATACGGTCTATCCCGGTATCGGACCAAGCTATCCTAAGTTATCATCATGGCGGTTCTACTACTAGGCTACACTAATCATGGTTTACAGTTTACAAGTACAAATTAATTAAATACAATAAAATCCAGGAGAGGGCAAGAGCCGTCGATGAGCAAGAGATACTTGCCTAGAGGGCTCGGCTAGGTAAGCAAGTCTTCGGCGATCTGGATCCAAGCTAGCACATCCATCGAGGTCCTCAGAACACATAATAAACAATCATTAAAATTAAATAATAAAATAAAATAATTATAAGAGATGGCAGAAGGCTATACCGTGCGGGTCCCGCAAGCAGCGCAGGGATCTGGCACGGAAACTGAGGCACGCAGACCGATACGGGCACGCAACCCGAGACGCGCACGTATATCGAGACGCGCACAAGAATCGAGATGACTCGAATATTGAGACGAACAAGAAACAGAAACGTGTACGTAAATCAAGACGTGCACGTAGATCGAGACAACACAGAGACCAATGCAGCACGCCAATCAGAGCGAGCACGCAAACCGAGGCAACACAAGATACAATATTACACACAAATCGATACGACACGCAAATCGGTACGTACACGTAAATCGAGGCGGTACGGGTCACAAGTTAGGCACAAAGGCCGAGACACGAGGATCGAGGCAACACACAAACCGAGGGTGGCGCGGTGCCCGAGACAGTGTGGGGCTCGAGGCGTCCCGCTGCCCAAGGCAACACGCGAATCGAGGTGACACGAGAACCGAGACAGCACATACACCAAGGTATACGCGTATCGAGACGGCACATAACCCGAGCAGCGCGGGGCCCAAAGCGTCCCGCTGCTCGAGGCGTGCACGGAGCTTGAGGGCTTGCTTTCCGAGATATACGGGAAACGAGGGAACACGCAAGTCAAGTATGCGCACGGCCTGAGGAGAGCGCGACTCCCAAGGCTGCACACTGCTCGAGCAGCACGGGGCCTAAGGGCGACCCGCCACTCGAGGCTGGCGTGGCGCTCGCGACGGGGCATGGCAGCTCGCCAGACAGAAGGAAAGAGGGAGAGGAGGAGCAGATCCATGGAGGGGAAGTGCCGCCGGGGTCGGCCAGGCTCCGGCGGAGGGGAGGAGACAGAGAGGGGGAGGCCGGAGGAGCTTACCGGGTAGGTCGGCTCTCCGGCGGAGGAGACAGCGGCCATGGAGGAGATGGCGGCGCTGGCGGTGACGGGCCGCAGCGGAGGCCGGAGGGGGCGACGATGATGGTGGTGGCGCGGGTGGCTGGATGGCGGTGGGAGCTCAGGACGGCCGAGGTCGACGGAGGCCGGGAGAAGAGAGGGAGACAGCGAGCGAGAGAGAGAGACGAGAGGCCGAGTGAGCGGGGAGAGAGGAGAGGTGAGGGAGGATAGAGAGGGCCGGGGGGGTGAGTGTGGTCGGGAGAGAGATGAGAGAGGAGGAAGGAATTGGGGGTGGGGGTCAGCTGATCCAACAAGTGAGAGGGGAGAGGAGAGGAGAGTGAAGAGAGAGGTGAGGGGTTAGGTTGGGGGAGGAGAGAGAGATGATGTGAGGGAGTGAAATGACAGAGAGAGGGGGAGTAGATATTTTGGAGGGTAGGCTAGGATCATGAAATTAATTAATAACAAATAATTAATGAGGGCAAAATCACCTCCAATAAAATAATAAAAATTTTAATACACCCCAACAATTAAAATCCTCCAAAATACGAAATACAGTCGAATACAGTCATATACCTATTTCTAAAATAGGGATATGACAGTACATAAGAGACCCTATCATTTGTGAGTATCTATGTTGTTCTATAGGTGATCCTTCATTCTTCTTGAGAACAACATTACTGTCATAAGGAGTAAGGGCAGGAATTTTGTCAAAATACTCAAACTTCCTTAGCATTTTTTCAATTGAATGTGCTAAGGATAGAGTATAACATTTTTGCATTTGGACACTAGCATTCCTAGGATCAAGTTTGCTTCACCTAGGTCTTTTATATCAAACTGGTTAGACAAATATTCTTAGTGTTATTATCAGTTCCAGTGAAGATCCTAAAATAAGGATATCATCAACATACAAGCATAAGATGACACAACTTCCATTTATAATTTTTGAATACAAATATTTGTCATATTCATTTGGTACAAAACCAAATTCTATAATGACTTTGTCAAATTTGTTGTGCCATTGCCTTGGAGCATGTTTTAGGCCATAAAGTGATTTTACCAATCTACAAACTTTCTTTTCTTGACCTTTAACAATGAAACCTTCAGGTTGCTCCATATATATTTCTTCTTCTAAATCTCCATTTAGAAATGTTGTCTTTACATCTATTTGATAGATCAGCATATCGTGAATGGAAGCTAAGGCTAGAAGGATTCTAATAGAAGTGATCCTAGCTACAGGAGAGTAGGTATCAAAATAGTTTAATCCTTTTTTCTGGGTAAAAACTTTTGCTACTAATTTAGCCTTGTATTTCTCTATGGTATCATCGGATCTAAGTTTCTTTTTGAAGATCCACTTACAACCTATGGGTTTACTACCTAAAGACAGATCTGCTATAAACCAAGTACTATTCTCCATAATGAAGTTATACTCATTGTTAATAGCTTCTTTCCAGAAGGGGATATCATGAGAAGATATGGCTTCTTCATAAGTTGAGGGATCACCCTCTACAAAAAATGTGAAGAATTCTTCTCCTAAATTCTTTTCAATCCTTCATCTTTTACTCCTTATAGGTTCTGTATCTTATTCTGGTTGAGAACTTGATATTTGAACATGAGAGCTAGTAGATGAAGTAAGAGAAATGTTGGAGGAAGATGAAAAAGTTTTATTCTTAAAGGAAAATATTTTTTCAAAGTAAAGTAAGAGAAGGGTTGGAGGAAGATGAAAAAGTTTTATTCTTAAAGGAAAATATTTTCTCAAAGTAAACTGCATCTCTATCTTCTATAATTGTGTTATTAGAGATTTTATTTACTTTAGAATGGGTTACAAGAATCTATTGGTATTACTATCTAGGGCATATCATATGAACACAACATCTACAGTCTTAGGTCATATCTTCATCTTTTAGGGTTCAGGAATTCCTAACTTAGCTAGACATCCCCAAACTTTGAGATAATTAATCCTAGGGGTTCGTCCTTTCCATAACTCATATGGTGTCTTATCATTAGTCTTCCTGGGTATTTTGTTAAGGATATAACATGATGATAATAATGCTTCTCCCCACAGATTATCAGGAGCACTTGAACTGATTGCATTTACCATGTCTAACAGAGTACAATTATTTCTTTCAGCAACTCCATTGGATTGGTAAATGAGGAGCAGTTACCTTATAAATAATTCTATGTTCTTCACAGAAGTTAGTCATTTCATTTGAGGTATATACCCTTCACCACGATCTGATCTAAGAATCTTAATCTTTCTATCTAACTGGTTCTCAGCTTCAGACTTATAGGCCTTAAATCTGTTTAGAACTTCATCTTTGGTCTTACACTACCAAAATACAGTAAATTAGCAACCGAAAATTAGCGACAAAAATTTTTCGTCGGCGTTCGCGACGGCTTTGTGGCAACTAGCCGACGGATTACTGACGATAAGCCGTTACATTTTTTATTTTATTTTTAGGAGGAGAAAGGTCGCACATCCGTCGCTAGGGCGTCGGAGATATAGCGACAGATAGTTAGCCGTCGCAATGCAGTCGATTATTTGGCGAGAATTATGTGGTGAATTGGCGGGACAATTCTTCGACTACATAGCGACGGATATTCAGTCGGCAAGTATCAAACATAGCGACTAACGGGCGACGAATTTGAATCCGTCGCCAGTCCGTCGCAAAATATAGGTTCCAGACTTAAATTGAAACGGCGGGGAGAACTTTTCGTATTCCCCCCAAATTCACTCTCTCTCCTCTCTCTCTCTCTCTCTCTCCCGCGACTTCGGTGATCGGCGTCGGCGTCCTCTCCTCTCTCTCTCCCGAAGGTAATCCCCTCTCTCTCTCTCCTCTCTCTCTCTCGCGGTGTCGTAGGGACAGCGGGGGCGACGGGCTTGGGGCGGGGGCGTCGGGGGCTGGACGGCGGGCTTGGGGCGGGGGCGTCGGGGGCTGGACGACGGGCTTGGGGCGGGGGCGTCGGGGGCTGGACGGCTGGCTTGGGGCGGGGGCGTTGGGGGCTGGGCGGCGGACTTGGGGCAGGGGCGTCGGGGGCTGGGCGGCGGGCTTGGGGCGGGGGCGTCGGGAGCTGGACGGCGGGCTTGGGGCGGGGGCGGGGGCGTCGGGGGCTGGACGACGGGCTTGGGGCGGGGGCGTCGGGGGCTGGGCGTCGGGGGCTGGGCGGCGGGATTAGGACGGGGGCGTCGGGGGCTAGACGGCTGGCTTGGTACGGAGGCGTCGGGGGCTGGGCGGCGGGTTTGGGGCGGTAGGTTTGGGGCGGCGGACTTTGGTCGGGGGCAACGGGGGGCTTTGCTTCTCAAATTCATCTGAGTTTATATATTGACTAAATAATGTGTTATCCATATTGGGTGTTATCCATTAGTTTGGTCGTGTTTGGATTAGTAAATGTGAATATGGGGTTTGGGTTCATGGTGTATATGTTCACTGTCTCAAGGACAGTGCGAGTTCTTCATCTGCCTTCTTTGTTAAGAATATCCTTGGGACATTCGCTTCACCAAAGTCACTGAATAAGTGAAATTTTTCCTGGAAAACTGACCCATAGAGTGTATCAGTTGTGTGCTTCTATATGGATGTATATATCTATACATCTAACTGTGATATACATATGTGTATGTAACAATCTCAATTTGCGACGGACTAGTGACCGGTTAGCGACGAATATTTCCAGCTCCATTTGCATTAATCTACGGTACGACATGGTGATCAAGACATAGTCCCTACAGCCATTCGACTGGCGAGGCAGAAATTATGTAGTCGTAGATAAAGTTGACTGTCCTCCGACCCTCATCCCTCGGCAATGATGATACGACAACCTATCACTATATCTTATATAGTAGTAGATGATGTCTTAGTATTACATTATGTGAGTTCATCTTGATTCTGTTATATCCTTCAGATACTAGATACGATAAGAACATATACTACACCATATGTACAGAATATAGATGATTTACACTAATGTATGCTAGAATAAATTTTGGGTTGTGTTCTGAGCCATCCGTTCTCACACTTAAAACACATAGGAATTAGTAGTGTGAGAGCGCCGGAGAGAGTGAGAGCGCCGGAGGGGGGAGGAGAGAGAGTGAGAGAGTAAAATGGTACGACATGGTGAAGTAGTACTGTATTTTGGCTCCAGTTCCAGCTCCATTTGCATTAATCTACGGTACGACATGGTGATCAGGACATAGTCCCTGCAGCCATTCGACTGGCGAGGCAAAAACTATGTAGCCGTAGATAAAGTTGAATGTCCTCCGACCCTCATCCCTCGGCAATGATGATACGACAACCTATCACTATATCTTATATAGTAGTAGATCATGTCTTAGTATTACATTATGTGAGTTCATCTTGATTCTGTTACATTCTTCAGATACTAGATACGATAAGAACATATACTACACCATATGTACAGAACATAGATGATTCACACTAATGTATGCTAGAATGAATCTTGGGTTGTATTCTGAGCCATCCGTTCTCACACTAGGCAAAAAATCGAATTTTCTGTACTTTATCTGCTTTCGAAAATGTACTCAAATTACATGATGGTTCCTTTAGTTAGCTTGCTTATGTTACAATTATATTATTTGTGAATATCGATCTTACCAGATGGCATCCATGACCCGAGGAGCGGCACGTCGTTTGAGGGAAACAGTGAATACTGAGATGGCTCCTCCTACAGTTAAGAAGGAAGTGGCACCGGTAGCTAGCGAGACCGGGAGTTCTATTCATCCAGCACCGGTAGCTAGTGAGATCGGGAGTTCTATTAATGCAGCACTTGCAAGGGACTACATCTCTCCTCACGCCAAAGATCTCGCTTATTCGAGGTGGTTGCGTGATCGTATCACTTAGCATTTGCGTGAGCTGCGTGGTTCTCATTAGCTATTAGTACTTATTTGTATTGGACTATTTGTATTGGGTTGTTTTTGTATTAGACTATTTGTATTGGACTACATATATGAATTAGTACTGTGTCAATCTCTGGATTGTATTGGACTACGACATGGTGATCAGGACATAGTCCCTGCAGCCATTCGACAGGCGAGGCAAAAACTATGTATCCATAGATGAAGTTGACTGTCCTACGACCCTCATCCCTCGGCAATGATGATACGACAACCAACCAGAGAGGATACTCTGAGAGATCCATCTGAGTAGGACGTATACTCTGAGAGATCACCTTCACAAGAATGATATCAGTAGTGGGATTGAGTGTTGGAGGAGATATTATCAGAGTATACGTCCTACTCAGATGGGTCTCTCACCGTTACTATTTTTTTCTGACAGCATGGTAATTTGACAGCATAGGGTACAGAACCGAGTCATAATAGCTGCTGTATAACAGCTCAGCATCTTCAATATCTCCTAAAAATGTATCTCCAGTCAGGAGGGAGCAAAGTACAATTCATGCTAATTTGACAGTTGAAATAATAATAGAATCATGCACTTTTAAACAATTTAGAAATGAACAGTTTTCTAACAGTAAAACAGTATGATTTGAATAGGCAATGAATATGACCGGCTTGGGTTTGTTACAGTTCAGATACGGCTTATTCCCGTGTGTATGAGGGGTAAGCTAGTACAGTTCTAAGTTATTTTGGATGTGGTCATACTCATTACACTACTCCCCCAGTCCCCAAACAGTTACAGTAGTTACGGTAGTTACAGTCAGTGCTCTCAGAGAGAGTTCCATGTTGCATCGTGGTTTAAACTTGCATTAAAACGATTACTAAATAACTGTAAACTAACACAAAATGTACTTGCCTCAAATGGACTGGACTTGAAGGGATGAAGACTTCGAGATGGGATTTAGACTCGTCCTCGAAATCCTACATTCGAGAAGTTGACTCAGAATCCAGGGTTACCAAGCTAACTATGCTAGTTGAAATCTCTAATTGTGTCCTAATCAATTTTAATCTTTATTATTAAACACGAACAAAACGCGATTATCGATGCGTTGTAATTAATAACGAGAGAAAGATCGTTTTAACTTGTATTTTGGAAAAACTCGTCGTTACCAAATTAATTTGATTAAAACTTTGTATTTTCGTAGTTATACATATAAAACTAAATTTCTTATTTTAATGAGAAAAATATGATCGTTGTTAAATATTAAAACTTGTAAATTTTAATGTAAGAAAACTTTATTAATTTTCTATATCAAAATAATTATCTATTTGATTACGCGTACGCTAAAATAACTCGCAAAACTAGAAAAACAACAGAAAACCTACGCTACCAAATTACAGGTCACAGAGCCAAAAGACCAGCTGGGCTTATGCCCATTACAATTTATTTACAAAAATTGAAATAAGACAAAACAGTTGTTAGTTCTAAAATCTTCCTACAATTTAATTATGAATAAATTAAATAATAAAAATAAATTAAATATTAATGAGTCTCAGATATGGTCCAATCGTCATATAGGCTAATGCCTCAACGTCCGGACGAAGCCGGTTTCATTTGCACTTAGTCAGGGCCCATTGACCTATACGGTCGTCGCCCAAAAATCCCAAAATACTAGTATTTTCCGAAAATCATTTTAAAATTATTTTAAAAATACAATTAAATTTTTATGGAAAATTCGGCAACATTTTCTCTATTTTTGGTCAACCCAAAAACTGGGAAAGTGTGCCAATATTTTCCTGCAAATCCCAAACCAGGGAATCCCAAAATATATATATATATATAAAAATAATCACAATCATTCCCAATATTAATTCGGAACGACCCGAAACGAATTCGGGAGTCCGAAACCAAAAAACATCACAGCACAATTTGGAAAAGTATCCGAAAAACCAAATTATCCAGAAATCCATTTCCGAACGTTTTGAAAAACACAAAGCCAATAAACAGGGGCTTTCCCGAAGATTTCTCGAAAAATCCCGAAAACAACGTTAACCCAAAAATCGAATTTCCCAAAGGAATTTTGTGGACCAACTCATCATTGACACGGGGAGGGACGAACTACTATGATTAACCAGGAATTACCCAAAACGACGGAATCCGAAGGGTTGCCTCGGACTCGGGATGCACAAATCCACAGAACGGACTCGAAATCCCGTGAAGAGCGCTGGACAGGGGTTGTCCAGAACAGCGGACACGGTCTCGGGGTGCGCTGGGGAAAACAGCGCACGGGCACGGGGCCAGGGCACGGTCGAGGACCGGGGAGGCACGCGGTTCAGCGCCGCTGGGAGCGGCCGGGGTCGCGGGCGGCCGGAAATGGCCGGGAAGCCGCGGGGGTCGGGCGCGGGCCGGCGGCGGTGGGGCGCCGGGGCTGCGGTGGCGCGCCGAGGAATCGGCCGGCGAAGGGGGTCGGGGTGCTCGGGTCGGCGGGGCGTCGGGGCCGAGAGGAGCTCGGGAGAGGGTTGTGAGTGGGAGAGGGGGTGAAGTGGTGGAGATGGGTTTTCTCTTCTGGAGAGGGGATAAGGAGAATGGTTAATGGTGGTGGTGGGGTTGCTTTAAGAAAATGGAAGAGGGGAATTCGTGTGCTGCTCTTGGGGAAGAGTGGGATTAAATGAGGAGTTGATGGTGGTTGGGTGGTGTTTGTGAGTGAACTGGAGTGAAAGAAGGGGAGTAAAGTAAGGAGAAGGGGAAAAGAACGTGGGGGGTGAAGTGGTGTACTGGTCCAACGTGGACCAGTTCAAAAAGAAAATATATATTTTTTTTAAAAAAAAAATACAGATTTTAAATGAAATGGGTTAGGACTCGGGTCTGGTTTTCGGGAATCTGATCCGGGCTTGGGTCTGGTCAACAACCAAAAATCCAACTTTATTATTTTCGAAATTTATTTTTAAAACTCATTAATAATACTAATAATAATAGTAATAATATTATAATAGTAATAATAATAACATTACAAAACTGGGTTTCACAATCTTCCCTCCTTAGAAAATTTCGTCCTCGAAATTAAAGGCAGGGTTAGAGGTTACCTTAAGTCTCAAATAAGTACGGGTACTGCACCCGTAACTCAGGTCCAACAATAAAAATTTCCAAGGCAGTCGTGGATGAGACGGTTATAACTGTTATAACTCAGGTCGTCACGGTTATAACTGTTACAAAAATAAAATTTAGTCACGGTTATTTCCGTGACAAAATTATATTTTATAACGGTTATTACCATTACAATCTTTTCTTTTGTCACGATTATAAGCGTTACGACAGGCCAAGTTACTCACGGTTATTACCGTTAGTACAATGTAGTCTTTTGTCATGTTTATTACTGTTACCATGATGTATTTCTTTTGGCACTAAAAGCTACTTTTGTAACGATTATAACCATTACAAATACATTTTTTTTAATATACACAGGTGAGGTTTACACAAATTACTGGGTCGGAACCCATAACCTCCAACCTGTTCAATCACATCATATGTCCATCCAGTCAGACATGCCAAAATTTGGCATCACAACAAAGAATGTCACCTGTATTAAAGATAGTGACCCAAGCAAAGCAACATTCTAACCATTCAAAGAAAAAGTAAACAAGTCGTGTATTAGAAAAGCTTAATATTAAACATGTAATTCATAAAGCCCAATACAGTAGCTGTGACCCTACTATGATGAACATCCCCTACAAAATTATAAAACAATGAATGTCTAATGGACTAATGAGCGACTATCAGCTTTTGTTTATTTTATGATGCCAGTCATTTAGGATCTACAGAGTCGTTCCTGAGAACTTAAGATCAATAATCTGAACAAGACTAGGCTTTGTCTTCTGTTCTCTATGGTTTTTCTTCCAGCGACCATTGATAGTATCCGCAAAATATTCCTTGACTGCAAAACATTTATAGACCAAATATAAAGTCAGTAGCAAACTAGCAATCAACAAAGTCGAACTTTGATGCAGTTGTAAAAGAAAGTTTGATTGCTTATACTATAGGATTATAATATAACTTTTAGCACAGAAACTCAACTCACTACTGCTAGTCTACTTACAACATTAAGGAATTAAAGAAAAATGTAGAATTTATATTAATAGACATAGAAAGACAAGTCACTCACCCAATGACACGCCTTCCTCCATCGTAGACATCCTGGGAGACCAGACCCATCAATCCAACACTACCCCCACCATACACCTGATCAATGTTCCTTAAGATCAATGTCTGAGCTGATTCAGAATAAAAGTAGGACAGATTACTTCACTGCACAAATGTGACAAATTTGCATATGCAGATCACAGCTAGCAATTAAAACTGAAGATATATACTTGCAAAACTCCATTGCCCTACTTCATTGCGACATGAAGAATAGAAGCAACGTACTGGACTGCATATGTACATATTTGAAATGTCCGTATCCCATATCCATATCATGTCCTTATCCGAGTCCTTTTACGTATTCATGTTTCATACTATATGCAATATTGTATCTCTTACATTCTCGCACACTTTAACTATAATGAGATTTGAACATTTGCTCAAACACATTATTATGTCAATAATTTGTTTGGATTTGATGTCTGTATCCCATATCTTAATAACAAATAATGAGTTTCCTTCCCATGCCTACTTTCTTCAGGATCAGACAGACTAGTGTGAGGTGCACAAATGTAGTTGAAGTATCGGTGATACGAGTACTACTAGCCACGAAGATCTTCTGCAAGTATCTTGCATATTTTTAATCATTGTTATCATTGTTTTCTTATTTCAAGATTGAAATTCCAAAGTCAGAGATTACATCACACCTAAGTTATCAGCAAATTTATTTTGCATGCGAAAATGCAAATAAAGATGGCTTTAGAGAGGATAATAGTTGAACCTGGTATAAGTGATGAAGAAGAGGCCCATAACCCTCCCATCTGGTGTGGTGGAAACCTTCACCCTCCTGATTGTGAGCTCTAGCTCACATAGTACTTGAGTCACATCTGTGAATCCCTACTAGCTCACATAGTACTTGCATCATGCCTCAGAGTGTCATTTGACACAAGCAAAAATTTCATCCCCTACCTCTAAACTCCAACTGATTATATTATTCATGAGATATCTTTCATGGTATTCGCTCCAGTAAAATCGTTATGCCTAATAGTAATACCCCCATGTTGGGTACCTTAATTTTGTATGGTATGAGCAGTGGAGTCAGCCAAAGTATCAGGACCCATAAAGGTCAACTTTACCAAGCCTAGTGATGATGATGAACTTAGTGACAACAATTCAAACACCACATTATCTGCCGCCAAAGAGGAGGAGTGGAATCGAAGCATTTCAGTTCTACTCTCAAAGCCCATCTTGGCTCTGGAGTTCACTCATCTAAAAATGCAGGTAGAGGCTCCCACTGTTGTGGTTCCTCATTCTATTTATAATGATCAGGGAGATTCAAGAGTTCGATGATACCACTTCATTATGAATATCTATGAGCTTTTTGTCTTTTATTAGTGTACTAAGTTTGACAATAAACTTATTTTCTTATGACAAAAGAAGTCTGTGGCAAGGTTGTGATAAAAAAGTTAGAACTTATTTTCTTATGACAAAAGAAGTCTGTGGCAAGGTGAAGGCAGTTCTAGACTGGCCTATACCCAGAATACTTAAAAAACTAAGGGGGTTTCTGGGCCTTACAGGGTACTACATGAGGTTTATAAGAGGATATGGGGTCATGGATGGACCTTTAACTCAATTACATAAGAAAAATGCCTTCTTGTGGAGCAAAGAGGCTCAACAAGCCTTTGAAACTTTGAAGATAGCCTTAACACAACCTCCTGTCTGAGCCTTA
Source organism: Iris pallida (assembly GCA_029216955.1). NCBI lineage: Eukaryota > Viridiplantae > Streptophyta > Magnoliopsida > Asparagales > Iridaceae > Iris > Iris pallida. The sequence continues at coordinate 157,082 of JANAVB010029814.1, forward strand.
CCAAACTTCAATGAAGTTTTTGCGTTAGAATGTGATGCTTCTGGCAATAGAATTGGGGCAGTGCTAATGCAAGGAGGAAGACTTATATCTTACCTGAGTCAGCATCTTAAAGGTAAGGCCAAGTTGCTTTCTACTTATGACAAAGAGATGATAGCCATCCTGTTGGCCATTAAGAAGTGGGGACAATATTTGTGGGGAAGAACCTTCATTATAAGGACTGACCACAAGCCTCTCAAATGTATGTTAGAGCAAAAAGTATACAGTGATGCTCAACATAAGTGGGTGTTGAAACTACATGGCTATAACTTTACAGTAGAGTACAAGAAGGGAAAGGAGAATGTGACAGCTGACAGCCTATCTAGAGTCAGTGACACTACCTTAGCTGCCCTGTCAATGGTCAATACAGATTGGATTTAGTTGTTCAAAGAGCAAATGCTAAATTCTGCTTAGGCATAGGGACTCCTGGATTTATTATCAGGACTATTTGAACAGATAGGCATAGGGACTTCTGGATATTGCTAAATACAGTCTAACAGATGGGCTACTTTACTACAAAAAGAGAATACTCATTGATCCCAACTCTGAGTTTGTTTCCTTGATGTTAAAGGAGCACCATGACTCTCCTCAAGCAGGCCATTCTGGGTTTGTCAAGACACTGCATAAACTTAAGAAAGTCTGTTACTGGAAAGGCATGAAGGACAGTGTAGTTCATGTTGTTTGTGTAATATACTATGTCATTCAGATTTCCACATTAAAAAAAAAATCCTTCTCTATGTATGGATCAGATTTTGATATAAATTGAAACAAACTTTATGATTGTTGCTCAAAATCAAATGTCTACAGATTGAGCCTTCTTGATTAGATTACCATTGAGATCAATCACCACTCCACCTCTATAATACATTCGACATTACACAACAAAACTATCAAAAAACCCCTATCATTGCTAGGAATTCCTTGTTTGTTTGTTCTAGTACTTATCAACTTCACAATTACAAATACACATTCTGTACTTAACATCAGTAAAAATGACTGGGATATATTTCTCATGATATAAATATACAGAAAAAAAAAATATGAGGAAATGAAATGGCTAATAGAAGTAATAACATTTTTCTCATAGCAATGACAAAATATATCTATAGAAATACTTACATTTTATTTAATATAATCATTAAAGGGCGTCAGCTATGCAAGTAAACCCTCCTCTGACCCATCATATGGGTCTTTACTTCTAAGGAAGATTTTTGAACCACTGTAATAAAACATATAAAAAGAGTAAGATAAAGAATAAGTTTCCAATTATATTCTACAAAAGTAATAGTAAATTATGACATAAAGCTTGAAGTTATTACGAAAAGCAATTTCATATCTAAAAGTGTTGCTCAAGAAATTTAGTAGAGAGCTTGCTGGATTTCTATCCTTCCATGAGATTTTTCTTCCAAAATTTTGTAGTTCAGAGAAATATACGTCCTACAATTTCAATTTCAAGTGATTATTTTGTAATAATAAAGCTAACATCTGAGTAATCCTTCAAGAGATGATTGCTCCACATATATATAACACTGCAAACTTATAGACTTAATTTACAGAACAAATATAGGACTAGAGCTTACCTTGGTCATAGAACTATTATCAGAAGAACCGATGACAAAAGGCCTATATCCCATAGCTCTTTCAGAGCACATCGCTCGGACAACTAATCTTTTAGGCTTTCTCGAGCTGCTGAATCTGCATGTTAACAATATAGCATAGTAATCAGAAAGGCTGACCTGAAGTTTGCTGACAAAGGCCACTAGTGTCACAATCAAATGCCTAATTGAAGGACTATAGTGAGCAATCAGTGGCTTGATAGTCATCAAAAGGGTTTAAATACAGTTAAGTCATCGTACAATTATTTAATCCAAAATTATATATAATTCTAGAGAGAGCATATTTCCCACAATAATACCATCTGAATCAAATGAACTTCACTATGGCACTACTAATGATAAGGACTTAACAGCTTTTGCTTACATACTTTTATGTGATAAGTTACCTTTCGCTTAGTATTTAACAGCTTCACTTAAGTTCCCTTTCTCCAAGATGTAACTGAAAGAGAAAGCACTATATTTACATGTGCCTTCGGAATTTCCTGACAACACTCAGATAGTCTTTCCCATTGTTAGGATCAAATTTGATAACATTTGCAAGTCTGACACTTTATATGCAGGTATCAAATAGTCTTTTTGACAGATGTGCATATAAGACATCCAAGTATAATCTTACAACTCTAATATTGGTCAGTACATATGGAGTTGTAAGATTAAATTGGAAGCTCCTTGCAATCCTTTCATTATGATTCAACTGTGCTCAACTCTTATCAGTTTTCTCAACAACCACAGTGTTCATTTTCATCAAAACTACAAACTATTTACTAAGACTGATACTAGTACTATTTCTCAAGAATTTCCAATCGTATCGGTTAGGAAGTGTTCGGTACCTCTCACTTCTAAGGGCTTTTGACCGTAGTGACAGGGGATGGTTTCTTCTTTGTATCAGTGTAACCCTTGGCCTTCCCTATACCCTGGCATCAAAAATCAAGTTTAGGATCAGTACTCCGTGTTCCTCAAACAGTGGTTCATAGGTGCACTAATTAATGCAACAATGTAGTGACATGAAAGACTAGGATTCAGAATGACACATCCTCATCCCCTGTGGTCTATGTATCATAACCTAAGATATTTGAAGAAATTAATAAAAACAAGTACTGCAGTAAACATAGAACTTCAAGATGATTATTGAAACTTCAAATTGTCTTCTCTGTAGGCTTGTATAAATGCAACAATATAACATATACATTTCCTTGTAATTAGTAGGAACAAAGAAAAGATTGGCATATATATAGTGAAGAAAGAGCATGCATACCAATTTAAGATGCTGAAAGGCTTTAGAAGAATCCAACCCCTCTTCATTCTTCACTCTTTATATAGAGAAAGAACATAAATCAATTATCAAATTGCCCCTGAAATTGTTTAAATTTTAACTGTTATAAGTGTTTCCATGTCAAATTATTATTATTTTTCCATCAAAAAGAAACTAAATACTTCCTATAGAACAATCATATATCAATTATTTCTATATCTATACAAAATACTTGATCTACACTCTCAATTGCACTATACTACATATCAGAATCGTTGGATCTTGAATTTCACCATGTATCGATGGTGATGAATGGATCTTTGATGACAACTAGCTCAACATCGTTGTTCTGGAACGCAACTCTGGTGACCAAACTTCCGTTTCTTCAAAACCCTAAAAAACATAAGAAAACAATAGAATCACAAATCAAACTCACATGTAACACAACAAATCATGAACAAAACAAGCTCACCATTGACTCTGATCTTGATCTCCTTGCCAAAGGAAGCTGAAAACATGAAGAAAAAAATCCCCAAAAATCAGAACAAAAATACTAGCAGTTTGAAACATCTCATCCTCCAGCCTGTCGATCGGTAGCGGACACGTGTCCGTTCCCTCTTTGAAGGGAGGAGGGGTTGGTACGGAGCCATGGCATCGAAGGAGGCCTACCTCACTCGGGCGCGGATGAGGCGGACGCCGACTTTCTCCTTCTCACCCGTGGCTGCCGAGGGCTAGCTAGGTTTAGGTCTTGGTGGAGAGGAATGGAAGGAGTGTATAAATAAGGGATTCGAACAGGGTGGTGGTAGCGGAGGTCTGGCTCGAGAGCCGTAGCGGAGTAAGGATCGAGGAGAGAGAGAGAGAGGATTGGTAACACATTTCTAATGTGAAAATTGGGGAGGGAACTTGAAACTTGGGGAGGGAAAGTGAAAATTTTGTCACACTTTGTATTTGTTATAACGTTTATTATCGTTACCATAACTAAATAAAATACAATAAAATAAAAAAATATTTTTGTAACATTTATTTAACTATTATCACGGTAATTACTGTTACAAATTTGTAACGCTAATAACCGTTACGAATTGGAAAAAAAAAGGTGTTACAAATTGTCTATTTTGGTGTAGTGAAAGACGAACCAAAGTACACGAGGTTGATCAGACCATCATGCACCGGTCCTGATTAGACAATATATTAGTGGGTGCACCTAATAAAATACTGTCATGATCAAGCTTGATAAAGAGATAGCTTGCAAAACTAGGCTAACTTAGCAGCATCAGTCAAGTTTAGAACGAAAAGATAAGAAATAGGAGTTTATGTGATGGCTCAAATTCTGATCTTCTTCTCACATCTGACTACGCTTGCAACTGATTTCTCTGGCACTGAAAGGTTGAGTCCAATCTTCAGCTCTGAATTATCCAATATGTGACTCGGATATTGAATGTAGCGTCTGAGCTGTGATACATAGAAGACGTTGCACACTCTCAAGATTAGCTGGTAGAGCTAACCGGTATGCTACTTCCAACTCGTCTTAAAACTTCAAATGGCCTGATGTACCTGGCCTCAATTTTCCCCAGCTCCGTCAAAACTGATCGTTCCTCTGGTAGGAGAAATCTTCACAGAAACGCTGTCTCCTTCTTCAAACTTCACTGGTCGACGACTACTATCAATCCAATGCTTTCGTCTGTCCTGAGCAATCCTGAGCTTGTCTCTGATCATTCTCACCTTCTCTGCTGCATCGGTCACCATCTCAGGTCCAAGCAATACTCGTTCTCCGACGTCGACCCAAGCAAGTGGAGTGCGGCAACGACGTCCATAGAGTGCCTCGAACGGTGTCATACCGATACTAGCTTGGTAACTGTTGTTGTAGGAGAATTCTACCAAGTGCAAATGGTCTTCCCAAGACCCTCCAAATTCAAAGACGCAGGATCTCAGCATGTCTTCTAGCGTCTGTATTGTTCTCTCTGATTGCCCGTCAGTTTGGGGGTGATAGGCGGTGCTGAACTTCAGTTGTATTCCCAAACTGTCATGCAAACTCTTCCAAAAGTGAGAGGTAAATCTAGTATCTCTGTCAGATACGATACTTACTGGAACTCCATGAATCCGGTAGATGTGTCGCATGTACAGTGCTGCCAACTTCTCGGTGGATAGACCAACCTTGAAGGGGATAAAGTGAGCTGACTTCGTCAGTCGGTCCACGATAACCCAAATGGCATCCTTCCCTCCTTGGGATCGAGGCAGTCCCGACACAAAATCTATTGTTATGTGCTCCCATTTCCACTCCGGAATGTCAAGCGGCTGCAATAGTCCTGCAGGTCTCTGCCTTCTAGCCTTCACTTGTTGACAAATTAAACATCTAGCAACATACCTGGCCACATCTTTCCTCATTCCAAACCACCAAACAATGGTACGCATATCCCGATACATTTTGTTGGCTCCAGGATGTATGGAATACTGCGACTGGTGCGCTTCTTGCATCAGCTCGTTCCTCAGTTCGCCAGTTGGTACACAAAGCCTCGTACCATTCTTCAGCGCTCCGTCACTGACGATTGAGAATCCTTCAAGTATTCCTGCCAGCACTTGATCTCTAAGTTTGCAAAGTGTCTCGTCTTGAAACTGCGTCTCCTCGATTTTGTCCATCAGACTCGAGCTCACTTGTAACTTCATCAACAATGGATCAGCATCCAGCTCCTTCCTTCCAGGCAGTATAATCTCCACTCCAAGCTTCTCGATGTCCTCTAGCAGGTGCCACTCCTTAGTCAAAAATATCGCCATAGGGTATCGACTAAGTGCATCTGCGACCACATTAGCCTTACCCGGGTGGTACTGTAGATCGATGTCAAAATCCTTCATCAGCTCCAGCCATCTTCTTTGCCTCATGTTTAGCTCCTTCTAAGTGAAATCATACTTGTGGTCTGTAAATATTTCCACTCTCTCTCCATAAAGGTAATGCTTTCATAACTTCAATGCAAATATCACCGCTGCAAGCTCCAAATCATGTGTGGGATAGTTCTTCTCATGAGTCCGTAATTGCCTAGATGCATAAGCAATCACTTTTCCATGTTGTTGAAGAACGCAACCCAGTCCTTTACCTGAGGCAACACTGTAGATTGAGAAACCACCAGTTCCTGCGGGTAGCACAAGGATTGGTGCAGTGGTAAGTCTCTTCTTCAGCTCCTCGAATGATGTCTGGCAATCTTCCGTCCAGATGAACTCTTCATTCTTCCGAGTGAGCTTCGTCATCGGCTCAGCAATTCTGGCAAAACCCTTCACGAACTTCCGGTAGTAGCCAGCCAAGCCCAAGAAACTCCTGATTTCAGTAACTGAGCTTGGGGTAAACCACTTCTCAACAGCGGCTATCTTCTTCGGATCTACCGAAATTCCTTCTCCTGTGACAACATGGCCAAGAAAATCCACCTTGTCTAGAAAGAATTCACACTTGGAAAGCATACCATACAGCTTCTCCTTCCTCAAAGTTTCTAGAACTTTCCTGAGGTGCTCTTCGTGCTCCTCTTTCGTCTTTGAATAGATCAGAATGTCATCGATGAAGACTACGATAATTGATCTAGGTATTTATGGAAAACCTTGTTCATAAGGTTCATGAACACCGCAGGAGCATTCGTTAGTCCAAACGGCATGACCAAGAATTCAAACTGCCCATACTTGGTGTTGAATGCCGTCTTGGGAATATCTTCCTTCCTGACCCTGATCTGGTGGTAGCCAGATCTAAGATCAATCTTCGAAAACACCTTGGCTCCGTTCAATTGATCAAATAGGTCATCGATCCGGGGCAGAGGGTACTTGTTCTTGATGGTGATACTGTTCAGTGCCTGGTAGTCGATGCACATCCGCACTGTTCCGTCCTTCTTGTGCACTAACAAGACAGATGCTCCCTAGGATGAAGTTCCATCTTGGATAAATCCTAGAGCCTTCATTGATCTGGTCCTTCATCTCCTTGGCCTCCTTCAGGTTGACTCTGTATCATTCCTTAGAAATAGGGGAGAGCCGGGGACTAGGTCAATAGTGAACTCTATGTCTAGATCTGGGGTAATCCGGGAAGACTATCAGGGAAAACATCTACCATAAAGGTGTAACTAAGAAGTTTATTCATGTGGAGAATTACAGCAAAAACTCTCATGATTGATCTATGGACATCCTGTTACAACTTTTTATAACAATAGATAATGCTATTCAGCAGTCCTAGGTACTATTCTTCATGGTTCTGGCTCTTGCATGAGCAGTCTCCAACTGCTTCATTTTCTATGAACCTCGAGTCTACATCATGCCTTATTGTAGGAGGCAAGGTCTGCTGGATAGGAAGAGTCCCTAGATTGTGGCCTAACAGGTGTTGCTGGGATATGTGCTCTGGTTTGATGGAAAGATAAGGGGCAGTCCTTTACCCAATGTTCAGCAGATCCACATGCCAAACATTTCCCCAATCTCTTGCGACAAATATTGGCTTGGTGACCAAGCCTTTTACAGTAGTCACAAACCAATAGCTTCTTACGATATGACTGCCGGATAGGGCTCAAATTTCTCCTAGATTCAGGGGTATCCCTCATAGGACGAGGTTCCGCTCCAACTTGGTTTAAGATAGCTAAGGCTACATCATTGACGTTCTTCATGTCTTCTCTCGTGATATTCATCTGTTCCTGCTGAGCTTCATCTTGAGCTTTCTGGAACTCCAAGATTTCTTGAAATAGGGCAACCATTTGGGAGGTGTTTGCTGGTACTGGTGGAGCAACATGAATGGATACTCCACCAAGGGAATGCAACTCAGTTTGAGAAGAGGTAGAAATCGCCAGTGTAGTGAAAACTTCACTGGATGCATCATGGGGACGGTCAATCAGCCCCGAGGGAATAAACCCTGGACTTGGTTGAGGAGATGGGGTATGATCCGGAGATGACACCTCATCGCCAGCAGGATTGGTCTTTTTCTTGGTTATATTCTGGAAGGTTTAGGGTGCAAACATAAGCAAGGTATCCTACCAGTCTATAATCAAACAAAAATATTTATTTATATATAATTCGGACCTATGTTGTGACAAATCAATGTTCTAGTGTTCTAATTGTTTCTAGGTATGTTTTCCTAAGTTGTTGTTCTGACCTGCATGGGCCACCACTAAAAACATGTCACGACCCGATCCCAAATAATTGGGTCGAACCGGATCATGCCCAGCCTGCACCGTTGTTGAGACGGCGACAGTAAGCTGTTCCATTAGCAGGTAACCACAACAACATCTATATTTGTCACCACTCAATATTCGAAAAATTAAAACTTTATTAAACCTTTAAATAGATACAACTGGAAAGTGAAAGAACTGAATTAAAATCTGAAATCAAATTACAAAATTCTAAAACAACAATTCTAGAAACAGAAAATCTAGCTAGACGTTCGGCTCGTCGGCCTCAGGTCCTGCGTCCTCCAAGGGGACTCTGGCAGCACCACAGGGTACAGAACCGGGTCATAATAGCTGCTGTATAACAGCTCAGCATCCTCAATATCTCCTAAAAATGTATCTCCAGTCAGGAGGGAGCAAAGTACTATTCATGCTAATTTGACAGTTGAAATAATAATAGAATCATGCACTTTTAAACAATTTAGAAATGAACAGTTTTCTAACAGTAAAATAGTGTGATTTGAATAGGCAATGAATATGACCGGCTTGGGTTTGTTACAGTTCAGATACGGCTTATCCCCGTGTGTATGAGGGGTAAGCTAGTACAATTCTAAGTTATTTTGGATGTGGTCATACTCATTACACTACTCCCCCAGTCCCCAAACAGTTACAGTAGTTACAGTAGTTACAGTCAGTGCTCTCAGAGAGAGTTCCGTATTGCATCGTGGTTTAAACTTGCATTAAAACGATTACTAAATAACTGTAAACTAACACAAAATGTACTTGCCTCAAATGGACTGGACTTGAAGGGATGAAGACTTCGAGATGGGATTTAGACTCGTCCTCGAAATCCTACATTCGAGAAGTTGACTCAGAATCCAGGGTTACCAAGCTAACTATGCTAGTTGAAATCTCTAATTGTGTCCTAATCAATTTTAATCTTTATTATTAAACACGAACAAAATGCGATTATCGATGCGTTGTAATTAATAACGAGAGAAAGATCATTTTAACTTGTATTTTAGAAAAACTCGTCGTTACCAAATTAATTTGATTAAAACTTTGTATTTTCGTAGTTATACATATAAAACTAAATTTTTTATTTTAATGAGAAAAACATGATCGTTGTTAAATATTAAAACTTGTAAATTTTAATGTGAGAAAATTTTATTAATTTTTTATATCAAAATAATTATCTATTTGATTACGCGTACGCTAAAATAACTCGCAAAACCAGAAAAACAACAGAAAACCTACGCTACCAAATTACAGGTCACAGAGCCAAAAGACCAGCTGGGCTTATGCCCATTACAATTTATTTACAAAAATTGAAATAAGACAAAACAGTTGTTAGTTCTAAAATCTTCCTACAATTTAATTATGAATAAATTAAATAATAAAAATAAATTAAATATTAATGAGTCTCAGATATGGTCCAATCGTCATATAGGCTAATGTCTCAACGTCCGGGCGAAGCCGGTTTCGTTTGCACTTAGCCAGGGCCCACTGACCTATACGGTCGTCGCCCAAAAATCCCAAAATACTAGTATTTTTCGAAAATCATTTTAAAATCATTTTAAAAATACAATTAAATTTTTATGGAAAATCCGGCAGCATTTTCTCTATGTTTGGTCAACCCAAAAACTGGAAACGTGTGCCAATATTTTCCTGCAAATCCCAAACCAGGGAATCCCAAAAAATATATATATATATATATAAATAACCACAATCATTCCCAATATTAATTCGGAATGACCCGAAACGAATTCGGGAGTCCGAAACCAAAAAACATCACAGCACAATTTGGAAAAGTATCCGAAAAACCAAATTATCCAGAAATCCATTTCCGAACGTTTCGAAAAACACAAAGCCAACAAACAGGGGCTTTTTCGAAGATTTCTCAAAAAATCCCGGAAACAACGTTAACCCAAAAATCGAATTTCCCAAAAGAATTTCGTGGACCAACTCATCGTTGACACGGGGAGGGACGAACTACTATGATTAACCAGGAATTACCCAAAACGACGAAATCCGAAGGGTTGCCTCGGACTCGGGACGCGCAAATCCACAAAACGGACTCGAAATCCCGCGAAGAGCGCTGGACAGGGGCTGTCCAGAACAGCGGACACGGTTTCGGGGTGCGTCGGGGAAAACAGCGCGCGGGCACGGGGCCAGGGCACGGCCGGGGACCGGGGAGGCACGCGGTTCAGCGTCGCTGGGAGCGGCCGGGGTCGCGGGCGGCCGAAAATGGCCGGGAAGTCGCGGGGGTCGGGTGCGGGCCGGCGGCGGTGGGGCGCCGGGGCTGCGGTGGCGTGCCGGGGAATCGGCCGGCGAAGGGGGTCGGGGTGCTCTGGTCGGCGGGGGCGTCGGGGCCGAGAGGAGCTCGGGAGAGGGTTGTGAGTGAGAGAGGGGGTAAAGTGGTGGAGATGGGTTTTCTCTTCTGGAGAGGGGATAAGGAGAATGGTTAATGGTGGTGGTGGGGTTGCTTTAAGAAAATAGAAGAGGGGAATTCGTGTGCTGCTCTTGGGGAAGAGTGGGATTAAATGAGGAGTTAATGGTGGTTGGATGGTGTTTGTGAGTGAACTGGAGTGAAAGAAGGGGAGTAAAGTAAGGAGAAGGGGAAAAGAACGTGGGGGGTGAAGTGGTGTACTGGTACAACGTGGACCAGTTCAAAAAGAAAATATTTTTTTTTAAAAAATACAGATTTCAAATGAAATGGGTTAGGACTCGGGTCTGGTTTTCGGGAATCTGATCCGTGCTTGGGTCTGGTCAACAACCAAAAATCCAACTTTATTATTTTCGAAATTAATTTTTAAAACTCATTAATAATACTAATAATAATACTAATAATATTATAATAGTAATAATAATAACATTACAAAACTGGGTTTCACAGAAGAAGACATGTTCGACCAGTATTTGTCGAACATAAGAAGACATGTTCGACCAATACTTGTCGAACAGACCATTGTCCGTTCGACCAGTATTTGTCGTGCTTATCGCAGATTTTTTTTCTGTGGTGGGGTGTTCTTAGAAAGCGTTGGGATATATTGGTCTTTTAACATGAATCTATTTTTTCATTTAAGTTATGTTGGGTGTCCTTAGAAATGGTTGGGGTGTGTATAGCTGGCCCCAATTGTTTAACTACGTCCTCAGTTGTTCGTGTCCAACCGTGTCCCTCCCAAAGAGACAATGTCCAGTTCTCTCCTCCGGTTTCCGATCGGTCACCACCGTTCTCGCACGGAGACGACGGCGAGGTGGTCGCCGCCGGAGATCGTGGGCGACGAGTCCTACTTGACCTCCTCCTGCTCCCAGGCCCTCCACCTCCTCTCCCCCATCAAACCCCTCCCCGCACTCCGACACCGTCAGCATCCTCATTAACTCCATCGGCCAGAACCAAGACATCGAAGCTGGACACAGGCTCAATGCGCTCATCTCTGACTCCAACCACCTCATGGCTGTCACCCTCACTTTTTCCAGTTAGGGGTAAAATGATAATTTTCCATTTTATAATATTTTTGGGAATTTTATTTCATGAATATTATTATTTAATTATTATAGGAGTCGGGTTCGAATTTTATCGCATTCCGAGTTAATTCGGGATCCTGGTGAATTTCGACTTGAGCTGTAATTAGCCTGTTAGCTAACCATGGCCCACCACACTAAATTTTAGGGTTTAAGAGTTTGGACTAGTTCCCCATGAGTAATCTAGTTTAATTATGATTTTTATTTATTTTTAGCAACTTCCTAAACCTAATTTGGAATTCATTTAATATTAGGCTTAGGGAGGGGCAAACTTGTAATTTACAAGTGCCCCTCACCCACACCTCACCATGCCATGGCCGGCCATGACAAGGCCCCCCCCCCCCCTCTCTTCCTTCTTCACTAAGTAACACTCCTTCTCTCTCTCTCTCTTTCAAACTCATTTCTTCCCAAGCTTCTTCCTTTTCTAACTCCATTTAGGTATGTCTTTAATTCCTAATTAAATTCTCTTTTGCATTCATGTCCCACAAAATAAATGGAGAGGAGAAGATTCTCTTCTATTTGCCCACAAATTTGTAGATTTTTCCTAGAAAAATAGGTTAAGGATTTATTAGGATTTAATTATTTTGTGAATGATATATATATATATATATATATATATATATATATATATATATATATATATATATATATATATATATATATATATATATATATATATATACATGTGTATTTATGTGTGTGTATTTATTTATGTATTTGTGTGTGTGTAGAGGAGGGTGATATTGTGTCATGGGGATGGTGGTGTTGTGAGAGTGGTGTGTGCGTGGTTGTGTTGTGTGAGGATGTGTGTGTGTTTGTGTGTGTGTTTATATATATATATATATATATATATATATATATATATATATATATATATATATATATATATATATATAGTTATATGAGTGTATTTATATATATATATACATGGATGTGTGTATATGGATGTGTGTGTGTTATATATATATATGTAGAGGGATGGATAAATATCTAGATAGATTATAGATAGATATCTAGTTATATATATATATATATATATATATATATATATATATATATATATATATATATATATATATATATATATATATATATATATATAGAGAGAGAGAGAGAGAGAGAGAGATATATATATATATATATAGATATATATATATGAGGTGTATACATATAGGGAAGTAGAAGAAAATGAGAAGAAGAAGAAGAATCAGTAACAGCAGCAGCAGTTGCTGCAGGACAGCAGCAGCAGCAGCCAAGTGCTGCTGCCAGGTCTGAATGCCCCCCCCCCTTTGGCTTTTAGGCCTATAAACCCCCCCCCCCCCCCCTTCACCTATGTATATATATATATATATATATATATATATATATATATATATAGATATATATATATATATGTATTATATATGGTTAGAATCGTAGAGAAGAGTAGAAGGAGATTATGGAATGAGAAGTTAGAAAAGGATTAGAGGTTAGAAGGAAAGATTGGAAGAAGTTGGAAGAATAGGGAAAATGCTAGAATAAAAAAAGGAAAAAACCGAGTTAGAGGGCGAAACGGAGCTCGGAGTATCCGATTGAGTTGAAACTTGGCGTGGGGCATGAATACGTGATTTAGATTTTGCGGGTAGGCTTCCGGGTGGAATTCGGGGTCGTAGGGCGCCCGTATCGCGCCGTATCGGTGCGTATCTTGAAATATTCAAGATTTTGATAACGGGCCGTATCATGGACCGAATCTCCACGTTACCTAGGTTTTTTGGTAGATATTATATGTATAGGCTAGTATCATACTACCCTAGGGAGATCGGGTCAAAATACCAAGCGTAGGTAGGCTAACTGGATAGTTGCCGAAGCTAGAATTTTACCCTTTTTAAGGGTAAAATAGGATATTGGCCTACGGCCAAGATATGAGTTTCGAAGTCCAAGATGGACTTGGATATGGGTTGTAGAGGTTGGTAATAGTTAGAAATAGTCGCCTAGACCTAGTCTTGGCCCCGGTTGACCACGGTTGACTTTTTGGACTAAAAGTCAACTATAGGTCAACGCTTTACCCAAATTAGTCTCGATTTTCATTAGACTTGTGTAGTTGACCAAAAGTCAACTATTAGTCACCATTGACCTAGGGTTGACCATGGTTGACCTAGAGTTGACCAGAGTTGACCAGTTGACCAAAAGTCAACTGTAGGCCAACTCTTGATCCCGTTTGACTTTCTTCGACTTGTTTTGACCCGTGATGCCTGGTATGACCTAGGATTGACTTGGTTAGGCTTAGATTGACTTGATATAACTTGATTTGACCTAGATTGACTTGACAGGACTTAGTGTGACTCAGTGAGACCTAGTTTGACCTAGATTGCATATCATTCATTGTAAATCATTCCTAAACTTGTTTAAACCTAAATTAACTTACAGTATCTCATATTTAGGTCTTCTGATACCGCTCTGAGCATTGATATACCATACAGCTCAGGACAGTAGGCGAGTACATTCACTGATAGTTTTTATTGTCTTGATATCTGCTATATCCGATTCAGTCGTAGTGTCTTACTTGATTCTTAGTCACGATAGCTCACGGACTAGTACACATTGGATCATGACATGAGATGTTGTTCCTGGATTTCTGGGTATATGGGTACACTCCCTGTCTTGTTCCCTGTACTTGTATAGACACCGATTTCTAAGAGGATTTGCTACCCTCTTACGAAATCACGTGCCATAACGTGTCATGTCCAGATCCATTGTACTATTCGAGGATAGAGAATTATTAGGGGCTATATGATCCAAGCCACCCTGTCACTATTCATGTGCTCGCGCCACTCTTCCCTCACGAAGAGTGTAGCGAGATCCCTTGCCTTGTGCTCGTTATCCAGGTTGGCCGGCATGTCTCTCCGTTGAGGTCACCGCGGATTGCCGGACCAAGTGGATAGCCTGTCCTGTCACTTATCCCAAGCCGATCACATATCGCTCTAATAATTCAAATCATATTTTATATTTATTTTGTCTTATCGTATATCCTGTTCTGTTCTACATTCAGTATTTTCTCACCATGCCATGATATACAGTTACTCACATGCTCTACTTTTCTTTACATTGTACCTTGATTGGAGACTAAGTTCTGCTCGGGAGAAGAGTTACAACCCCGGTCCTTGTTTGGTTTAAGGGTTGTAACTCGACTTCCGAATGGTTCCCAAGTCTTCATATATCTTTGTCTTGTAGTTCATTATGCTGTCTCTTATAGAATTTGTCAATTCACATGGAACTGCTGTTAGTGTTTGTACTTGCTCATTTTCCTGACAGGATACTGTTATGATATATTACAGATGATTCTGATGCGGACTGCTCGACCTATTATGGGCTCGTGTCAGATGGTGTAGCCTTAGATCGTGGCCTTATAGTGGAGCCACTAGATTTTGTACTTCCAGAGTAGTGTAGGTTAGCTAGGTTTGACTGGACTGCGATCCAGCTAGCTTATCAGACTGTAGTTTCTATATTCTATTTTGTTACTCTGGGATGTTATATATATCTGGACTTGTATTAGACTGTGGACTTATTTTACTCTTCATCTATCATATGTCTTTCCTCTGAGCTATCTACCTTAGTTTTATTCTGTGATTGAGACTGTATTGATATGTCACCTCCATTCGGAGAGTATATACTGTACAGGTACATTTTAACTGTTAGTCGTAGGTATTTACAGACGTTATATACAGCGTTCTACCGCCGATTCTGCGGCGTAGGCTGGACGTACCCACGTGCTCGTGCCCCTCATAAGGGTGCGGGTCGTGACAATGGCCAACCCGAAGAAGAAGAAGAAGTGGTGGAGGTCGGTTGTGTAGGAACCCTGGGGGGGTGAATAGGGTCAAGCTAACTAATCAAGCACTTAGCACAAGCTAATTGGCAATTTAAAAATATAAGTGCAAGAGAAGAAGCAAACACAATACCGACACCCGATGTATCCTGGTATCCTCCTAAGAGGCAGTCCAGTCCCGGAACTCTCTCCGGCTTTAATCCACTATTTGAGCAAACACACGAGTTTGGATCCGAAGAACTCGCCAACTTCTTACACAAGAGCTTTAATCCGAAGAGCTTTCCGACTTCAACCGAGAGTTTGGATACGAAGACTCCCCAACTTCAACCGAGAGTTTGGATACGAAGACTCTCCAACTTCAACCGAGAGTTTGGATACGAAGACTCTCCAACTTCAACCGAGAGTTTGGATACGAAGACTCTCCAACTTCAACCTTTCACAATAGGTTTTGATCTCCTTATACAATAGGATGAAGATCTCCCTTTTCAACTCAATAACTCTAACACAATTTGTGGATGGCAAATGAAAGCTTTGTAGAGTTGTATGTGGATAAGCTTTGGTGGTTTAGGAATTTTTAGGCTCAAAGCATCAACCTTGAATGAAGGGGTTCAAGGCTATTTATAACCAAAGCTTGAAAAGAAGCCAAATGCAATTTTTCAGTCACGAACCGGCATACCGCCGGTATGATCCGGCATACCGGCGGTATACCGGTCTGGGATTGCAACGGCTAGAAATATAGCCGTTGGGATCATTAATTGCTGGAAATCCGACCGTTGGAATTTCAACGTTTCGGAAGCGGTATACCGTCGGTATGGACCGGTATGCCGTCGGTATGCCGGTTTTGTAAACAGAAACTTTCTGTGAACAAAAACCGGTATACCGTCGGTATGCCGTTTTCCACCAAAAATGATCCTGGGCTTATTTCTGCCCTAGCTTTCGATTTTGCCATCCATTTCTTGTGTTTACAATAATTCCTAAGACTCATTACAGACTCCAGATAAACTTAGGCAGGTGCAGGCTTCTTCAGAGTCTTGAAATGATGATGGCACGGCTTGGCTTCTTCCTTTGATAGGTGCTGACTTTTTCCCTTGGCGGCAACTGTCCAAAGATATCCAGTTTGTAAAAACTGAATACCTTTCGGGGGCTTCGCCCCCGAACCCCCGACGAGGGGCGCTGCCCCCTCGACCCCCGTCCGCTGACCGGGCAGCGGAACCCCCGGTGCGTGGCTCCAGAGATGTCGTCGGGTGGTTCAGAGAAATCTTGTGGAATCCGTCGTCTTTGGCCCACCATGATTTCTTCATAGCATATGTCCACATTTGATCTTGCAAATTGCTTTTCTGCAAATACATGTTAGACGAACAAAACAATATACATGTAGCAAGTATGATAAGATAAAGCACATTAGGACTATGCAAAGTTTAAGTATAGGTGCTACGGTGATAGCATAAAAGTTAGTGATATCATAATGATTAAACTTAATTGAATGACCACAATCAAAAACATAGTTTTGATTTTGGCAACTCGATTAAATTTAAGATAGATAAGCTCATATCACTAAAATGTAAACCAATAGACATATATCACCAAAGGTATAAGAATAAGTAGAAATGGTATAGTGATAGTATAAAGATTAGTGATAATGAAATGCTAAACTTAACATATTAACCATATTCAAAAACATGATACAATCATTGGGCCAACAGGTTGGATCTGGAGAAGAGAACTGGAAGTGTCCCTCTCGCTGTGTTCTGTTCGCTAATAATTCATGAATGTGGGCCCTAGTGATAGCAACCGACCGCCGAACCCCCTTGTCGAAGCCTTCCACTGTACCTTCAACGACTTGCCGAGGAGGTCCACTCTCGTTCGCCATGCCTCCTTTAAGATAACAAAGACATTCGATGCTTCTCCTAAGCTGGAAACGAGCACATGTGAAGAGAGAGAACTGTTGGACTTGGTACCAAAAAACCAAGTCTCACTCCTATTCCTATGCATACACGTTGGAGAATTCTTATATCCCCTTATGTTGGATGAACATGCTATTTTTGGGTTACTTTATCAGTATATATATACCACTCCATTCCTCTTGGAATATACACTCTTGACTTTTAGTAATTTTCCTACAAAGTCTCTCTCTCTTTCTTTTCACTCGTCACCTCCAACTTCAAGAGATCAATATGGCCCATGCAGGTCTCGAACCTGCGATTAGGACGTAGGACCTAGGACATGATAGGAGTTTCTCAATCACACTTAGGAAATTTCTGATCTTTTGATTATCATGATTATTCACCTTGTATTAAATTAACTGTCCTTCTTTGATAATCTACTCATGTGCCATATTGATCTCTTGTTTTAATTCGTCTCCAGGATGACGAAGACACATCCGCAGGCCTCTGGATCGAGTAGCTTGCCTGAGAGATCTGATCAGGCCGAGGAGGAGGTTCATGAGACTGCCCCCAGTGATTCTACTATTCCAGAGACCTAGGCAGTTGCACAGGGAGGTCTACCACCTCCACCCCAGAGGGTTACGGTCGTTCTTCTAGAGATACTGCCGCCACTACCACCGATACCGACGGATACACATCACATGTTCCTTCTCCTTCAGCAGATGATGGAGACACAGCGGGCCCAGGCAGAGGCGTCGCAGCGCCAGTCGGAGGCGTCACACCGACAGATGGAGATGCTGAGGCAGAGTATGGAGAACTCGCATCAGCTTGCCTTGGCAGCAGTAGAGAGAGTGGCACCGGGTACGGTGCAGGGCCCTACTGGCCAGCAGCCGAGCCAGCAGCAGTCCAGGCCGGGGATAGTGTTAGACTTTAGGAAGATGAGCTCCAGGGACTTCTCAGGCACGGAGGGCATCCTTTACGCAGACGACTGGCTAGAGGATGTAGAGCGGAGCATGGAGCTGGCAGAGCTTCCTAGAGCACTTTGGGTTTCGGCCGCAGCCAGTCGATTCTTCGACATTGTGCTGACATGGTACCGCACGGATCCTCGTGCGTCGGTGAGAGGGCTGACTTGGGGGAACTTCCAGAGGCTCTTCAAGGAGAAGTTCTTCCCGGACGTGGCTCTTACAGCATTGGAGGGCCAGTTCGTGGGTCTAGTTCAGGGGAACTCGTCGGTGGACGAGTATGCAGCTGAGTTCTTCCGCCTTAGCAGGTTCGCTCCCGGTATGATCCAGGATGAGGGGCAGAAGGCTCGTATGTTCCGCAAGGGACTTATTCATGCAGTGCGCACCCGCACCTCGGGTCGCCGTGACGCGACGTTCGATCAGATATTGATGGACGCGCAGATCGCAGAGGAGGACTTCGGCCTCAGGTCGAAGAGGAGCGGAGATACTATGGGAGCGAGTTCCAGTGCGGGACCAGCCAAGCGCCCCCACTTTCAGCAGCAGCAGCAGCAGAGGCCGTTTCAGCAGCAGCCTCTGTTGCAGATCCAGCAGGCACCGGTGCGTGCCCAGCAGCATCAGGGTCAGGGCCAGAGACCGACTACACCATGCGGCTTCTGCGGGAAGTCGGGGCACACCAGGGAGGCTTGCAGGAAGAGGTTGGACGTCTGTCTCTACTGTGGGGCGCCCGATCACCAGCTGAAGGATTGCCGCCTTCGCGGAGTCAGAGGAGGCCAGGACAGAGCACAGCCGGCTAGAGGACCAGCGGTTCAGCAGAGGGGTCCTCCATTCCAGACCCAGCAGCAGCGTTTTGTCCAGCACCAGAGGGGAGCACCCGCGGGCAGGGTGTTCGCTTTGGCAGCAGAGGAGGAGACAGAGCCCGTGGGAGATGTTGTTGCAGGTCATGTTCTCCTAGATTCTTTCCCTGCTTTTGCCTTATTTGATTCTGGGGCGACCCATAGTTTTGTGTCTGTTTCTTTTGCTCTGAGACACAATATCATTGCTGAATATATGGGTAGGACTTACAAGATTATGACCGGGGGAGGTATTATCCTGGTTAATAATATTTACAAGGGGCGGAGAGTCACTCTGAGAGGCTGGGACTTGAGTGCGTGTCTGCTCGTAATGCCCCTACCGAGGTACGATATGGTACTCGGTATGGATTGGTTGAGCATGCACCATGCTAGCATTGATTGTAGAGGAGGCAGAGTTCTTTTTAGGACGCCGGGTGAGCCAGAGATCGAGTTTGCTCGAGGAGCAGCGGAGCCGGAGGCTGGATTCTGTGGAGCTTTGTTGGCGGGGAAGGATTTGCCACATCCGTTGATTGCTGAGTTCTCGGATGTCTTTTTCGAGGAGTTGCCGGGGATGCCGCCAGACAGGGACATTGAGTTCTCCATAGACTTGGTGCCGGGCGCCGAGCCCATCTCGCAGCATGTCTATAAGGTGAACAACATCGAGTTGATAGAGCTGAAGAAGCAAGTCGACGAGCTGCAGGACAAGGGGTTCATCAGATCCAGTTCTTCGTCCTGGGGAGCGCCAGTCCTGTTCGTGCCGAAGAAGGACGGTACGTCCCGCATGTGCATTGATTACCGGGCGCTCAACAACCTCACTATCAAGAATAGGTACCCTTTGCCGAGGATCGACGACTTGTTCGATCAGCTGAGTGGGGCAAAGGTCTTTTCGAAGATAGATTTGAGGTCCGGGTATCACCAGCTGAAGGTGAGGCGGGATGACATTCCCAAGACGGCATTTCGGACTCGGTAGGGCCAGTACGAGTTTACAGTGATGCCATTTGGGTTGACCAATGCTCCCGCGGTGTTCATGAACTTGATGAACAAGGTATTCCATCAGTACCTTGACAAGTTCATGGTGGTCTTCATAGACGATATCTTGATCTATTCGAAGACGCAGGAGGAGCATGAGGAGCACTTGAGAGTTGTGTTAGAGACTCTGAGGAGGGAGCAACTCTACGGAAAGCTTTCGAAGTGTGAGTTCTTCTTAGACCAGGTGGAGTTCCTAGGTCATGTTGTGACCGAGCACGGGATTTCAGTAGACCAGAGGAAGATTTCAGCAGTGGAGTCTTGGTCTACGCCCAGTTCAGTTGCCGAGGTTCGAAGCTTTCTGGGTTTGGCTGGTTATTACCGGAAGTTCGTTCAGGACTTCTCGAGGATTGCAGAGCCGATGACTAGACTCACCAGGAAGGACGTGGAGTTCGTCTGGACTGATGAGTGTCAGGCTGCATTGGATGAGCTGAAGAGGAGGTTGACTTCAGCTCCGATCCTGACTTTGTCATCTGGGTCAGGAGGGTTCTCGATCTTCAGTGATGCTTCCGGGAAGGGTTTAGGGTGTGTTCTTCAGCAGCACGGGAAGGTGATTGCCTATGCATCCAGGCAGTTGCGTCCTCATGAGAAGAACTATCCTACTCATGATCTGGAGTTGGCCGCGGTTATATTTGCTTTGAAGTTATGGAAGCATTACCTGTACGGAGAGCGAGTTGAGATCTTCACAGATCACAAGAGCTTGAAGTACGTGTTCACTCAGAAGGAATTGAACATGCGACAGAGGCGGTGGTTAAAGCTGATGAAGGACTTCGATATATCCTTGCAGTACCATCCGGGGAAGGCCAACGTAGTTGCAGATGCCTTGAGCAGGTATCCTGTTGCTATGTTCTTGACGACAGATCGTTATTTGTTGGCCGACCTGGATAGTTTGGGTATCGAGGTCATCATTCCGGGCATGGAGATCCAGATGTGGGGTTTGCAGATTCAGTCTGAGCTGATGGATAGAGTCAGGTCAGCTCAGTATGATGATGATGCCCTGAGGAGCATCAGGGAGCAGGTGAGGATGGGCTTGCTAGACGATTTCTCTGTAGCCGAAGACGGGTCGTTGCGGCACGGTACTAGGCTGTGCGTTCCGCGTGGAGAGCTTCGGGAGGAGGTTCTTCAGGAGGCGCATCGCTCTCAGTATTCTATGCATCCTGGAGCCAACGAGATGTATAGGGACCTGAGAGAGCACGTATGGTGGTATGGCATGAAGCGCGAGGTAGCTCAGTTTGTATCTCGTTGTCTTGTGTGTCAGCAGGTGAAGGCCGAGAGGCAGAGACCAGGTGGATTGCTACAGCCGCTACCCATTCCCGAGTAGAAGTGGGAGCACATCACCATGGACTTTGTATCTGGACTTCCACGGTCGCCAGGAGGGAAGGACGCGGTTTGGGTCATAGTTGATAGATTGACCAAATCGGCCCACTTTTTGCCTTTCAAAGTGGGTTTGTCTACGGAGAGGCTGGCTGAGCTGTATGTTCGCCAGATTGTGAGATTGCACGGAGTTCCGGTGAGCATAGTTTCGGATCGGGATAGCCGATTTACTTCCCACTTCTGGAGGAGTTTGCAGGCTAGCTTGGACACCTCGCTCAAGTTTAGTACTGCTTATCATCTCAGACAGACGGGCAGTCGGAGAGGACCATCCAGACTCTGAAGGATATGTTTCGCACATGTGTGCTAGATCTTGGGGGTTCTTGGGAGGACCATCTTCACCTGGTAGAGTTTGCTTACAACAACAGCTACCAGGCCAATATAGAGATGTCACCATTTGAGGCTCTATATGGACGGAGATGCCGTACTCCCTTGTCTTGGGACGATGTTGGCGAGCGGGCGCTTCTTGGGCCGGAGATGGTTGTGGATGCGGCCGAGAAGGTCAGATTGATTAGAGACAGACTCCGGGTGGCTCAGGATAGGCAGCGGCATTGGGCCGATAGTCGCCGGAGACCGTTAGAGTTCGAGGTTAGTTTTAGTTCTTGTCATATTTGTTGTGATTGTTTGTTAGTTGTGTGTTGAGTTTTTGTCTTGTGTCTAGGTTGGTGACATGGTATTTCTGAGGATATCCTCGACACGTGGCACTATTCGCTTTGGCGGCGGTGGGAAGCTCAGTCCGCGCTACATCGGACCTTTCACCATCTTAGAGAGGATCGGTGCAGTAGCCTACCGACTGGACTTGCCTACCAGGCTCGAGGGAGTGCACAACGTGTTTCATGTATCCCAGCTGAGGCGGTACGTGGCAGATCCTAGCCATGTATTGGACCATTCAGCGATACAGGTGGGACCTACTCTCAGCTATCCAGAACAGCCGGTGCAGATTCTGGATCGCAGGGAGAAGGTGCTCCGGAACCAGGTCATACCCTTGGTTCGGGTTGCGTGGAGGCATCACTCTCCAGGTGAGTCTACCTGGGAGAGGGAGGACGACATGCGGGAGCGTTTCCCTTATCTTTTCGCGCCCTGAGGTATAAATTTATTTCCTTTAATTCTGTTTGTGATTTCCTGTGCTTGTTGTCTTCAATTTCGAGGACGAAATTTTTTTAAGGTGGATAGACTTGTCACCCTCACTTTTTCCAGTTAGGGGTAAAATGGTAATTTTCCATTTTATAATATTTTTGGGAATTTTATTTCATGAATATTATTATTTAATTATTATAGGAGTCGGGTTCGAATTTCATCGCATTCCGAGTTAATTCGGGACACCGGTGAATTTCGACTTGAGCTGTAATTAGCCTGTTAGCTAACCATGGCCCACCACACTAAATTTTAGGTTTTAAGAGTTTGGACTAGTTTCCCATGAGTAATCTAGTTTAATTATAATTTTTATTTATTTTTAGCAACTTCCTAAACCTAATTTGGAATTTATTTAATATTAGGCTTAGGGAGGGGCAAACTTGTAATTTACAAGTGCCCCTCACCCACACCTCACCATGCCATGGCCGGCCATGACAAGGCCCCCCCCCCCCCTCTCTTCCTTCTTCACTAAGTAACACTCCTCTCTCTCTCTTTCAAACTCATTTCTTTCCAAGCTTCTTCCTTTTCCAACTCCATTTAGGTATGTCTTTAATTCCTAATTAAATTCTCTTTTGCATTCATGTCCCACACAATAAATGGAGAGGAGAAGATTCTCTTCTATTTGCCCACAAATTTGTAGATTTTCCCTAGAAAAATAGGTTAAGGATTTATTAGGATTTAATTATTTTGTGAATGATATATATATATATATATATATATATATATATATATATATATATATATATATATATATATATATATATATATATATATATATATATATATATATATATATATACATGTGTATTTATGTGTGTGTATTTATTTATGTATTTGTGTGTGTGTAGAGGAGGGTGATATTGTGTCATGGGGATGGTGGTGTTGTGAGAGTGGTGTGTGTGTGGTTGTGTTGTGTGAGGATGTGTGTGTGTTTGTGTGTGTTTATATATATATATATATATATATATATATATATATATATATATATATATATATATATATATATATATATATATATATATATATATATATATATAGTTATATGAGTGTATTTATATATATATACATGGATGTGTGTATATGGATGTGTGTGTGTGTTATATATATATATTTAGAGGGATGGATAGATATCTAGATAGATTATAGATAGATATCTAGTTATATATATATATATATATATATATATGGATAGATATATATATATATATATATATAGAGAGAGAGATATATATATATATAGATATATATATATGAGGTGTATACATATAGGGAAGTAGAGGAAGATGAGAAGAAGAAGAAGAATCAGTAACAGCAGCAGCAGTTGCTGCAGGACAGCAGCAGCAGCAGCCAAGTGCTGCTGCCAGGTCTGAATGCCCCCCCCCTTTGGCTTTTAGGCCTATAAACCCCCCCCCCCCCCCTTTCACCTATGTATATATATATATATATATATATATATATATATATATATATATATATATATATATATATATATATATATATATATATATATATATATATATGGGTTAGAATCGTAGAGAAGAGTAGAAGGAGATTATGGAATGAGAAGTTAGAAAAGGATTAGAGGTTAGAAGGAAAGATTGGAAGAAGTTGGAAGAATAGGGAAAATGCTAGAATAAAAAAAGGAAAAAACCGAGTTAGAGGGCGAAACGGAGCTCGGAGTATCCGATTGAGTTGAAACTTGGCGTGGGGCATGAATACGTGATTTAGATTTTGCGGGTAGGCTTCCGGGTGGAATTCGGGGTCGTAGGGCGCCCGTATCGCGCCGTATCGGTGCGTATCTTGAAATATTCAAGATTTTGACAACGGGCCGTATCATGGACCGAATCTCCACGTTACCTAGGTTTTTTGGTAGATATTATATGTATAGGCTAGTATCATACTATCCTAGGGAGATCGGGTCAAAATACCAAGCGTAGGTAGGCTAACTGGATAGTTGCCGAAGCTAGAATTTTACCCATTTTAAGGGTAAAATAGGATATTGGCCTACGACCAAGATATGAGTTTCGAAGTCCAAGATGGACTTGGATATGGGTTGTAGAGGTTGGTAATAGTTAGAAATAGTCGCCTAGACCTAGTCTTGGCCCCGGTTGACTTTTTGGACCAAAAGTCAACTATAGGTCAACGCTTTACCCAAATTAGTCCCGATTTTCATTAGACTTGTGTAGTTGACCAAAAGTCAACTATTAGTCACCATTGACCTAGGGTTGACCATGGTTGACCTAGAGTTGACCAGAGTTGACCAGTTGACCAAAAGTCAACTGTAGGCCAACTCTTGATCCCGTTTGACTTTCTTCGACTTGTTTTGACCCGTGATGCTTGGTATGACCTAGGATTGACTTGGTTAGGCTTAGATTGACTTGATATAACTTGATTTGACCTAGATTGACTTGACAGGACTTAGTGTGACTCAGTGAGACCTAGTTTGACCTAGATTGCATATCATTCATTGTAAATCATTCCTAAACTTGTTTAAACCTAAATTAACTTACAGTATCTCATATTTAGGTCTTCTGATACCGCTCTGAGCATTGATATACCATACAGCTCAGGACAGCAGGCGAGTACATTCACTGATAGTTTTCATTGTCTTGATATCTGCTATATCCGATTCAGTCGTAGTGTCTTACTTGATTCTTAGTCACGATAGCTCACGGACTAGTACACATTGGATCATGACATGAGATGTTGTTCCTGGATTTCTGGGTATATGGGTACACTCCCTGTCTTGTTCCCTGTACTTGTATAGACACCGATTTCTAAGAGGATTTGCTACCCTCTTACGAAATCACGTGCCATGACGTGTCATGTCCAGATCCATTGTACTATTCGGGGATGGAGAATTATTAGGGGCTATGTGATCCAAGCTACCCTGTCACTATTCATATGCTCGCGCCACTCTTCCCTCACGAAGAGTGTAGCGAGATCCCTTGCCTTGTGCTCGTTATCCAGGTTGGCCGGCATGTCTCTCCGTTGAGGTCACCGCGGATTGCCGGGCCAAGTGGATAGCCTGTCATGTCACTTATCCCAAGCCGATCACATATCGCTCTAATAATTCAAATCACATTTTATATTTATTTTGTCTTATCGTATATCCTGTTCTGTTCTACATTCAGTATTTTTTCACCATGCCATGATATACAGTTACTCACATGCTCTACTTTCCTTTATATTGTACCTTGATTGGAGACTAAGTTCTGCTCGGGAGAAGAGTTACAACCCCGGTCCTTGTTTGGTTTAAGGGTTGTAACTCGACTTCCGAACGGTTCCCAAGTCTTCATATATCTTTGTCTTGTAGTTCATTATGCTGTCTCTTATAGAATTTGTCAATTCACATGGAACTGCTGTTAGTGTTTGTACTTGCTCATTTTCCTGACAGGATACCGTTATGATATATTACAGATGATTCTGATGCGGACTGCTCGACCTATTATGGGCTCGAGTCAGATGGTGTAGCCTTAGATCGTGGCCTTATAGTGGAGCCACTAGATTTTGTACTTCCAGAGTAGTGTAGGTTAGCTAGGTTTGACTGGACTGCGATCCAGCTAGCTTATCAGACTGTAGTTTCTATATTCTATTTTGTTACTCTGGGATGTTGTATATATCTGGACTTGTATTAGACTGTGGACTTATTTTACTCTTCATCTATCATATGTCTTTCCTCTGAGCTATCTACCTTAGTTTTATTCTGTGATTGAGACTGTATTGATATGTCACCTCCATTCGGAGAGTATATACTGTACAGGTACATTTTAACTGTTAGTCGTAGGTATTTACAGACGTTATATAGCCGATTCTGCGGCGTAGGCTGGACGTACCCACGTGCTCGTGCCCCTCATAAGGGTGCGGGTCGTGACAATGGCCAACCCGAAGAAGAAGAAGAAGTGGTGGAGGTCGGTTGGATCTGGAGAAGAGAACTGGAAGTGTCCCTCTCGCTGTGTTCTGTTCGCTAATAATTCATGAATGTGGGCCCTAGTGATAGCAACAGGCCGCCGAACCCCCTTGTCGAAGCCTTCCACTGTACCTTCAACGACTTGCCGAGGAGGTCCACTCTCGTTCGCCATGCCTCCTTTAAGATAACAAAGACATTCGATGCTTCTCCTAAGCTGGAAACGAGCACATGTGAAGAGAGAGAACTGTTGGACTTGGTACCAAAAAACTAAGTCTCACTCCTATTCCTATGCATACACGTTGGAGAATTCTTATATCCCCTTATGTTGGATGAACATGCTATTTTTGGGTTACTTTATCAGTATATATATACCACTCCATTCCTCTTGGAATATACACTCTTGACTTTTAGTAATTTTCCTACAAAGTCTCTCTCTCTTTCTTTTCACTCGTCACCTCCAACTTCAAATTATGTTCTTCCAATTTTTCTGTTCAGGGCAAAGCTAAGTTCAAGGTCACTCTTTCCGAGTTGTGTGCGACGAGGAGATATCGGTAGAGCAGAAATTTTACCACTAGGAGCATTCGGAACAAGTCTGCACATAGACCCGAATCAACTCTTAGGACAGTGCTTCGTGCGCGACTTTCCCGGATGCCGGTAACATTTACTTTATTTTATTTTGTTTGCAGATTTTTGGAATAATTTCCAATAATCTAAGAGTTGATTAAATAATTAGTTAATGGTATAAATATTTGTACGAAAATATATGCCACAAATTTGCTTGCTGTGAAAAAATATATATATATCCATTACTATTGCTTTCCTTTGTTACTATTAGTCTGTTCTTAATTTACAGATTCCACTTTCTCTAAATGACATCCAGAATTAGCTTCTTGAAAACCTTTTCAAAGGAGTTTCTTGTTATTTTATGCT
Organism: Iris pallida; assembly: GCA_029216955.1. Lineage (NCBI taxonomy): Eukaryota > Viridiplantae > Streptophyta > Magnoliopsida > Asparagales > Iridaceae > Iris > Iris pallida. Next base: position 184,476 of record JANAVB010029814.1, read on the forward strand.
TATAAGGCTACATTCAATATAAATGTACAGAGTCAGACATGTATGATGAATATTTCTCATTTTCTGAGAACTTGCTGACAAAGTGGAAACAGTCGTTTCTCCTCACTGTAGACATTTATTTTTTCTTACTGTTGAACATTTGCTTGCCTAGCAACTAATATTCCTAACTGACAAACATTACTTTATCGACCAACAAATATTCCTCACTATTAAATTTTGTTCCTCTTCAAACAAAAGGATTGAGTGCTTAAACATTTAATTGCCTAGTTATTGTTAACGATTCTTTATTTTCAACAAATATTCCATTGAAAAATTGCTAGCCCAATATATATTCATATATATTGCTCCTTTGTAACATCTTTCTTTTAACATACAAATTGCTTAATTTGTTTACCAAACTTACTTTAGAAATAATTTCGCCTACTATACAAAGCTTTGTTTAGCAACATTTCTTAGCAAAATTTGTTGTCACTTATTATTTTGTCACCATAAAGCAAAGTTATTTGCTGCCTTCAAACAGTTTTTCATTTTGTTTGCTGTGCTCAAACCATTTTTTCAACATATACTAAATTTGTCTTCTAGCAAAGTTTGATGCATTCATACTAAATTAGTTTATCCATATAAACTATTGTTAAACAATCTGTCTTTTAGCAAATTTTCTCTACTACTAATAAGTGTCTTTAAGGAAATTTTTAGACAAAGACAATTTCTACTAGACATTTTTTGTTAGAAAATTGTTAGATAATTTTGCCAGACAATCTTCATATATATTGTCAACAATTTTTGTACTATTAATTATTGTTAGACAATTTTCTTATTCAACTGTCATAATTTAAGATGCACATTGTTTAATAAATCTTGGCTAGATATTGCTTAATATTTGTTAATTGTCATATCAATAACAAATATATTGTTATTTCTAATATATAACTATTGTAGCCTCATAAGTCTGTTTCTATAAATTGACACATTATATAAGCATTATTCTGTTAGTATCTTGTGCCAATACTAGTTGGGTAATTTCTTTTACTCAATATTTCAATTTAGGCTAAATTAAACAATAAATTGATATAGTAAGATTCCTTTAATTTTAAAGTTCTAAAGTATAAATTTGTTTGGAAACAAGCCGAAAGGGCCCTTCTGTCAAAAAGACGTAAATCGTCTAAGCGACCGGTTCTTAAGCGTTTCTAGTGAACCTCCGCTTGCTGGGATCCGGCCCCTACAGCTAACCCAACCTTATCAAAACTTGAAAACTAAAAGTTTAAATGTCTATTACTAAAATCATTTGAATTGTCCATTTTTAGCTTAAACCATCTTTATTGAGTAAATAATCTCTGCAGACTTTAGAACCAATTTGTAAGTTCTAAGAGACTTGGAACAGAAATCAGATTAGATTGAAGTCCATAGCTATGTCCGACTCCATAGCTATACAAATTTGTAATGGAGGCAAATAAAGTAGTTTTCTCTAAGAATGATTTGTTTGTGGGGAAAGGATTTGTGAAAGATGGACTATTTATTTTGAGCACTATGAATAAATTTAAGATCCTTCTTTTGTTGCAAATGTTGAATCCTCGAATGTTTGGCATGGTAGATTAGGTCATGTGAACTTAGGATCTATTAAAAGGATGATGAACTTAGATCTTATTCTCAAGTCTCCTATAGATGATGAACACAAACGTGAGATTTGTGTTCAAGCCAAACACACTAGATTGTCTTTCAAATCTGTCCATAGGAATTCTGAACTCCTAGAACTTATCCACAATGATGTTTGTGATTCCAATAAGGTTTTGACCCGAGGCGGTAGGAAATACTTTGTTACTTTTATAGATGATCATTCAAAGTATTGTTACACCTACCTCCTTAAGACAAATGAAGTTCCAGACAGATTTAAGTTCTATAAGTCCGAAGCTGAGTACCAGTTAGATAGAAAGATTAAAATTCTTAGATCAGATCGTGGTGAAGAGTATACCTCAAATGAAATGACTAATTTCTGTGAAGAACATGGAATTATTCATGAGGTTAACGCTCCTTATTCACCACAGTCCAACGGAGTTGCTGAAAGGAAGAATCGCACTTTGTTAGACATGGTCAATGTCATGCTTCTCAGCCAGGTGCTCCTGATAATCCTTGGCAAGAAGCCCTTTTGTCAACCTGTTATATCCTCAACAGAATACCTAGTAAGACTAATGATAAGACACCTTATGAGTTATGGAAAGGTCGAACCCTAGGATTAATTACCTCAATGTTTGAGGATGTCGAGCTAAGGTAGGGATTCCTGAACCTAAGAAGAGGAAGATAGGACCTAAAATTGTTGATGATGTATTCATAGGATATGCCCTAGATAGTAATGCCAATAGATTTTTGTAACACATTCTGAAGTAAATGAAATCTCTAACAACATGATTATAGAAGCTAGAGATGCAGTTTACTTTAAGAATATATTTTTTCTTCAAGGATAGAACCCCTTCATCTTTCTCTAACCCTTCTCTTATTCCATCTACTAGTTCTCATGATCAAATACCTAGGTCTCAAACTGAACTAGTCATAAAACCTAGAAGGAGTAAAAGAGAAATGATTTAAAAGAATTTAGGAGCCCTCAACTTATGAATAAGCCATATCTTCTCCTGATGCCCCTTTCTGGTAAGAAGCTATTAACAATGAGTATAACTCTATTATGGAGAACAATATTTGGTTTTTAGCATATCTTCCTTTAGGTAGCAAACCCACAGGTTGTAAGTGGATCTTCAAAAATAAGCTTAGAGCCGATGGTATCATAGAGGAATACAAGACAAGACTAGTAGCAAAATGATTTACCCAGAAGAAAGGATTAGATTATTTTTTATACCTACTCACCTGTAGCTGGAATCACTTCTATTAGAACCCTTCTAGCCTTAGTTTTCATTCATGATCTGCTGATCCATCAAATGGATGTAAAGACAGCATTTCTAAATGGAGATTTAAAGGAATTTTTATGGAGCAACTTTAAGGTTTTATTGCTAAAGGCCAAGATAACAAGGTTTGTAGATTAGTAAAATCCCTTTATGGCCTAAAGCAAGCTCCCTAGCAATGGCAGAACAGTTTTGACAAAGTCATTCTAAAATTTGGTTTTGTGCCAAATGAATATGACAAATGTTTGTATTCTAAAAATACAAATAGAAGTTGTGTTATCTTATGCTTGTATGTTGATAATATCCTTATTCTAGGATCTTCACTGGAACTGATAAATAACACTAAGAATTATTTATCTAACCAGTTTGATATGAAAGATCTAGGTGTAGCAAATCTTATTCTAGGAATGCAAGTACACAAATGCAAAGAGGGTTATACTCTATCCTTAGCACATTCAATTGAAATAATTGGGTCTCTTATGTACATAACAAATAGGACCAAAATCGATATTGCATTTACTATTGAGAGACTAAGTAGATATACTAGACATCCTGGTATCATAAAGGTTACTCAGATGAATTGGGTAACTAATCCACATGATGTGAAATCCAAAACTAGATATTTTACCCTAGCAGGAGCTGCGATCTTCTAGGGATTATGTAATCAAACTATCATAGCCAGAAATTCAATAGACTTTGAAATAATAGCTTTGGACACTACCTGTACAGAAGCCAAATGGCTTAGAAATCTTATTATGCATATAACTGTTTCGGTTCATCATATTCCTGCAATTTCTATAAACTGTGATAATAAATATGTTATAGAACTACTAAAGCATGATTCTGTGAATGCTAAGATGAACAGGCACCTGCAGCTGCACTTCAAGTCAATAAAAAGCTATTAGACAAATTTGTGGTTCTTGACTATAAAAGTCATAAAAAGAACTTTACAGATCTCTTGACGAAGAGTTTGTCTAGGACATTGATCCTAGAATCATCGAGGGGGATGGGGTTAAGCCCATAGTATAGTCACCAGCAGTGGCAACCCAACCGAGTCTGACTGGAGATCCCAATAAGCCGGTTCAATGGGTAGGAACAAGCTGGACTAGGTGATTATTATGGAACACTGACCTGAGATTAAATTCTCTTTAAAATAAAAGCCCAGGAGGCTGTACATGTGTACATTAATACCCCATCCCTATGGTGACAGTGTTCCGGTGTGATATGGTTAGGGTGAGTTTAAACTCTTAATAAGTCCAAGCATGATATGCAGGGTTGATACCTATCACCAACCCTTGAGGACTTACCTATATGAGAGGTCGTGAAGGCCGCGACTATGGGACAGGGCGATCCTAGACAACTCTCATGAATATGGAATAAGTGCGCATGGCCAATCAAAAGCGCCAACCGATAGACTCAAGAACCTCTAGCGTGCTATGTGTGCTATTTTCTGAATCTGGTTCAAGAAGTCTGATTCAAGGCATAGTCCATCAAGTACTTCTTCAGATTAAGACAATAGTCACTAAGTGAGATTCAAGGCTGTAGTCCATCTCATCTATGCATAGTATATATATTTGCCCAGATACTGTCTCTCATATTCATCTCTTTCATTTTTTCAGAACTTGGTTTTTTGGGGGAGGGATTGTTGGACTTGGTACCAAAAAATCAAGTCTCACTCCTATTCTTATGCATACACGTTGGAGAATTCTTATATCCCCTTATGTTGGATGAACATGCTATTTTTTGTTTACTTTATCAGTATATATATACCACTCCATTCCTCTTGGAATATACACTCTTGACTTTTAGTGATTTTCCTACAAAGCCTCTCTCTTTCTTTTCACTCGTCACCTCCAACTTTAAATTCTGTTCTTCCAATTTTTTCGTTCTGGGCAAAGCTAAGTTCAAGGTCACTCTTTTCGAGTTGTGTGCGACGAGGAGATACCGGTAGAGCGGGAGTTTTACCACTAGGAATATTCTGAACAAGTCTGCACATAGATCCGAATCAACTCTTAGGGCAGTGCTTCGTGCGCGACTTTTCCGGAGGCTGGTAACATTTACTTTATTTTATTTTGTTTGTAAATTTTTGGAATAATTTCCAACAAGAACGTGGGTAGCGAGAAGAAGCCTCAGGAGGGATGTTAAGATATTGTATTTAGGATTCCTGAAGAAGAACCCCGGAGAAGAAGAAGAAGAAGAAGAAGTGATGGACAAGAGGGATCTGCCAGTGTGGAGAGAGAAATCCACTCCTCGTTCTCTCCTCGGGTTCCAATAGGACTTTTCTCTGGGAGAAAAAAACCAACTCTCCCAAAAAAAGCTTTATCTCACTGCAAAAGCAGAGTTATAATGGATTTGAAGAATTCGTTATTGAAAGCTATTTCTGAGTGGACTGAAACCAAATGCTATTTCTCAAGAATTGTAGCATCTACATCCGGAAATCTGTGTTTAAAGTGAGAACCAAAACTAGTATTTAGAAATGAATATTTAAAAGTATATTAAACAAACTATTTCACACAAAAGCCCAACACCCGAACTAAAATAATTTTCACATTTGTTTGCAATTATAAATATACCAGACTACATGATGCAAACATGAGGGGAATTTCAGAATGTAAATTTCCCACCTAGTAAGTTTCGAGGGAGCTCAACATGGTATTTTCTTTCTCTGTACCACCATTTAGGGGTTAGCATATAATGGTTGAAAAACTGAAACCGAATCTAAATATGACAAACAGTTCGGTTTAAAAATTTAAAATTTTGATATATCGGTTCAGTTTTCGATTCTTGGTCCAAGTAACCGAATCGAAACAAAAACCGATTTAGATTGGGTAATTTACCAAACCAAACTACTCTCAATCTATATTTACTAATGTTTTCTCTAACCTTCACAATGCACTCTCTCCTCTCGTTCTCTATCGGCACTTCTTTGAACACTCTCTCCCTCTTTATATAATATGTGTGTGTGTGTGTGTTTTTTTTTTTTTTTTTTTTTTGGGGGGGGGGGGGGGGGGGGGGGGGGGGGGGCGGCACGGGTGACCCGAACCGGAGTTGGCCCATGAGGTGCAATATTAAAGGTGTATTATATAACTGGAGGGGAGGGGGGTGTGGAACACGGGTGGCCGGAACCGGAGTTAACCCATGAGGTGCAATATTGAAGATTTGTTATATAAATAGGTCCATTTGCTAAAATGTAAATGTCCGTCCCATTGGTCCATGAAACTGAACCGACCGAAAATCGAACCGAATTAATGCGGTTCGTTTTTGTTCAATTTTTATAAAAATGGCTCGATTTTGAAAAATACGGTTATTTCGGTTTTTATACATTCGCGGTTTGAATCGAAACGAACCATTGCTCACCTTGCGACCATTTTCATGTAAGACATCAATATTATTTTTGAATCGAAACAACACAAGAAAATACATTTAGAACATGCTTGAACATGAGACCAATGTTACCCATTAGACAAACATTGCGAAAATTATTAAAGTACAACATATGAGTTTTTATTAAATTATGGTTCTTTAGACAAATTTATTCTTGTGTAAGCTTTGGAAAATATTACCAAAATACAGTACTGCAAAGGTGCGGTTCCAGAACACTATTTTGACTAAAGGAATTTCATTCTGGAAACATGACTTCATATCAAAAGAAACTATATTCACATTTTGGAAACACGATACCTTTAGTTAATTCATGTTTTCAAAACTACCATATTGGTATTTTTTCAAAACTACTATTTTCATAGAATATTTAAATTTTATTTTACTTAAAGAACACAATATTTCAATCAAAATGATTTGCACATTACTTTGCAGTTATGGAACCACATGAAAGAATGGAAAACTGAGAGAGGAGGTTTAGAAGTTTCTGGGGAGCTCTGCATGATCTCTCCATTGTCTGAATGAACATTTCCATGTAGCTAATTAATATCATTTCCAATTCAAAAGCAACAAATTCTTTTACAACAATTGGAACACAAGCTTCAATGTGAGGATCTAGAAGCCTTAGCTCACCTGATAAACATTACAAAAATTATGTAAGACTACAATATCTGAACAATGTTTATTAAAATACGTTCTTTTAGGGAAAAAAAAAACTTTTAAAACCAGTACTTTAGATAAATATTACCAAAAGACGGTAGTTTGTAAAATCATCTCAAAAAAGAAAAGAAAAAGATTCTAGGTAGCATATCTAAATGCTCCGAAAACACGATTTCATACCAAAATAGAGTATAATCACATTTTGAAATTGTGACTTATCAAATGAAATCGTATTTTCATCATGCGATTTCTAAATGCTCCGAAAACAACAATTTTTTTATAACAACTAGACACAAGCTTCACACAAGAACCAAGAAACTTTAGCTTCCTAGAAAAAAAACTTAAAATTACTTAAAGCTACAACATCTAAGAAATTTTTAATGTGTTTTTGAAGAAAAATATCTTTTAAATGGTAGTTTTGAAAAATATTACCAAAACATGCTTAGTTTCCAAAACCATATTTCCACTTTCGTTTTAAACTAGAGTGGGAAACATGACTTCGTATCAAAAGAAAATAAAGTCACATTCAAAATGTGACTTATCTTATGAAATTGTATTTACAGTGCACGATTTTTTTAGTCGAATCGTGTCTTGGAAACCATTATATATTTCTAATACTTCCTAAAACTATTGTGTTTAAAGAATATGTAAAAAAACCCTACTTAACTGAAAAATTCCATCATCTAAAACCAAAGCAATCTCCACACTATTTCACACTACTACCTCTACAAGAAGAACAAAACCAAACTTGGGGGAGGAGGTTCACAATGAAAATTTTCAAAAACCATATATCCAAAACAAACAAATTATTTTAATTAGAAAAAATGCGCTTTGGAAACCCCACTTCATATCAAACTAAAGTATAGTTATGTTTTGATGATTCAAATTATCTAATGGAATTGTATTCCAACAAATATTTCTTTAGTTGAATCCTGTTTTAAAAACCATCATATTTTTGTAATATTTCTCAAAATTATCGTATTTAAGGAATACTTTTAAAAAAATATTTTACTCAAAAATCCAATATCTAACAAAAGCAAGCTCCACATTATTTCGCAGCTACAACTCACAAGAAAGAAGAACAAAAGCAAACAAGGGAATTAGGTTCACAATGAAAATTTCAAAATGTGACTAATCTACTTATCTAATGAAATTGTATCTTCAACATGTGATTTCTTTAGTCGAATCGTGTCTCTAAAACAATTATATTTTTCTAATATTTATCAAACTATTGTATTTAAAGAATATTTAACAATCCTATTTTAACTCAAAAATCCAACATCTAAACTAAAACAATCTTCACACAATTTCACAATTCCCACTCTACAAGAAAGAAGAGCTAAAGCAAACCAGGGAGAGGAGGTTCACAGCCATGTTAGCAATTCGGCAAAAGAAAAAAATTCGGGATGACAAAAGTACGAGTATAAATCGGCTCAGTACAAATAAAATACGTTCAAAATTTTGGTCAAAAATTTGAAAAAAAAATATTGATGTTAGAAACTTCACATAATATGTTGTCAAATTTAGTTAATTAAAGAAGTTCCCACCACATTTTTTTTGTCAAAATTTTCAATAATTTATATGGAACACATTTAAAATTCGCATGCTTAAAATTTATGTACTGATTTGAATCTTTCAAAAGTACGCAAGTATTATACGCTTCTGAAAGATACGAAAAAATTCGCATATAATACGAGTTTTATTCGGGTGATTGCTAACAAGGGTTCACGGTGAAAATCTTCCAATCCAGGCGGCAGAGAAGTTTCCCGAGAGCTCAGCATGGTCATATTTACATCTATACAAAATTCCCATGTAAGATATCAATGTTATTTTCGATTCAAAATCAACAAAAACTAAAAAACCACAACAACTAGATTCTAACGGAACACTAGGTTATTTAAACTAAACAATTTCCACATTATGATGCATTATACAAGTATTCATATATTCCCAGTAATATTGAAGATTGCTGTTATTATTGACATTTCTAAAATATCATCATGTACTCTTCTTCTAATTTTATTCATTCAAATTCCAAATCTTCACTTGCATTAAATTTGACATTAATTTATAATTTAAATAATAAAATTAGAAGAGGAGTGTCGGATAATATTTTAGTATTGTCACAAATTAATGCCAAATTTAATGCGGGGGCAGATTTAAAATTTGAATGAATAAAATTAGAAAATGAGTACAGAATAACATTTTAGGAGGGTCAATATCGAGGCCCATATTGCAAATGTAAAAGAAAATTTTAGGCGAATTTCCGGAATGAAAGTCTCCCAACCGGGCGGCCGAGAGGTTTCCAGGGAGCCAACAATCTTCTCTTCTTCATCTACAAAACATCAAAAACTAATTCAAATAATTTTTTTTTCCTGCATCACTAAAAAAAATCAACAGAATGACTGGAGAAAACAAAAACTGATATTTTCTTTGGAAAGGAATGACAAAACTTACTTGGAGCCGCCGCTGGTGATGGTTCCGGCTATCGCCGGATTCGCCGCCGCTGGTTCCGTGATCTCTTGCATTTGGCGTTATATGACTAATCACAGCAAAATAAATTGGAATCGTCAAAAAGAACAAGTAAAAACACTGTTTGAATTAAAAAAAAGGAAAATACTTAAACTCACTCGCCACCGGTGGCTGCAGACGCGGAGGAGAGTGTTTGGGTACTGTTGCGTTGAGAAATCGGAGGAGAAGAAATTGGGTTTTTGTATGCTTTTGCCTATCCGGTCGGTATTGGGTTTCTCGTCAGACCCGGTTGGTTCAAGGCTTGGCTTGGCATAGACAAACCGGTTGAATTGGCTGGTTCGATTCGGAAATATTCCCGGTTCAGACAGTATAGTTTTCCGTCCATAGATTCGTTACTTAACGCGGATTGTGCCACGTAGCTTAAAATTAGTGGGCCCATATTACACCCACGTTCTGCTCCCGTCTTCTGCTTACAATGTTCCGTACAACACCTTTTTTTATTTTTTTTATTTATTTTATTTTATTTTATTGGCACAGTCATTTCGTGCCTACGGAAGGATTCGAACTTGGAACCGCTCCCAAATGAACCCCCTCCTAACCACTTGGGCTCGAACTTGGAACATCCGTACAACACCTCACTCTCCCGATCCACTCCTCCGTCAGTGTCACTTGGGAGCAGTATAATGACGATGGCACCCGGTCCGACCCTAGCTATGCTCGACGGATCGAGATCTCCTAAAATCTAAGGTTCCCGCCACCGCCAAAACCCTAAAAAAAAAACTCCTAACCCTAAATTTCTAGGGTTCCCACTTTCATGTATGGCTTCTGGACCTCTCGTCGGTGGCAGCTATGGCGGCAACAACGACGGATCCCGCGAGAAGCACCGCTGGAACGGGAGCAAGGTTTACACCCGCAAGTCCTTCAACAAGCGGTCCAATCCCTCCCAAAACCCTAGCTCCAACCAAACCGTACCCACCGCCGCCGCCGCCGGTGCGGTCAACTCCTTCGCCCAACTCCCCCCTCCGCCTCCTGATCCCCCGGCCGACACCTCCGCCGCCGCGTCCGACGACGACTCCTCAAGCCTCCAGACGAAGAGCCTCCCCAATGGCCAGCGCCGCGTCATCACCGTCAGTCTCGCCCCCCGGAGCAAGCACGAGTCCCGCGACCTCCGCCGGAAGCTCGCAGCCGAGCTCGACGAGGTCCGCGCCCTGGTCCGCAGGCTCGAGTCCAAGGAGCGCCAGCTTGCCGCCGCTCCCTCTTTGCTCCCCACTCCTACTTCTGCCACCGCTGCCGCTGACAATTACAGTCTTTCTCAGTTCAGCGCCAATGATCTCGCCGCCACCGCTCCGGTCCCTATGAAGAGAGCGCCCCTGCCTACCTACTCGGAGGCGGCGTCTGTTGCCCCGCTTCGCCATCAACTCAGCGTTTCCGTGCAGGAGATCAGCGCCGAGAAGGAGAAGCGGACGCCCAAGGTGAACCAGTACTACCGGAACTCGGACTTTGTTCTCGGGAAGGAGAGCCATAAGAAGTCCAAGTCCAACGGTGGCAAGATGTTCGATCAAAAGCTTTATAACCAGGCGTTTAAGAGCTGTGCTTCTCTGCTGCAGAAGCTGATGAAGCACAAGCACGGGTGGGTTTTCAATAACCCGGTGGACGTCAAAGGCCTCGGTTTGCATGATTACTACACAATCGTCAAGCACCCGATGGATCTAGGTACCGTCAAATCTCGGCTCAGTAAGAATTGGTACAAGACTCCGGAAGAGTTTGCCGAGGACGTGAGACTAACCTATCGAAACGCCATGACATACAATCCGAAGGGGCAGGATGTGCATGTCATGGCGGAGCAACTTTTTCAGATTTTCAACGAGCAGTGGCCGACACTTGAGGCTGAATACACTTACCTCTCGTCGCCACAGCCTCTGGTTCCTGCCGAAAGGTCAGCGCCGCCGCCGCCGCCTCCTCCGGTTGATACGAGGAGGTTGCTTGAGAGGTCTGACTCAACAGTGCATCCAGTTGATGTGGAGTCAAGGCCGAAGCCAGTGAGCTATCCGCAGCCACATATTGGTCGGGCACCGGCACCCAAGAAGCCGAAGGCAAAGGACCTGCATAAGAGGGACATGACGTTTGATGAAAAGCAGAAGCTGAGTACGAACTTGCAAAATCTTCCCCCTGAGAAGTTGGATAATATCCTGCAGATTATCAAGAAGAGGAACTCATCGCTGAGCCAGCATGACGATGAGATTGAAGTGGATATCGATAGCGTGGATACGGAGACTCTTTGGGAGCTCGATAGGTTCGTGACTAATTACAAGAAGTTTCTGAGCAAGAATAAGAGGAAGGCTGAGCTAGCTGTTATTGCTGCTCAATACCATGCAGGGCAAGAGAGGGTGCAGGAAAAGGTACGATTAAGTGGATTTTGTTAACAAATAGATGGCATGATAACACCCAGTTATGTACTAACACCTTCATTTTTGATAGTTTAATGATCCTGCCGTACTGCAAGTGCCTAAGTACACCAGAACAGGTAATGTAATTGATCAACTGATGTGTTTCCTATATAACCAAGTTGTAATTAACTCATGTTATGCTTGTGGGTCGATTGGAATAGTGGCCAATATAAAAGATGTGGCTTCTTTGCCTCCAGCTGGAGGAGAAAAGAAGGGGGACAATGCTAGTAGATCAAGTAGTTCAAGCAGCTCGAGCAGTGGCTCTGGATCTTCCTCTAGTGGTAATATGTGTATTCTCATTCGTTTCTAAGTTTTTATATGGAATGGAGATAGCTTGTACACTTCTGTCCCTGTACGAGTTGCAGTCTGTTGGACCAGTCTAAGATATATACATTTTATTTAGTTTCTAAAAATATTTGTATTATTTTTTACTTGGTTAAAGGAGGTACTAACCTTCTATTCATAGATAGGTATATTTCAACTTATGTAAAAATCATTATGCAGATTCTGACAGTGAAAGTTCCTCTGCACGTGGATCAGATGCAGCACAGTCGCCCAAGACTTAATGATATTTAATGAGGTAGATATCTTATTTTAAGAAGTTACTATTCATGTTTAGTTGGATTTTCGGAAACAGCATCTCCATATTTGGGGGTGAAGGTTGGTTCTAGGCCTTATTTTTTCCGTGAGTCTTGTACACTTGGACAGCCTTTACTTTTTGTCTACATTTTGGAGTAGATTGTGAACTACATAGTATTTGATGTAACTGTGTAATGCCATTTATGATAACAACAATGTGATTTTCCTTTGTAGATTGTATAGCATGTGATGAATTGTGATTTTAAGTAAAGATGCTGAAAGTATAATGTGAACCATGTGACAAAATATGGAATTACTTTATTGCCAGATCAATTTTGGGCATTCTTACATATTTGATAAAGTTTCTTTTCATTCTTTTTAGAAACCTACAGTATCATTTTGTAAAATTGTCATGGAATGGTTTTGTGACACTTGGCAATGATCTGTGCTTTCGGTGTTCGATTTCTGTTAGTACTTGTGAGTTTGATATCCCTGGACCTTGGTTTGCTTGTTCCCTTTTGCTAAGTAACTAGATGCAGAACAAAGTAATCGGCCGTGAACTAAAGGGTCAATTTTAACACTATTCATACTCGACTGTGTACAACCATTGAATTGCATCACTACTGTCCTTTGATGAGACATGGTCACATCAATGGTGTGAATGTCTAGAATGAGTAGTTTTACTAGAATTTGGTGACAACTATGCACGTGGGATCGAGTGATTAAGTAAATGCAAAGAAGGCAAATCCGCACATGAATGCTGATTTGCTGTTCACATATGCTGATTTGCCGTTCTTTGTCTATTTAATTTTATAGACATTCTCCTATCTCATTGGTTGACTCATGATACATTCGATCAAAATGTACAGTGTGATCCAGTGTAGAAATCACAGTAAAATATTAGAAAAGAACCAAAAGGAATTCAAAGAATCTTTAAAAAGGTTAAGCCCAGACATAGTTATGGTGCCTTTTGACTTCTCTTTATATGTAGAAGTCCAAAGATGGTCTACACAAGTGTAATATCTCCTATGGTAATTAGGATATCCAGTCTAGATATGTTCTTTCCTCTTGTTTTCCTAAGCTATATGCAAAAAAGGAAGTTTTATCTGAATGTAATACTATATTAAAGCAATCTCCAATTTTCTTTGATCTTGGTCAAAGGACTCAAAACATCTGCACTGAAATTTACTTGCTCCTTTGTTGCTTAGGAGTCCATATTGGTTATATGGCTTCCCGTCAATATGCAGGCTTGCTTTAGAGCCACAATAGCCTCCAAAACCTTTGTTTGTTCACTAGGATGATAGGATCCCACTAGCTTTCTTTTCCCTAATCTTACTATATGGCCTAAAATATTTCAAGCACTGAATCCAATACATGGCTATTGTCTTTATCATGATTGCTCCATCAAAATACAATTTCCGTCTTGGACGTGATATGGGTGAGTAATATTTTCCAGTCCCCCCTAACAAACTATATAGTTATGTATTTTCGTTTATTTACTGGAATTCGAAGGATTCTAACACATACTTCATATCTTAAGTTCCTGACATGTAAAAATCAATAGTCATCCGGAAACTTATTTGTTGCTTAACAAAGAAGACAAGATAATAAATGACATCGACAATCATAGTGAAACATGAGCGTCTCTAATCAAGCATCAGTTCTTCTTAACAATTTGTATACCATTGCCATGTAAAGACTATAAAAGTCATGTTTCCCATACCAGAAATTGTGCTTTAATAGTGTAGGCTACAAGAAGGATTTTCAAACATGTTTCTCTAGTGTTTGGAGTATATCCATATACCTGACATGCATGGACTATGGACATTGCTGCTGACCTGTATGATAGCAAACCTTTGCATCCAAATGGGCCTTTGGTCATGTTTTGGCATTGAGAAAGGACAACAGGTAACTTAGGACATTTTTTAACTAATTAGTTGATAATGAATGGTGGGAAGGTTTGTGAAGATCATTTATAATATATCTGTAACTGGGTCAAGTTTTAACTACAATGACAACCATGGAGAGGTAACTTATTTCATTAAGTGGAGGGATTTACAGATATGATGATCGATAATGGGATCCAACAACAAAAAATAACCAGAGCATAGGCACTCACTTTCTGACAGCTACTTAGTCCCTCCTATTGGCACAAAGGGCTTCTGTCCCAGTGGCTGTGACATATTTGACTGGGTGCAGCTTTGATTGTTAAGGGTGAGGGGTGTCTGGAGGTCATTGACATGGTATAAAAGATGAGGAAAGGGGATGATATTAGATTTAGCAAGCTTATATAATTTTATAATAGCAAATACATGTCTTGTGAAGACAATATGCATTTAATCATTTAAAGGTGGCAAAATAGTTGCAAATAGACTTCTTTCTCGCGAACCTAGTAGATTAGGTAGCATTTTATGGTTGTAAATGTAAAATAATTTCTGGAATGTTCGACCATGTGGCCTAGATTGGTTATGTTTGGACATATATTAACAGGTGGGAGAGAATGATGAAGAATTGATGAAGGAACTTGAAAGGAGATACCTTAGTAATTTTGAAGTTTAAACTGATGCAAGAGGAAAATAGAATGTATATGAAGAAATTAGTGGATGTAGATTAGCATGGTTATTGAAAAAGTAGGAACAGTGACTTAAGGAGAAATGAAATATAATAGATTGCATTCCAAATAAAGTTTATGGTGGACTGGTGGTAGGAGCCCAAGATGTTATTAAAGGGAAAAAGTAATCATGTAACTTGTAAGTTGTGGCAATGAGGTAAAGTCTAAGACTTATTATGAAGATTTTTATATAAGTTGGGTGTAAAGGAGGAGGGTATAATTATATGTGTCAATCAGTGTTAGTAAAAGAGGAGAAAATCATATAAAGATGCAGTTTTTTCAAATTGTTTAAAAAGGAAAAGATAGGTGGACTAAAAGCAAACCCAAAATTCTACATTGTGTTTCTTCAGTATATTCTAGCACTTTGCTTGATTGCTCGATAATTGGTACAATATGTTTCTTCCTTGGCATTTTATATACAAAATTCTACTACTTACATCATCCATTTTTCTATTCCTTGGTATTTGGTTTAATGAAATAGTTAACCACATCAACATCTCCTAACATTCCAAACATTAAGAGGAATCATATATCATCAGCTTCTATTTTTTTTTCCAGTTTTAATTTTTGTAAAGCATCTTTTAACTTTCCTTTTTTAATTTTATGACTAGCAATAAGACCTATCTCAACCTAGCTCATTTGTTTTTTTATTATAATTATTTTAGATTTTTCATTAGACAACCTATCTCAAGCTTTTGGTGTTCACTTTTAGTGCTTTTACTGCTACATAGATCTCAACTGAACAACTCCTTTCCCTACTCTTAGCAAGACTATAATGATCTCTTTCTGCCTTGTGTTTCAGCTTCTTGTTAAATCATAACCCTTAGATTAGTTTCGCTAACTCATTTAGTTTCTTTGCTAATTTATCCCTCGAAGTTCAGCATCATAAGTTTTCATAATAACAAGGTAATATTCCCGTCGTTAGTGACGCTACTTATATTTTCCTTAATTCTTAATGAGACCATTCTATTGGAAGTATGGTTATGAGGTGACTAAGATAACTACACAATTTAGGTCTATCTTCTTTCATCTAAGAAACTGAAGTGTGGAGTTAACATGAAATTGATAGGGAAGGGTAAGTTTCCAAAATGAGCATGGAAAAATTAGTGAAGATTTATGTACATCATTTTAGTATAGAAAACAAGGAAACAGAACACGGTATTGGTGAAAGAACATCACGTGTCTCTCTCTCATTCTAATATATATTAGAATTTAGTCCATGGGAGAAGATGGATCTCTAAGCCTGTGTTAACGGGGACTTTAGTTCCCCACTTAGGTGGTTCCAGTATTATCAATCCACTTAATACTTTTTAGTATTTGGATGTCTAAATACAGGTTAAAGCCACTTAATACCAGCTTTTACCCGTTGTTGAGCATTGCCTTAGGGATTACTAGATATCTTACCTAAGCTCTTGAATAGATGGTGTTATATATATATATATATATATGCCAAGTACCTCTAGCTCAAGTGGCTAAGGTGGGAGGTATTCCCCCAAGTAGTTTGGGTTCTAGCCATAGGGGAAGCAATTTAATTCCCGAGTGGTGAAGAATTAAATTGGTAGGCAGTGCGAGCCTATATGGAGCAGGTTAGACGGGCTGGGTGCAGGCTAGGTGGGCCGGGAGCATAGTCGGGAGCAGGCCAGGCAGACCAAGTATGGGCCTTCGGGCCTGGTTGTGGGCCATTAGGTGGCCAATTTTTTTTAATAAAAATTACTAGTTCAAAGTATATATATATATATATATATATATATATATATATATTTGTGTCTGTGTTATTGTAGTTGTATTCATGTAACAATACAATAAGAATATAATCGATACCTTTGGAGGTTACATTACCCTATCCCATAACTTCGCATAATATATGCCCCTTTACCTTAGAGTTCGAGTGTAGTATTATAGTACCTAATATATAGAAACAATGGCGATATACATGGTTGAACTATCGAAGAAGTCAACTTATTTACTGTAGAATTTTGTGAGAGGGTAATTGTAGAAAGACTAAGAAGTCAAATTTCAGAAAGAATCAATTTGGTTTTATGCCAATTAGATTTATAAATATAATGGAAGCCATTTACTCATTTACAAGATTAATAGAAAATATAGAAAACAAGAGAGAGATTTACATATGATTTTTATTATTGACTTAGTAAATACGTAAGATAGAGTGCCTACAAAGATTAGTAGTGCCTAGGAAGATAAGGTGGTGGATTTAGGAGAAGAAACAAGTCCTTAGTAGCTTCGATGAAATTATAAAGGGTATGTACAATGGAGAGCTTTGGAGGCGATACTATACCATTTTCCATCACCCTTCGTACACATCAAGGCTTGACATTAAGTGCACACATCAAGGCTTGGCATTAAGCGCTTACCTGTTTGTGTGAGTTATCGATGAAATTACTTGGCATATTTATGATGAAGTTCTGTAGTGTATGTTGTTTGTTGACTATATTGTACTAGTTATGAGATATTAAGGAGTAGACTCTTAAACAGAATTGTAGTGAAAATTTGAATTGAATAGTTTAAAATTAGTAGGATGGAAACAGATATACGAAATGCAACTTTAACCAAATGTCTGCATATGATGGACAAGATAGTAGTACACATTGATGGACAAGATATACCTAGGAACGATAGTTTTGGTATCTAGGATCAATCATTCATCGTGGTGAAGAGAAGATATTGATAAAGTTCATAGAATTAAAGTAGAATGGTTGAACGGAAGAGTGCCTCTTGAGTATTTTAGACCACAAGATAAACTGTTAAATTTGAAAGGAAATTTTTGGAAAGGAGCTATGGGAATGGTCATGTTTTGTGTATGTGAGGCATTATATACGTCTAGAATATGAGAGTAGCTAATACAAGATGGATGTCAATACATCGAAAAATAGGATAAGAAATGAACAAATTCGAGGAAAGTAGAAGGTGGATCCAATTGAGACAAGATGGGAGAAATTCATCTTAGATAGTTTCAACATGTGCAACTTAGACAAATATATGCACAAGTTAGATAATGTTAAAGGATCTGCTAAGGGTAAGCCTAAACAAACATGGAATAAGGTTGGAACTTAGGATATGGTTAGGATGAGAGATGAGATATTGGTCAAATGAGCTGCTAGAACAAATGGTAGGCCCAAACAATGATTTAAAAAAGCGCAAGGCACTAGGGTCCTATGGTGCCTAGGCATGAGGCGCACAGTGAGACGTGTGTTTCAACGAAGCATGACGAACACTTGTAGCATTTTCTTAAATAATATTGAAATAAATTAAGTCACATATTTTGGTATGTCCTAGTGTATTTTGGAGTGTCTTTATGTGTCTGATACTTGTGTCCAACATGACCCACAACATTATTTTTGAGTGTCCATGCTTCTTAGGTCTAATCAATTCATAACGCCATTATAAATCAACAACAAGTAGTTGATCATCATCAAACATAACATTACTGTCACAATTTCATAATAATAGAAAGGGGCAAAACTCAAGGATCATCATCTATGTTATCTTCTTCATCATGAACACTACCAAAGATTTTGTATCCTTCATGTGAAACCCATATCTTGTATAATTAATTAATGGTAGTGTTTTATTTTTATTATTAATAGTAAAATTATTATTAATATTATTGTTAAATATTTTTGAGTGAAAAGGATTTCGAAAATATAAATAACATGGATTTTTGGATTTCGAACCCAGACCCGAGTCCGAACCCAGACCCAGGCCTGAGCCCAATCCCTTTCTTTTTTCTGATTTTGACTTGGTTAATCATTATTAATAAAAAAAAAATGAAATTGGTTTGGCTGGTCCCGTAGGACCAGCATTCTTGCAACTTGTTCAAGTCACCCCCAACTCTTTCAAACCCAACCCATTCTTCTCCTCCCCTCAAACCACTCCTAACCATACACGATCACCACTCCCCCTCTTTCTACTCTCCAGCACACACCTAACCCCCCATCTCCAACGTTCACTTCTTCCCACTCCCTCCCTATATTAACTCCTTCCCTTTTTCCACTCCTCTCACGATCAGGGAAACACTCTCATCTCTCCCTCTCTTCAACTCTACTTCACAAACCCCAACTTCATCTACCCAAACCCACTCCCCCTAGCCGCTCTTCCCCGCGGCCACCCGCGCCTACTCCGGCGACCCTCGGCGACCCGAGCTCGCGCCAGCGCCGCCACCTCGCGGCCAAGTCCGGCCGACCCCCTTCCCGACCGCTGATCTGCGCCTCCCCGCCGGCAGCACCGCGCGCCCCGCGCCGAGCTCCCCTCGCGCGCGCCCCTCCGGATCCGTCGGCTTCCCCGCCGACAACACCATGTCGCCGCGTCCCCGACACTCGCTGCCCCGAGCCTACGTTGCTGCTGGACTTCTATTTTCTTTTATTATTTTCATCTGAGAGCTCTAGCCGAGCAATCCGAGGTATAATCCCCCTGTCTCGCTATTTTATTATTTTGTCAATGATGAAATGGTCCCCGGTTCCCTTTGGGAATTCGGTATTAGCGACGTCGTATTTTTTCGGGACTTTCGGAAAGGTCCCGTGGATTATTTTGCATTCCCGGAATATTTCGGGAATGGTTTTTGGTATGTTTTAGTTTCTGGAAATTTTCGGGAACGTTCTGTGACTTGTGGATTTGGAATCGGACTCCCGAAATTATTTCGGGTCGTCCCGATTATTCTGTGGATTGGCTATGGATGTTTTATATATATAAAATGCGGGTTTTTCCCTGGTTTGGGACTTGCAGGAATTATCGGCGCCATTTTTCCAGTTTTTGGGTTGACAAAAAACAGAGGAGATGCTGCCCGATTTTTCCGTAAATCCTGAATTTATTTTCAAAATGAATTTAAAATGATTTTCGGAATTTATTCGATATTTTATTTTTGGGGTGACGACCATATCGGTCAATGGACCCGGCTAAGTGCAAACGATACCGGCCCCGCCCGGACGTTGAGGCAATTAGCCAAAAATGAGGATCGGACCATTATCTGAGACTTACTATTTATCCTTATTTTTATTATTTATTTTCTGTTTAAATTCTATTTAATTTCTATTTCAGTTTAGGACTAACGGCAGTTTATCTTATTTCAATTTATGTAAATAAATTGTAATGGGCATAAGCCCAGCTGGCTGGTCTGTGACTGTAATAGCTTAGATTTCCTGTCTTTTCGGATTTTTCTAGTTTTTGTTATTTAACGATTAAAATGATTAAAAAGGTATTTTTCGTATAAAATTAATTAATGTTTTCTCACCTAAAGTTGACGAGTTTATTAATAGTTAAAAAGTCACGTATTTCTCACTAAATAAGAAAAATTAACTTTTATATTTATATTTATAAAATTACCAAGTTTTTATAAATAATCTGGCAACGACGAGTTTTTCCCGAATTCAAAGTTAAATAATCGTTTTTTCTCGTATTAAATCAACGCACTTAATAAACGTGTTTTCTGTGTTTAGTTAATTAAATAACTAAAATTGGACTAGGACGCAAATAGATATTTCAACTAGCATAGTTAAGTTGGTTAACCTGAAAGCTGAGTCTATCTCTCGAATGTAGGAATTCGAGGACAACTCTAAACTTCCCGTCTCGGAGTCGTCCACCTCTCCAGTCATTTTCCTGAGGCAAGTATAGTTTGTGTTAGTTTACAGTTATTTACTTAATCGTTTTACTGCATGTCTAAACCACGACTCAAACACGAAACTCTCACCGAGAGTACTGTACTGTAACTACTGGGGACTGGGGAATAGCGTAATGATTATGACCACTACTGTAACAGAACCCATTATCCCTCCTGTAACAAACCCAAGCCGGTCATATGTCATTACCTGTTCAAATCATTGTTTTCTACTGTAACAAACATGTTTTAAAACTGTTTAGAACTGCATGATTCTATTTCTTATTTAACTGTTTAAAAATTAGCATGAATTGTACTTTGCTTTCTCCTGACTGGAGATATATTTTTAGGCGATGTTGAGGATGCTGAGCTGTGTTACAACAGCTATTACGATCATGAGTTGTACCCCGTTGTGCTGCCAGAGTCCCCGCAGGAGGACGATGGAACTGAGGCCGATAGATAGATTTTTCCTTTTCTGCATTTTGTTTAATTTCAAATTCTGTATTTCTTTTCAGAACAGTTTCATTTGTATTTAAATTTCAGTTTAATAAAGTTTATTTCCGAAGTTGAGTTGTGACAAATATAGTGTTGTTGTATGGTTACCTGCTACTGAACAGCTTACTGCCGCCGTCTCAACAACGGTGCAAGCTGGGCATGATCCGACTAGACCCAGATTATTGGGATCGGGTCGTGACATGTTTTCAGTGGTGGCCCATGCAGGTCCAATTCGTACAACAACTTAGGAAAACATACCTAGAAACAATTAGAACACTAGAACATTGATTTGTCACAACATAGGTCCGAATTATATACATAAATATTTTTGTTTGATTATAGACTGGTAGGACACCTTGCTTATGTTTGAACCCTAAACCTTCCAGATTATGGCCAAAGGAAAGACAACCCGTTCCGGCCCTGTTGATGATGAGGTGTTATCTCCTGATCACACCCCTCATTCTCAGGCCCGTTCCAGTCCTTCTCCTTTGCAGCTCATCAATTCCCCCTTTGCTGCACAAGTCCCTGGCTTAGCACATACTACAGCCGAACCTATTCTGCCCACGGCAATTCCACCATCTCCTGTTATAATAATTACCCCTGTCGCCCCACCAGTACCAGTAGATACCTCCCGAATGATTGCCCTACTTCAAGGAATCCTGGAGTCCCAGAAGGTCCAAGCCGAGGCCCAGTAGAAACAGATTGATATCACGAGAGATGTTATGAAGGATGTCAATGACGTAGCCTTAGCTATCTTAAACCAAGTTGGTGCGGAACCTCACCCTAGGAGGGGTATCCCTGAATTTAGGAGATATTTGAGTCCCATCAAGTACTCTACTTCCTGACAGTCTGGTCGTAAGAAGTTATTTGCTTGTGACTACTGCAAGAGGCCTGGTCATCTAGCCGTTAGTTGTCGCAAGAGATTGGGACAATGTTTGGCATGTGGATCCGCTGAACATCGGGTAAAGAACTGCCTTTTATCTGTCCATTTTACCAGAGCACCTATCTCAGCAACACCTGCTACGCTGCAACCTAGGGACTCTCTTCCTATCGAGCAAGTCTTGCCTCCTACACTCATTGCAGGAAGGCATGATGCAGACTCGAGGATCATAGAAGAAGATGAAGCAGTTGGAGACTGCTCGTACAAGAGCCAGAGCCATGAGGATTAATACCTAGAACTGCTGAGTAGTAATATCCATTGTTATAAGAAGTTGTAACAGGATGTCATTAGGATAGTCATGAGAGTCTTGCTGTAATTCTCCTTTGTGAATAAAATTCTTGGTTACACCTTTATGGTAGATATCTTTCTTAAAGCCTTTCCCTTATGATACAATTTAGGAGGATTATAATCTTAATGAGAAGGAATGTAAGGCGGTATTTATCACGATTTATTGGTGATTAAGGATAGGAGGAATATGATTTTGGAATACCCAGATATTAGTTGGTGACTATAACGATTGGAAGTGATGATAGCATGAGGAGTGATTTTGACCTTGACCAGTTTAGGCCGACTGTATGATGGTATATACTACATATTTTATTTTCCTAGATTTTGTATCTTTTAGTGTCCCGTGATTTTCGGGATTATCTCCTTTCCATATCTTTAACAGGTTTAGCATCCCTTAAGATCTATACTTTTGTTATTTTTGGACCAATATTAGAACTCTTCAATCTCCTTCGTCAACAGACCTTTTTAAAACTTCTCCACTAGTCGATCAAATCTTTTTCTATCTTTAACGGAAATCCAGACTCGTTCTCTATCTAGAGTTTTAAAACTCTAATAACTCTTATCTACCTGAGATACTCATATGATTAGCGTATCCAAACTTGATCTAAAATTCTAATTGACTTTCTTGGAACGAACCCTGAACCAAATTTTTCTGGAACTATTAAGCCTCAAGATTAATTATTACCGAAAGAATTGGTTCAGCCTAGTTGGTGCATGATTTCTCTAGAGAAGATATTTTCAAAATAACCTTAAAATTTTGATTGTTATCTCCTAGGTTTTTTCCAAATATTTTATTGTTGATTTCCTCCCCTCAACTAGAAACCTTACTCTCTTTAGGCAACTTCTGGATCAATTCAAGGCCTGGAAAGTTTTTAAACTCAATGCTTGAGTACCGTGAAGAACGAACGGTCAGAGAATTGATTTCATCCTATTGGTAAAACTTCTTTTAAATTGTTGAACCATCCCCTTGTTGGCTTTACTAAACCATTTTAACCTGACTTCCCGAAATCCATAAAGGCATACTTCTTTTATGTCAACCCTACTTCCCATCACATTCTTAAAACTTTCCTTGGATAAGAAATTATTTCTTCAATTAATTTTGGTAAACGTCTGTATCCTTTAAGTGATTTGTCGGGAATATTCTCATTGACTTATTCAACTCAACCCAAAGCTCTGATTCTTCTACCTTATCCTGTGACCAACTCCATTAGTCCTACTCAAGCTTGATCAATTCCTTCAAAATCAAATCTTTTAAACCTCAAAAGCTACTGGAACACATATATTCTGATAAAATCTTCCTGAACTGAAACCAGTAGAACATACATCAACATCTTTTCTATCATGAATAGAACCTTAGAACTCGTTTGAATTTTTAGGAAACTTCTTTGAAATTCTTATGGACAAAGTTGAGAAAATATCCAATAACCTAATACGACTTCGCACATTTGCGTTGTAGTAATTTGCCTGAATTATGAAAACTGCGAGTTTACTGCAGCCAGTTGCGCACTGGCGAGGCAACAGACTTTAAAGTTGAAGTGATTTCGGGTGTTCATAGATTTCCGGATATTATCGTGACTATGTTCTAAATGCACCATGTTGATCTTCTATGATGCTTAGCCATGAAATGGATAAAGTTGAAAGATTACTCGGTAACCTAAAATTATTCAAGTTATTGGGTCAAAAATTCACTGCAGTCAGGTGCACTCTGGCGAGGCATGAATTTGAGACACAGTGACTTCAAACATATTTGGTTTCCGAATATTATTCAGACTATATTCAAACCATGGTTGTCTTTACACCATCAAATCATTCTGACTTTTGCCTGATTAAAGACCTGACATTTTTAGCGGTTGTCTCCTTTCCTAGAAATCTCTTGTCATATTCAGAAAGAAAGGATTACCTATAAAGTTCTACTTGATCTTCCTAAAAACTTATTAGGATCAAATCAATCTCTGCTACCTCAATCTCTTTTCTGTTTCAACCTTGGTACGTTGCACACCCATATATTCTTAACCTTATAAATTTATTTATTTATTTATTTATTAGTTGCAGATTTTGGAAGCTATAGATAGTTATCTTGTAAGTCTTTTCCCGCATGTCTTATCTTCTGACCATTGATCAGCGAAACGACATACTTTCCATTCTCTTTGATCATCACTCGGCCCTCATTGGAAATATGTCACTCGATTACATTCATTATTATTCTAATCATCTCTAATATCCCTACTAACGTACAAACTTTTACCTTTCCTGAGTCACAAACCCTTGTACCCTATTCCAATTTGATTTGACATTTTAGTCCATCATCTCAAATGATTCCATTTACTTTTTGCCTTCTCAATACACTGTTGACATTTGCTTCTTCCTTGCCTTTCCTGTTTCTCGAGACCCCACTTGATCTTCTCCTATTTATGATCATAATTAGAACCAGGATTTTTCTCGTGCCCAAAATGATTTTATCACCACAACATTCCAACCCTATCTCAGATCATATCTAGATAAATCTAATCATGCCGATAGTTTATCTTTGTACCTAGTGACCATGCCTAGAATCCAATCATGCTTGATGTTTTAAATTCTTGTTTAAGGTTAGGTGATTGTGATTGTACCCGGCTCTATCCTTGAAATTTCGAGGACAAAATTTTTCTAAGGAGGGAAGATTGTGAAACCCATATCTTGTATAATTAATTAATGGTAGTGTTTTATTTTTATTATTAATAGTAAAATTATTATTAATATTATTGTTAAATATTTTTGAGTGAAAAGGATTTCGAAAATATAAATAACATGGATTTTTGGATTTCGAACCCAGACCCGAGTCCGAACCCAGACCCAGGCCTGAGCCCAATCCCTTTCTTTTTTCTGATTTTGACTTGGTTAATCATTATTAATAAAAAAAAAAAAATGAAATTGGTTTTGCTGGTCCCGTAGGACCAGCATTCTTGCAACTTGTTCAAGTCACCCCCAACTCTTTCAAACCCAACCCATTCTTCTCCTCCCCTCAAACCACTCCTAACCATACACGATCACCACTCCCCCTCTTTCTACTCTCCAGCACACACCTAACCCCCCATCTCCAACGTTCACTTCTTCCCACTCCCTCCCTATATTAACTCCTTCCCTTTTTCCACTCCTCTCACGATCAGGGAAACACTCTCATCTCTCCCTCTCTTCAACTCTACTTCACAAACCCCAACTTCATCTACCCAAACCCACTCCCCCTAGCCGCTCTTCCCCGCGGCCACCCGCGCCTACTCCGGCGACCCTCGGCGACCCGAGCTCGCGCCAGCGCCGCCACCTCGCGGCCAAGTCCGGCCGACCCCCTTCCCGACCGCTGATCTGCGCCTCCCCGCCGGCAGCACCGCGCGCCCCGCGCCGAGCTCCCCTCGCGCGCGCCCCTCCGGATCCGTCGGCTTCCCCGCCGACAGCACCATGTCGCCGCGTCCCCGACACTCGCTGCCCCGAGCCTACGTTGCTGCTGGACTTCTATTTTCTTTTATTATTTTCATCTGAGAGCTCTAGCCGAGCAATCCGAGGTATAATCCCCCTGTCCCGCTATTTTATTATTTTGTCAATGATGAAATGGTCCCCGGTTCCCTTTGGGAATTCGGTATTAGCGACGTCGTATTTTTTCGGGACTTTCGGAAAGGTCCCGTGGATTATTTTGCATTCCCGGAATATTTCGGGAATGGTTTTTGGTATGTTTTAGTTTCTGAAAATTTCCGGGAACGTTCTGTGACTTGTGGATTTGGAATCGGACTCCCGAAATTATTTCGGGTCGTCCCGATTATTCTGTGGATTGGCTATGGATGTTTTATATATATAAAATGCGGATTTTTCCCTGGTTTGGGACTTGCAGGAATTATCGGCGCCATTTTTCCAGTTTTTGGGTTGACAAAAAACAGAGGAGATGCTGCCCGATTTTTCCGTAAATCCTGAATTTATTTTCAAAATGAATTTAAAATGATTTTCGGAATTTATTCGATATTTTATTTTTGGGGTGACGACCATATCGGTCAATGGACCCGGCTAAGTGCAAACGATACCGGCCCCGCCCGGACGTTGAGGCAATTAGCCAAAAATGAGGATCGGACCATTATCTGAGACTTACTATTTATCCTTATTTTTATTATTTATTTTCTGTTTAAATTCTATTTAATTTCTATTTCAGTTTAGGACTAACGGCAGTTTATCTTATTTCAATTTATGTAAATAAATTGTAATGGGCATAAGCCCAGCTGGCTGGTCTGTGACTGTAATAGCTTAGATTTCCTGTCTTTTCGGGTTTTTCTAGTTTTTGTTATTTAACGATTAAAATGATTAAAAAGGTATTTTTCGTATAAAATTAATTAATGTTTTCTCACCTAAAGTTGACGAGTTTATTAATAGTTAAAAAGTCACGTATTTCTCACTAAATAAGAAAAATTAACTTTTATATTTATATTTATAAAATTACCAAGTTTTCATAAATAATCTGGCAACGACGAGTTTTCCCCGAATTCAAAGTTAAATAATCGTTTTTTCTTGTATTAAATCAACGCACTTAATAAACGTGTTTTCTGTGTTTAGTTAATTAAATAACTAAAATTGGACTAGGACGCAAATAGATATTTCAACTAGCATAGTTAAGTTGGTTAACCTGAAAGCTGAGTCTATCTCTCGAATGTAGGAATTCGAGGACAACTCTAAACTTCCCGTCTCGGAGTCGTCCACCTCTCCAGTCATTTTCCTGAGGCAAGTATAGTTTGTGTTAGTTTACAGTTATTTACTTAATCGTTTTACTGCATGTCTAAACCACGACTCAAACACGAAACTCTCACCGAGAGTACTGTACTGTAACTACTGGGGACTGGGGAATAGCGTAATGATTATGACCACTACTGTAACAAAACCCATTATCCCTCCTGTAACAAACCCAAGCCGGTCATATGTCATTACCTGTTCAAATCACTGTTTTCTACTGTAACAAACATGTTTTAAAACTGTTTAGAACTGCATGATTCTATTTCTTATTTAACTGTTTAAAAATTAGCATGAATTGTACTTTGCTTCCTCCTAACTGGAGATATATTTTTAGGCAATGTTGAGGATGCTGAGCTGTGTTACAACAGCTATTACGATCCTGAGTTGTACCCCGTTGTGCTGCCAGAGTCCCCGCAGGAGGACGATGGAACTGAGGCCGATAGATAGATTTTCCCTTTTCTGCATTTTGTTTAATTTCAAATTCTGTATTTCTTTTCAGAACAGTTTCATTTGTATTTAAATTTCAGTTTAATAAAGTTTATTTTCGAAGTTGAGTTGTGACAAATATAGTGTTGTTGTATGGTTACCTGCTACTGAACAGCTTACTGCCGCCGTCTCAACAACGGTGCAAGCTGGGCATGATCCGACTAGACCCAGATTATTGGGATCGGATCGTGACACTTCATCACCATCGTCATCATTAAATAAAAAATCTATTAATTACAATCTAAAGATTAGTTGGTTCACTTGATGCATTTGATAGTGTTTCTGTCATTAAGATCCGTTGGGGACATTATATTGAACCAGGATCTTATCTTCATTGACTTGACAACATCAAATGTCAAGGTAGAAACCTATTAGTCACAATAAAAAAAAATAGTTGAATTATTATGTACATTAAAATACAAAGACATATCTATTCCAAAAAGAAAAAAAAAAAAGACAAAAAATACTAGGTTAATGAGTCTCGTGCACTTCGGTTGCTCCTCAAAAGTAGGCATGAGGCACACGAGAGGTGCACCCCAAAAATAGGCATGAGCCATACGAGGCAAGGGCCTTAGGTGAGCCTAGTTGAATGAGCCTCACCTCATATAAATGAGGCATAAGGTGAGCCTTGATCCTGAGGCGCGTTTAGGTGTGAGCCTCACGGACTTTTTAAAATAGTGAACCCAAACAAACACGGTTGAGGTTGCAAGAAAGGATACGGTTAGGATTAGCGCTAAGATATTGGTCAAATGACCCAAACGAACATGGATGAGGTACAACAAAGGATATGAATTTGGTTAGTGTTATAGTTGATATGATGACCCTTAAGGTGGCTGAATGGAAGAAAATAATTGATATAGGTGAACCAAAAAAATTCAGACACAAGCTTTTTTGTATTGATTGTAAATGTTATCACTGTGGATAGAAAGGAGAATTTTTTAAAGGAATTTAGGAGCATACCTCAAACCACCCTATATAGTCAAAACTGACAGTTGACCATTATTTTCAGATCAAACTTTTTGGCTTCTCCTGCAGAACTCTACGTATCTTTCTCCCTTTTTTTGAATTAGGAGTAGTTTTTTCATTGTAATACCAGTAGAATTTCTTACTTTTAAAGATTAGAATATTCGAGAGGGAGAAGATGATCAGCAACTTTGGTGGAAAACAGTTTAGGCATTTTATATTATTTGAAAATCTATCAGAGAGCGATAAACAGTTGGCATATGTACAGTGTTGATTATGCACCTTGCTGGTGCATTTTGTGTTGGGGGTTTATTGCAAGTGGTATTGTTCTTACCCAAATGCAGCTAAACAGACAGTTTGCATTTACACTCCGAAGTACGAGGGCCAAAGAAGATTGCTACTATTGTTTGTTCTTTCAGAGTTAATTATCATAAAATGTGTTCGGTTATAGGCTATGTTGCATGGAGATGCATACGACACAACATGGTAAGGACATGGCGAGACACGGCACCTATTTATTTCAGAGTGTCAGGTTTGTGTCTGATATGTCTCTGACACGGCACGCCCACACTTTTGGAGTGTCTGTGCTTGGTTATACGTGTAACGTGTTGGACTTGTTTTTGGCATAAAGCTTGCAACATTATTAGCACTCTCAAAATGGTTAAGATGAGTAACACGCACATCATTCTATTCCATATCACATAAATATAGAAGAAAATGAAAGTGTACGTATAAACTGCAGAATGAAGTGTGAAAGGCATACATAATATGTATACTAAAAACATGAGTTATGTTACACGGACATGGATATAAACACAACATGGCAGCACCGATATGACACCTATTTTGGTGTCCTAATGTATTTTGGAGTGCCTGCGTTATATGATAGGTGTCTGACACGACACAACCCAGATTTTAGGTGTTCGTGCTTCCTAGGCAATAATACAGGAAAAAAAAAGCAAAGCCTCTATCCCAAATTTGGGGCCAGCATATCCCCTATTATTCTTTCCATGATAAAAGTTCTTGCTCTATATGCTATGCTCTTTCATTTTTTGATGGCTAATACATCATAGATACCTTCATTCTAATTGTTTATTATTTCACTGATTTGGCTAGTCCTATTGGTGCAGATATTACATCTGATATGACTGCACTAGGAAGAGTTTTGACTGGGGGAGGTGGGCAGTTAAATTGGCATCCCTTGTTTCCGTTAGGACTAATCCCTTTGCTTTATTCGTTGTAATGTTTTTCACAGTGCTGTAGGATCTGTGACTATTAACTTTGCTTCCATAAGTTGCTTAGAAAACCCGTGAGGCGTCAGGCAGGTTGCAGCAGAGTGACCATTTTGCCCTTATTTATCGCCCTTGGTACCAATTATGAAGATATTGTATGTATTGTAGGCTTTGTGATTTATTATAGATCCGGGAAAGATGGATGAACATGTCCAATGACTGACGTATCTCTCTATTTACTGTTGCTTTCAGTTTCAACAGAGGCTATATTTAATGATTTGTAGGTACTGCAGGAGCTCTATTCTGATTTTGGAGAAGCTTGAGGTAGATTATGTAGTATCTTTGTTATTTCCATTGCTCTAGTGGTACTTGGCTCGTATGAATCTCAACGTTTGGTGAATTGTCCATCTTCAAAGAATATATACTCTCTTTTGCAGGTTCATACACAGAACCATCATTAGCAGGTTCAGAAGGCACAACTTTTGTTAGTATTATACTATTATTAGTTTCTCCATGTTCTTAACTCATCCCATATTTCTTTACTTTTCGGTGTCAATTTTTTCATGTTTCTGTTTACTTTGTTGGCAATGGCCGACGGTTGATAAATATTGCATATTTCCTCATGTACTGTTTGGCGGTGCAATAGAGGTTGATCCTGAAACTTTGTAAAGCGGACGTCTCCTTTTCATGGGAGAAAACTTTGATACCGAAGGGGGTATCAAAGTTTTGATA